>BOPP01000167.1:1910347-1923286 GCA_017312745.1 Gryllus bimaculatus
TATTATTATTATTATTATTATTATTATTATTATTATTATTATTATTATAATTATTGTTGTTGTTGTTTTGTTTTTGTTATTAGTATTAGTATTGTTTATATATACGTGAGGGAAGATCTGAAGCGAGTATGACGGAAATCAAGACAAAGATTAAATTTAGGTAGTTGTAAAAAAACCTTTAGCCGAAAATTAGTGGCTCAGACTGTACGCGTTTCATAAAATAAAATCCCGCCTCTATAGGGGAAAAAGCCAACAAACAAAAACGCCCCCATGGTTCATCCGTTGCACAAAATTGTCTCGGGGAGGATATTTCTTTGGCTGGTCCTGGTTATCTAACCTAGTTCAGTTTCTTCCTTTTTCATTTATATAGCCTGTTCAATTTTCCACGCTAGAAAAGAGTTGATTTGTGCAAATCAAACACATTTGTAGATGTAATCTTTATTATGCAGATAGGGGAATATATATTGGCCATGATATAATGGGTGTTGAATACTAACAATAGAAGTCTGAGTTCACATGTCGAAACAAAGACCACATGTGTGTGTTGAATGCATCGCAACGACGGTTAATAAAATGAAATAGAAACGAAAAAAACAAAACAAAAAAAAAAAAAAAAAAAAAAAAAAAAAAAAAAAAAAAAAAAACAAAAAAACGAAACGTCCAATTGAGAGAAAATTGTCAATTCGTACCCTGAATACTGTGGTTTGAAACATCCTGTCTTTGTGAATACATCCTTAAGCTGACCTAGGTTGGAAAAACAAAACAAAAAGAGGTGGTAGAAGATAAAACGTCAGGCAGGCCCGACTGCGTGAGTTTAACGATGCATAAGGTTGTACGTCCCATAACTCAATAAACGATTCCCGCATTGGGTTTTCCGGGCGAACAAAGAAGGCTGTTTCTATGCGCAATCCTGTAAGCCACAAGGGCACGGGCTGCGTTTATAGGATGTTCCCTTACTAGCGTGTTCCCTTACTTTCGTTAACAATTATTGCTCTTTCTAAAACACGTCAGTAGTAGGAAAAATATGCATGAAATCGTTAATTTCGCGTTTCTTCAAATGTTATTTGGTCGTTTCGATTCGAATAGTACTCTTTCCGTCTGTAGTATTTTATACTTGACAGATCACTCTTTATTTCATCGTATTAACAAGATGCACTTACAAGAGTGTTTGAGCCCACGCTCAAGTTCCTCACACGCAAGCTCACACCCTTAATTTTTCAGTCTATCACACTAAATCACACACTCGCCATTTATCAACAGGAATATCAAAAATATACTGAATAAATTTGTAGTTTGTTGGAGGTTGGAAGTTAAGAACAAATTATTATTGGCATCAAATATTACCGACGTCGATACAAAAGCTCAACACAAAAAGAGACAATGGCCACTTCAACAAGTTATAACTGTTTCGGTGCAATTAATGCGTGAAAGTTATTGAGCTCGCCTTCCTGGAATATATTTCATGGTTAGGTGGAAGAACAGGACATTTACGACTTGAGTCTGGCAGTTAATACAGTTTTTTATGAATAAACAAAAAATATACTCTGCTTGTCTGTTCATAATTGGTTTTTATAATTCAAATATTATTTTTATTATTATTATTTTGTTATTATTATTATCATTACTACTTTTACTATTACAATTACTATTTCTAAGATTATTAATGTCAAAGCCATAAGCCGCCTCTATATTGAAGGGTGAAGTACACCGTATTAGAGAGTAACTGTCTGCAACTGGGAAAAATATTCTGAGAGAGGTAAAAGAACAACGAGGAGAAAAAAAAACGAAGTGCTGTGCGGCAGCTGAGTCGGAGGCGGGCCAGTGGAGCGGCGGCGGCGGCGGCGGCGGCTCCCAGGGTCAGCGACACCGCAGGCGGCGGCGGCGGCGGCGACGTAGGCGGGCGGTCAGCCGTCTCACGCCGTACGGACGAGCGGCGACTTTGTGGGCGTATGTGTGGGAAGGTGTGCGAGTGTGTGTGTGAGAAATTTTACATCAAATTTGGTGTTCATTGGCGCATGCCCACATACACACACACACCTTACATACACACACCTTACATACACACCTCTCACGCACACACACACCTCTCACACACACACACACACACCTCTCTCTCACACACACACACCTCTCTCTCACACACACACACCTCTCACACACACACACACCTCTCACACACGCACATACACCTCTCTCTCTCTCACACACACACACACACACCTCTCACACACACACACACACCTCTCTCACACACGCACATACACCTCTCTCTCACACACACATACACCTCTCTCTCTCTCACACACACACACATACACCTCTCTCTCTCTCTCACACACACATACACCTCTCTCTCACACACACATACACCTCTCTCTCTCTCTCACACACACACATACACCTCTCTCTCTCTCTCTCACACACACACATACACCTCTCTCTCTCACACGTACACATACACCTCTCTCTCTCTCTCACACGCATACACCTCTCTCTCTCACACACGCATACACCTCTCTCTCACACACAACTCCCCACTCCTCTCGCAACTAGCGAAGTGAGGGCTCAAGGAAACGTGCGTGTACTAATACGCTGCACGTGTGTGAGAGCATTTTATGATTTTACTAGTGGCACGCAGCAGCACGAGTGCTGCTGAACAAAACGACAATGGTTTTCCTGAATGTAGCATGCACAGTGATCAATAATATGTAATAAAATACTTTCAAAAAACGAGCAATAAATTAAATTCGCATTTTAACAAAAACGGTGTTAACGAATATTGCAAAAGCAGTTATTAATGGTGTTCCGTAACGCATCTACCAAATAGCACACATTTGATTTTCTTTTAACGGTAAACATTTAAAAAAAGTGTGTTGGACTATGGGAAGAAGTGCAACCGTTCCCCGGAGTCATGAGCTCAAGGATTCCTGTTGTTGCTCATACAACTCATGTATTCCGTTAAATTGTGAATGCAGGTAGCAAGAAGCGGTTTTGGCAAGACTTTATTTGAGAATATTCCCTCCGATGTAATGGAAACTATTTGCCAAAAACAAATCAGCTACTACGTTTGGCTATAATTCGTAGTGTCACGGCAGTCGGCTTCGTTCTTAGAGCCTTACTGTCGCACGATGGCGTCCAATCAGCTAGGTAGAATCCAGCCGCTGTCTGGAGGAGAATTCTAGTGACCCGGCTGCTCTGATCGGTAGTTTTCCGAGTTTTCTCCGATCAGTACCTGGCGAATGCCGAAGCAGTATTGTAACAAACGAGCCACGGATCGCGCGTCATCTTTCAGTCCTCTTCCCTATCCTCACACCTTACTTACACACACACTCATATGCAGTACACTACCACACATTCCGGGAGCCTATCCCACTGGTGGGAGCTACCTGGTTGGAGAAAACCGCGTTAGCCAGCGCTGGATCTCACTATCCTATCCAAGGAGATCGTCTCCCACGCTACATCCCGCCGTAAACCATGCAATACACTTACGGGATAATGACGTTAGCAGATGACACGCCCGGAATCAGCAATACATCGACCAGGGCGATGCGAGGGGACGTGGAGTTTTGTGGGCGCGGTGTATGACATGACATGTCACACGCGCCGAGGCTACGCGGTCAGCTCACTCGGCCACGCCCCCCTCTGTACGCGGCGGCGGCGCGGACACGTACGCGCTCGCCACGCACGGCCACCGCAGGTACGCTAGCACGCACCCACGCACGCACGCTCGTTCGATCGCTGGCCCGCCCACGCGCCGCGTGCGCACGCAGCTTCCAGGAGCGCGGGCGCCAGATCGGGGACCTTGCGGAACACCGCTTCCGGATTCCGACAGCGCTGCTGCTATGGTGTACTAGGATTAATGGGGTCAGGACTGTAATAATAGTAATACTATAATAATAGTAATAGTAATAACAATAATAATAGTAGTAATAATAATAGTAGTAATAATAGTAGTAATAATAAAAGTAATAAAAATAATAATTAATTTGTATATCTCGTTGAATCCGTTAAGAAACAGTGGAATATGGAAAGAGTCAAGATCGTCCCGATAATTGTTTCACGAAGCGGAGTCATACCTAAGTGTCTGATGCGGAATCCCAAGCAGCTAGGCTTGAATCAAGACGTGTCCAAACTTATGCAGAAAGCAGTAATTATCTCAACAACAACGGTAATCCGGAAATTCATGGGAAATGATGTGCTATGAATTCTTTTAAAAATAGATGTATTGTGCTTTGATTTTGTAAATCTGAACAATAATCCATTTAAATGTACCAATGAAATGAGAAAATAAAACAATAATAATAATAATATAATAATAATAATTCAGTAGAACCTCGCTAATCCGAAATTCGCAAATCCGAAATTTCTGATAATCCGAACAAAACTCGGGATGTGTGTCTGGTCCCTCGTAAAGGGTGATTGGTCACTCGTGAATTCAGCATTTGAGCTTAATCCCAATTTCTATCCTCCAAGGTTGGTAGCCCTGGGGGTAAGGACGATGAGATGATGATGATAGTGCGGGATGAAAGGACTGTACACACATATAGGCATACACAGATACAACCATGCCCGAGGCGGGAGACGAACACGCGTTCTTCTGGTCGGAGACTACTACGGCACTACTGCCCTAACTATCTCGTCCATCAGACCGGGTGGGGCGATAAATAATGAAACGAAAGTAACAATATTTCGTGTTACATGAAGGAATACGATTGAAAGAAAAGGAAGGAAAAATCGCAATCGGTTCTAGACCCGTTTGTTAGGGTACTGCTCCGGCATTCACCTGGTGTTGATCTTAACCATCACAGCCGGGAAGAGCTCTAAGCTCCCCACCGGTCTCCCGCCTTGTGTGGAGTGTGGTGCATGCTAGTGTAAGGAGAGAGGGTAGGACAAGGAAGAGGAAGAAAAGATCGCGTGTGGTCCGTGGCCCGTTTGTTAGGGTACTTCTCCGGCATTCACCTGGCATTGATCGGCAAAACCAGGGAAAACTACCGATCAGATCATCCGGCCTCTAGAATTCTCCTCCGGACAGCGACTGAATTCTGACCTAGCTATCTAGCTAGTCTCAAAAATCCTGCCAACGTTGGGACCTTCCGGTCAGAGGCACAGCAGAGAAGACAGTTGTTGCCCTGAGCCACCTCAGCCGGTGGGGAGGGGGGGGTTGAGATGATTGTAGACCTCCCATTTCTACGAGTTGAGTTTACCATGGATAACGTTGCATCTCAATGCCAAACATGGACGTAGCGCGATCGGCTCGCATCGGCGGAACAGGAAATGAACCCGGCGTGGCAGCTGCACCGGCCACTTGCGAAGGCAAACAGGCAAACTGTCAGTCGGATGGGTGCTCGATATCTCTGCTGCGAATCTCGGCAGGAAATCGCCTGCCAGAATCTCAATCGTCGGCGAAAGCATTTCTCTGAGCTGCGTGCAACCCCCGTCGCAGGGAACGTCCGGTTTGAGGAAACTTGAGCTCCATGTTCTCTTATCGAAATCTACGAAACAGGTTGAAGAAGAAAAAGAAACCTCTTAAAATCCTGCTTCGGGGTGCGGTTCGCTTTTGTCTCGATGAAGAGTCGCTTCGTGCTCTTCAGCTGACAAGGACGTGTTAATGATGCAGTGAACCAAGGACAGGTACAACGATGGAAATTAGGAACATCAAATGTTATTTTTTATTTGTTTTGTTTAACGTCAAAAACGGTTAAAAACTGACGTATTATGGGGAAAAAGAGCAATCTGTGAACGGTTTCATGAGCTCTGAGATCTGGGAGTTAACAGAGTTATGAGTTTAGTTAGTAGCGAATGTTATGGCAAGAATTTTTATGAAAATATTGGCTCACTGTAATAAAAACTACCTATAAAGATTCTGGTTATCCTTTACCGTGCCCGTTGTGACGGAATCGAGAAAATGGAGAACGATTATTTGAATAACTTCGTTCCCCACAGAGCTTGAGGAAACGTGTGTAGATTGCAAAAGTACATGCCCAGAAGCAAAACAAGGGCCATCACAGTATTTACTCAATGGATCTAGGAAAATTGGGCGAAAAAGCTGATGGGGATGAGCGACTTGATCCGACCGAAACTTGGGGCAAAATAGGCTCTACTGAAACCGCCTAACACCCGGAGGGGCTAACACCCGGAGGGGCTAACACCCGGAGGGGCTAACACCCGGAGGGGCTAACACGCATCACCAAATAGCCACATTTTATTTTCTTTAACGTAAACATTTAAAAAAGCTTGTGTTGTATATGGAAGAAGTGCAACGTTTCCGGAGTAACATTGAGCTCAAAGAATCCTGTTGTTGCTCATACAAAAACTCATATATTCCGTTAAAATGTGGAAATGCAAGTAGCCAGAAGCGGTTTTGGCAACGCTTTCTATTTGAGATATTTTCTCCAATGTAAATGAAGACTAATTTTGCCAAAACTACTTTCAGCTACTACTGTTTGGCTATAATCGTGGTGTCCAACGCAGTCGGCTTACGTTCTAAAGCTTACTGCTGCACGTTAGGCGTCCAATCAGCTAGGTAGAATACGCGCTGTCTGGGAGAGAATTCAGGACCCCTGCTAGCCTGATCCGGTAGTTCTTTCAGGCTTTTCGACAGTCACGCAGCCGAATTGCCCGAAGCAGTATCCTAACAAACGAACCACGGACCTGCGTGTGATGCAATTCTTCCCGTTCCATGTCTATCCTCACACCTTACTTACACACACCATGATATGCAGTACGCACTACCACACTAGCATTCCGGAGCCTGTCCCACTAGTGGGAGCTTACTGTGTTGAGAAACCTGTGTACCAGCGCTGATCTACCATCCAATCTCAGGAGACGTGTCTCATCGCTACTCCCGCCCGTAAAACCATGCACTAACTTAATGATAACCTTAAAGCGAATGGCACGCCGGAATCATCAATGCTCGACCCAGGGCGAGCCGAGGGAGCCGGGAGGTTTCGTGGCGCGCTCTATGACGAATGAATTACGCGCGAGGCTAGCGTGCAGCTACTCGGCCACGCCCCCACCGCACGGCGCGCGCACGGGCACGTACTCGATCGCTACGCACGGCACCCGCATGGTACGCTAGCACGAGCGACGCTCGTTCGATACGCTGGCCCGCCCACGCGACCGCGTGCGCACAGCAGCTTGCCACGGCGACGCCGCGGCGCCAGATCGGGGACCTTGCGGAACACGCTTCCGACTTCCGCGACAGCCGCTGCTGGTATGCTTGTACTAGGGATCTAATAGGGTAGGACTGTAAATCATAGTAATAATAGATAGTAATATAATATATATATACTAATAGTCACATCAATAATAATAATAATAATATATATAATTAATAATACTAATAATAATAATAATACCGTACAATACAGTACAAGACAAAGCAGCATTGAAGAGGTATTGATCACGTTCCCGCTACTTCCTTACTTCACTCATTTCCTTCACTTACACCAACATTTTTTTGCTTTGGATTACCTTTGAATACACCCTGGACCAGCACTTCACAGCACTTCACCGCACATACAAGCACATTACTTATTTTAATTATTTTTTCTAAGTTTGTTCTAAACTTGACACTGAAGAGGAAAAGCTATTGAGAACAGCTGCAGGTAACTGTCAAATCTCTAATTGTTCTGTTACAAAAGGAAAACTTCCAAGATCTGAATTTGTTTTCCTTGCTCGACATTTTGTGGTGTGATCGCTTCGGCCGAAAATATACTAGGTTTCTTCTAATCTAAATCTTATTTCTTCAAGCTGGTTGACCTAGTCGATTTATAATGCGTCTAAAGCTCGCCTTTTGTTCTTCACGTTTTAGAGAGTTCCATGATTTTTTGTTGCGTTACCTTCTATAGTAATTTATTCGCTTTTCTCTGTATTCTATCTAGATTTTTCGCCGGTGCGGCCTTGATGGATCCCAACACGCAACTCCGTACTTCCCTCCGTATTCGCGCGCAACATGCAATATCCTATAATAAGTACATAAAATACTAATACATAACAACACAAAACACTAGTAGACCTCGCTACTCCGAAATTTCTGATATAATCCGAACAAGATCGGGAGTGTGTCTTGTGCCCTCGTGAAGGGATGTGGTTCACTCCGGAATTCAGCATTTGAGCTGATCACATTTCTATCCTCCAAGGTTGGTAGCCTGGGAAGAACATGAGATGATGATGAATGATGTGATAGTGCTGGGATGAAAGGATGTCATTCAACATATAGGCATTACACAGAACAAACCATACCGAGTCGGGAGACGAACACGCGTTCTTTCTGGTCGGAGACTATACGCACCTACTGGCCCTTAACTTCTCGTCACGAAGGGTGGGCGATAATAATGAAACGAAGTAACAATATATTCGTCGTTAACATAAGGGAATAGCGATTGAGAAAAGGAAAGAAAATCTACTCGGTCTAGACCGTCTTGTTAAGGGACTGTTCAAGCATTCGCCTGGTGTGATCTAACATCACAGCGGGAAGGCCTTAAGCTCGCCCACGTCTCCGCCATGTGTGGCAATGTGTGCATGCTAAGTTTAGGGAGAGGGTAGAACAAGTGAAGGAATGAAAGATCGGCGCAAGTACCGTTGCCGTTTGTTAGGGACGCCGCCGATCCGCTGGTGTTGATTAACATCACAGCGCGGAAGAGCTCTAATGCTCCCCACCGGTCCTCGACCATGTTGTGGAGTGTGGCGTGCATGCTAGTGTAAGGGAGAGGGTCAGGAAAGAAGAGGAGGAAAGAATCGCGACGCAGATCGTGGCCCGTTTGTTAGGGACTGCTCCGCATTGGGCCTAGGTGTTTGATCTAGCATCCAAGCCGGGAAGAGCTCTAGCTCCCCGGTCTCCCGCCAGTTGTGGAGTGTTGTGATGCTGCTAGATTAAGGGAGAGGTAGAAAGGAAGAGAAGGAATCATCGCTGCGCGTGGTCCTTTGGTCCGTTTTGTGGTTATGCTCACAGCATCGACTGCGTTGAATCTGCGAATCACGGAAAACATGCCAATCGAATTATAGGGCCTAGTAATTCTCCTCCAGACAGCGATCTGATTCTGACCTAGCGGCTACTAGCTATCACATAAAAATCCTGCCAACTGGGGACTTCGCGTCAGAGTGCACTGCAGGAAGAAGTTGTATTACCCTGAGCCACCTCTGTTGGGGGCGGGTGGTTGAGAATGGATTGTAGACTCCCATTTCTACGAGCTTGGTTTACCGTGGATCCACGTTGCATCTCAATGCAAACATGACGTAGCGCGATGGCGCTCGCATCGGTGGAACAGGAAATGAAACCCGGTGTGACAGCTGCAACCGCCAGGACTTGCGAGAGCAACAGCAACTGTCCGGTCGGATGGGTGCTCAGTATCCTCTGTTTTTGTTTCTTCGCGAATATCGGCAGAAATCGCCTGCAGAACCAATCGTCGGCGAAACATTTCCTCTGAGCTGCTGCAACCCCCGTCGCAGAACGTCCGGTTTGAGTGAAACTTTGGCTCCTCGTTTCCATTATACGCAAATCTACGAAACAAGGTTGAACGAAGAAAAAAAGCTCTTAAAATTCCTGCTTCGGGGTGCGTTCGCTTTTGTTCCGATGAAGAGTCGCTCCATCCTTCAGCCTGACAGCGACGTGTTAATAATGCAGTCGAAAACCAAAGCACGAGGATACACAACGATGCGAATTAGGAAACATTCAAATGTTATTTTTTATTTGTTTTTTTAACGTCAAAAACGTATTAAAACTGAAGTATTATGGAAAAAGACATCTGCTGAAACGTTCATGAGCTTGAGATCTGAATGTTACAGAGTTATGAGTTGGTCTAGCGACACGTTTTGGGCAAGAATTTTTAACACGATACTAGCCCGGAGGGGTTACACTCGGGCAAACGGGGCTAAACACCGCTCGGAGGGGCTACACACCCGGGGCCTAACACCGGAAGGGCTAACACCGGAGGAGCTAACACCGGAGGGGCTAACACCCGGGGGCTAACAGTACCGAGGGCAACGCCGAGGGGCTAACACCAGGCTAAACCGAGGCAGGAGGGCTAACACTCGGGGGCTAACACACGGAGGGCTAAACCAGGAACGGGGTAACACCCGGAGGGGCTAAAACACGGAGGTGGCTCCCGAACCCATGAGCGCCGCATACACAAATGTTATGTTAGAATAAAGGGCACGCCAGTAGACGTGGCGACTGTCATATCCGAGTAGAGTGGCCTGCGGGATGGAAGCTCAAGGCCAAGCGCAAGCCCTGCTTTAACTCATCTGCACGGCGCGTCAATGCCCCAGCGGTGGCCACCGCGGGCGCGGGCGGTGCCGCAGCGGGAGGTGCGTACTAGTTGCCCTCCACCCTCTCGCACACCCTCCTCTCGACATGACCGCTCCGCCTGCCACGGAGAGAGAGACGCGAAGCGCGGTGGCGCTCGCAGGTGAGGTTGTGGCGACAGCGCGGCGATGGGCGAAGGCGACGGCGGCGGCAGTGAACGAATGACCGGCGGTGGCGGCGTAGGGCGGCGGCGCACTGGTGGTGATGTGGTGGGGGGGCGGCCTTGGCGAAGTGACGGGGGGGCAGTGGGGTTGAGTCTAGACGATGGCGTGGGCGGCGGGGTGACCAGGCGGGCGGTCAGCGACAGCGACCAGTGACGGTGGGCGGCGGTGTGATGGCTACCATGGGGGCGCTGGCGGCGGCAGTGACGTGGGCGCGGCAGTAGCAGGAAGATGTGGATGCCGCGCGGCGGTGCGAGGTGTCTTGCAACGCAAGGTGGTGTGCGCAGCTAGTGCAATGTCGCCACACTTCCTGCTGTGAAGCATTCCGTATCCATTCGGACATTATGGCTGATCTGAAAATAGAGAAAAGAAATGGTCAGGAAAGACAATAGCGTTCGGCGCGCTTTTTGGCGTTGTTTACCGCAATTTTCAATCAAGTATTGCGGTCTCGCTATTGTAGCATATCTTCGGCGGCGGCCGTGCGTGCAGTAACGGGTCGTGGCGAGGTGTGGCATGTCGTGATTGGGCGGGCGGCCACTGCTGTGCTGAGTCGGGCGCCGAACCGGTTGTCCGCGAGTGCCGGCCGCGCCGGCCGGAGTGCGTACGTGGGGCGGCCCCGCGCTCCCCGAAGCCAAATCCGGGCGCGCGGCGCGCGTGTTTTTCTTTATTTTTTTTGCTTTTTGTTCTTTTTTTTTTTTGCGTGTGAATCCGCAGGCGGTCTGGGTGCTAACTGGGCCCATTGCGCTTCGCTCTGCCCGTATCAGACGTTTGGCAGCCGCACTCCTCCTTTCTCCTCGTCTTCTCCCATTGCCGTCTTTCGTTTTCCGCCTTCCTTTTCCAATCTTTACTTTTTCTAATATTTAGCCTTTTCCAAATTTTAGGTTTTATCCCAACCTCCGTTAATGTCCATCTTTATTTTTTTCCATTTTGATTTTCTATTCCCCTTTTCCTCTCTTGCCATATCCTACCCTCCTTTCTCTTCTCTCCGCACTCTAAAAATTCTTGCTGTTGCTTCATTCCGTTGTGTACTATTCGTTCTGCCTTATTCTTTTCTGTTTCATGATGTGAGGCATCCTATTCGTTTGTTCTGTTTCTACAATTGCCCATCTGAGTTTGTACGTTATATCGATATTAACTTCATTTAATTTTATTCTTCTCTCTTCCTCCTCATCAACCATTTGCTTTAATATTTCTTGCTTTATATGCGAGGTTTTTTCTTATTTTCTTGAATTTATGCTCTTATTATAATATTTGTCTTTCTTCCTTTTAATTTATCTTTCCATTCTTTCCCATTAACGTTTAGACTCATTGTCCTTTCTGTTCATATTCTTTCCTTTATTTGTTTCTTTATCTGATGTTTTTCTGCTACTTTTATTTAATAATTTTCAGTTTGTATCTTTTTCTTCCTCTTTCATTTCCATTTTCCTTTTCTTTTTCGTCGCTTTTTCATGGTTCTTTCCGCTTACTTGTTCACAATTCTTTTTACTCTCTTGCTTTTCGCTGCTCTTTACACATTTTTCAATTCTTTCATTTCCTTATTCATATTTTCCATATCTTACTTAGTGAGTCGTTTATTTCGTCATACATTCTTTTAGTCTGTAATTGTCACTACTCGTCAGGCTGGCACATTAAGTTATGCATTAAAATTCTCTCAATGAAAATTCGTTTTGACGTTTGTTAATTCAGTATTTATGAGAATTTGTCATCAGAAGAAAAAATAGTGCGAAATCAATACAAACATTTCAACGCATTGTAATTTTGCGCTGTCATCTATTATCCTTAGGATATTTAGTTCGTTTACTTTCCCATTAGCTCGTCTCCTTGCTCCGCTAGCTCAGTCTCGTGAGTCATTCTGCAATTACACGTTCTGAAGTAACGAGAAGAAATATGTCGAGGGTGCAAAATAGTCGCAGCGTCGTTCTTCCATGCTGGGCCGAAGCAAGGCTCTTCACGAGGTATTTGAAAGGGTCCCGTAGGACCGAATGTCGATTCCTAATTGGGTTGGCCGTCACGCGAAGGGAAACGCGTTGCTGGATAGTTTCGAGAGTTCGCGGTTGCGGAGAGTGTAAAATTTTTCGTTCGTGGGTCATTCTCTGAAATCGTTTTGCTTTAGATGAAACATTCATTTATTATACCGAACAATAACTCGAGTTTCATCAATAACTAACTCGAGTTTAGGAGTAATTAGGTGTGTTTTTTTAGAAGTGGTCTTACGATCTTTTTCACAATCTAGAAGAATAGAACCATAACAAAAACGCTAATCTAATGATCGGAATTTTCCTTTTCCGTTGTAAATATATTAAAAATTAAAAATTATTGTATCGTAGGTGTGGAATCTGAATATTGATCTTTCTTATAAGGATGAGGTCTTTCTTACCATTAAGCCTAACTATGACTATTATATATATTTATAATATATATATATCTTATAAAATATTAACGTATGTTATTATGATATGTTCATGCTAACTT
>BOPP01000167.1:1951036-1966176 GCA_017312745.1 Gryllus bimaculatus
ACACGATGAGAGAGATCGTAACATTGGCTTGTACTAGTACTTATGCATTTTGCGCTTTTATGATAATCTGCTCTATAATCAGTCTTGCATTTGCTTATAATAAAAATTGGCCGTCTTAAAATGCTGAAAGGAAATCTATAAGATGTATCAACTCTGGCGAAGTAGTGTAGAGTCAGTGCGTACAGCCACCCTTTTGCACCTTGTGGAGATTTCATTTCATCAGATGTTTATTTTTTGGGACGACAATCCCCTATGAACGCAGCAATGATAATAGTTTTACTGTAAGCTTATTCCTTATATGAGTTTTTTGCATGTTCTAAGAGTCTCACTTTCCGGGTCGATCAGTCGACTTCGGTCATGTTTTCTGCATTCCAATTATACTCATTAGGATTTTAGTACGAGAAATGCTCGATTGAGTTCTAGCAGGCCGTGGTGTAGTAGCGATGGTGTTAGACAGGGGGTATTTGCGTGGCTCATAATATAGTAGGGGGGACTATGGTCTGTAATGCGTTCACACTTAATTGCCTTCTCGTCGTGCTCTCTTCGACTGGATCATCTAGCCCAGGATGTACGCTTGTATCCGTTGGAACACTTAGACACGACGCTTTCCGCGTGGAGATCAAATCGGCGATGAGGTCTGTCCGGTTTTTCAGAACAGCTCTGAATCGAACGGGCGTGACTATTCGCCCACTAGTGGCTGTAACTTTGTCTCGTCTCTTTTGTCTCCTCTCACGATGTTCATAGGGCTACCTCTAAAGGTTGCGAAGTGGAATCGACCGGTTCAGTCGAATATTTTAGGCCAGGAGGCAATGTCTTCACAAGCTCGCAGCTAACTTCGATACCTAGAACCTCTTCCATTACCAAAGCTTCACTTTGCGCGGGATGCCTATTTCACAACATTTATGCATCAATACACACACGCGTGTGTATGTGGTACGTGTGTGTGTGGTTAATGCTGCTGGTATTGGGTAATATACTTTATGTGCAGATCACCGGTCATTCCTCGAAACCTGATTCTGGGACATTCTAAAAGTCGGCATGCCGTTAACATTTTATAATTAGGATTTCATTTTATTACTCTGTTAGGGACGTTTAGCGTGGTATGGTATGGCCCTCTGCTTCAAGAATGTACGATTGCGTTATTTTCAAGTCCGCTCAAGTATCTTGTACTTTCTCAAGGAAAACCGCAGACAACGTCGCCCGCTGCTTCAGTATCGTCCTGAGGGCGCCACGCTAGATGCTCTCATTCATCAAGTCTAATAATGTTTTAACTAGCGGTCAATTAAACGCAAAACTTCCAACTCGAATGTGACACGAGCGCGCCGCTACGTATTCTCTGGAAACATTTACAGTACTTCGTAGCAAAGCTCTTTCACGCAACTTCCATCACACGTTTTGATGAAGTCTCAGAGCATTTACGTCGGTATGGGCCATCAACGTACCCTGCGATTCACCATGTATTTGCTGTCTGGCGATGATGCCCACGGCACTTTTTGTTGAAACTAGGTGCTCGCAAACAGCATCAGCGCTCAGCTTCTCCGAATTATTTTTTTTCTTAAAGTTTTTTACAATTGTTGCGAAAATTACACAGATTCCACGAAAATGTGGCTTGTGCCAATGACACAATGTTTCCTAAACGTTCACTTACTGCTCAGTCAAATATAGCATCCACGCGTGAAATCTGTCTACGTTCTTTTCAAGTACACAACACCTTATTCAAACAAACTCAAGCTAACTTAATCTATGATGAGACGGTCGCCGATTCTCCTCAGAACGGCGCTTGACCTTAACATATCGGACTGCTTTCACAGGAGGCCCTTGGAGTACAGTGAGTAATCCAACTCGTTCATGCTATAGTAATTAGTTACGCTGTTCTCACCTGTATGAACGGCGTAATCTATGTGAAGTAAATCTATTGACATTAGATTCTAAGATTACTTATAACTAAGCTGGATTCATCATATTCCCAAACGTAATGGGATCGAATTTAAAAAAAATGTGATCGACAAACGGTCGGCTCACCAGACGTCCTCAATCATTTCTGATGTGGCTGGGATTTGTCAGGTTACCGGGAGGTTTAAGGAAGTTATTTACTAAAGGCTGTCGCGGGTGACGCCGCGTCCATGGCGAAGGTGCCGACGTTTTCGGGTACGCCATTCGCGATCTTCCTCAGGGCGTAATGCACGAAGAATGCGTTGCAGGCATTACGTCCTCTTGCGGAAGGTTAGCTAAGAATGGCGACCCCGAAACGTCGGCCACCATTCGGCCATGGACGCGGCGTCACCGGACAGCCTAGTAAATTATCTGACTTACGGCCGCGGAAGCCTACGCCTGAGGTTAAGGAAGTACGGGGAGACACACGGAAAGTAAAAGGATGGGTTTCCGTTTGTGAAAACCCCATTTGATAATACTACCTGGTTGACAGGGAAAGAAAAAATGTATCCCTTTCACTTTGTGACTTAATTAGAGCTTTCCTCTGTGGCGTTTAGTAATTTATGAAACGCAAACATTCGTTTTAGGCCTTAATTCTAGACGGCAACTGTGTTTAGTGAATGTGTTACCGAACCTGTTAGTAAACAATTACCAAACAACATTCATACTTAGCTTCGTGCACAGCAGTTTCGTGAACGTGGCTACGCCCTTCTGGACGCTTTCAAGTATATACCTTTTCCATTAATAGTTAAATCTATTTGAAGCTGATTAAATTGTTATGAATATAACATTTATTTCCCGTATGCCCAGGTAAAACAATTGAAGGAAACTTTGGAGCAGTTTTTTGAGAAATATTTAAAATTGCCAGATGATCTGATTGATTTCTTCTTCCTCGTATCATAGCTTTTAACGTCTTTCATCGAGTGGCAACACCCCTGGGCCTCACCTTAGCTAGACCGGCCCCCTCCTTGCGGGCCGGCGAACGACAATGAAAATTAAAACTTTTGCATTTTCGAAAATTTAGAAAGTTCAACGGAAAAGGGTCACAGAGGGCCTTCTTACCCCTGGCTCGTGCTGGCCGGGAGGGACGACTCGACGCTCGCTTCGCCCAGTAGGCAGATCAGCCTCGCCTCATCCCGGCTGTGTAAACATGTGAGCTGTGCCCATCTTCATAGAGTTATCTCCTTCTGTCGATGATTAAAAAATATAAGAAAGAATATTTTGTAACCGTTTTCAAACAACGTTTTTTTGAATTAATTGGCATTAACTTCAAGTAGAAAATACGCGAAACTACGCCTTTTTTTAAGATCTAACGTTTTAGAACCAGACTGTATAAAAAAAGATCTCCTATCGGTCAATATTGTGCCTACTTCCCACAACGTTTAATTTTTCACAATTTCGAAAATTATACAGAAACTTAATCGAAAATGCCAGATCCAGTGCACCACAGTTTTACCCGTCTTTGCTCTAACCAAAGAAAGTAATTTTTTCAAAAGCGAAATTTGGAGTTCCATTATTTAAGAAAACAATTGTCAGAAGAACCTATTTTGAAAAATTTGTTTTATTCTCCATTGTATCATCATCGGCCTTACGTCTCCATGCGAGTGGGCATACCTCCGGGCGGACACCACCAATCCTAGACGTCTGGACAGGATCACAAGAAAATGAAATGTTTCACCGTTTTTTCTAAAAAATTCAGAGTTGAACGTAAAAGTGGGGTATCATCTCCCGACGTTATTTGCCCTATGCCATGAAATAAATTAAAAAAGAACAATATTTGAAGCCATACGCGAAAAACTACGTTCTGAATGAATTACTTAACTTCAAAGCAAAATTACGTCGAAAACGACACTCTTTTTAAAGATCTAACTTTTTAGAAACAAGACTGTATTAAATAAAAAGTCATTATTATTTTTTTAGGCTCTCTGGAAAATGTAAATTTTTTCCGCATTTCGAAAACCTCAGAGACTGGCACCCGAAATTGCGACCAGCACTACATTTCTTAGCCGTCCTTTGCCCTTCGAAGAAAAGATTTTTCCGAGCCGCAAATTTGGAGCCATTTTTCAAGAAAAACAATTGTTTAACAATTTATCAGAAAGAACCTATTGATTCGTCCGGTTCTCCTCCGGGAACAAAAGGTTTACGTCTTCATCCGTGCGGCATACCGCCGGGGGGTCGAGCTACTCGCCGCCCTAGAACGCCCCGGACGGGGGAGGCCAAGTAAATGAAAAGCGGGTCTCCGCGGGCCCTATAAGGGTTTTCGCGCATTTTGGCCTGCCGCCCATAAAACGCGCTCGCGTGGGCCGTGCGCCTGGCCCTCCGGCCGCGCGAGCCTAGGGCGCTTTTACGACTTGGTGACCGCTACCGCAACAGAGGTACGGAAAAGGTCTGCTGGAGCAGGAAGCACCAAAGGCGTCGCGTCCACGTACCGGCCTGAAACGCCGGCTTTTTGCCTTGCCTCCGCTGGAGGGGGCGTTGGCTGGATACAGCAGTGGCTCTGAATGAATGTAGCAAACTTCTAGGATGCAATACCAGCGGTTTCTGCCAAAAATGAAAGCGGTAGCTAGTAAGGGCAGATGTATTCAGGAGTCTCGAAGAGACTGCAATGTAACGATATATCTACGCAGACGGGGTCGAAAATATGCTCTTCGTATCACACCTGGTGGATACATTATCCAGACCGAATGAAATTATATTCGCTTTGTAAATCGTGAACAACGCCCATGTCATTGACACAGCTGTATATGGCGCTCGATAAACCAGAGTGGCTCAGAATACAATGTGGCAACTTCTAGAGCATACGGCGGATTTCTTCAAAATGATTCTATTAGGCAGAGTGTCGACTTTAAGGGAGTCTCCAGACCTAACTGGCAACAAATCTTCATGTGCACCATCTGGAAGGGCGATAAAACAACCAAACATTTGATACGTTTCTATCAATGACACGTACAGAAAGGACATTATCTCGTAATGTGGTATAGGTAGCCTGCCCATCGAGTCGTTATTTGGTCACCTGCTTTTGAAGACAGTCTCCCTTATGAACAAAAGCAGTAGGCGCTTTTACGACTTGTGTCCACACCACTCACAGGACGGCTTCTTCTGGAGCAGGATAACACCAAGTCGCGCACCCTGAACACGCCCAGAAATTTTAGCCTGGCCCTAGCGCTGGAGGGGCGGGCTGTGATACAGAGTGGCTCGGAATGATGTGGCAAACTTCTAGGACATAAGGTACTGGCAAATTCTACAAATGAAAAGCGGTGCTAGTTAAGGCAGAGAAGTAGTGTCCCAAATGAATGTCCACAACACAGCGCGCCCAGATATCATTTTATCACCCCGTATTAACAATCAAGAAACTTCGATTAGCCTGACCCACCCCTATCTCCCCAGCCTCTCTCCCTTCGAAACTCTCCCACAGTCAGGAAGGGCAGATAATTCAACACCTGCAACGCGTTGTTCCCCGCCAAAGGGCAAACGTTCTCCACTATCCCTAAAATGCACAGGACTCCGTTATTCAGAGTCGCAGCGCGAAAATATAGCTAGCTCGGACGTTGGTGTGGAAAGCAACACCGCACGACCAACGCACAAATACACTTGACGCCGAAACAAATGAAAACCATGTGGCGCCTGCGACCGTAAAAATTTGCGGGAGAAGCATCAAAAGATGTGTGGACTCTCTGGTCATTTAGCCACGGGCACAACACATTTTGATTGATTTGTGATTTGATTACTCCAGCGGTACCGCGCGTTGAAGGATTAAAAAAGATGTCAGATAACCGCTCCATCGCTCATTCAATAAATCCAGAACATACTCCTCACATAGATCATTCGGGGTTATAATTGCCAAGAGACGTCTCAACGTGTAATGTGCGTGCTCGCGTTTACGAGAGCCTCGCAAGACGGCGGGGGTTGTCGATGCTAACCTCACGCTACCCATTAATCATCCAGATGGCAAGCGGCGACGAACAACTTAGTAGCCTTTCCTGTAAAGAGTTTGTGCTGGCGAAGAAGTATACACACACACACCCAGCAATCACCCAACTACCCAACACACCACAACACCCAACAACCACATACATCACACCTCACACTACCGCACATTGCCAGGACACACCACCACCTAACATCCCAGCATAATACTACCCCGAACAACACCGCTCAACCTTGACACCGCAACTATACGCACAAACATATATAATATCACAACGAATGCGACTCCGCGGATGCGAATCGTGTTATGCCTCTATAGTCAAAAGACGATCAGAAAGGGAGTATGATTGGAAGACCTGAGCAGCGGGTGCAACGCTGGTCTACCAGCTTTCAATAGGTCTAAGAGGAAGCATCAACTGAAAGACGCGAATGTAGTGAAATGATCTTGTCCGTGAGATGCACTCGGTCAACCTGCTCAGATATGTGATATGTCGCCACTATACCGAAAAACTTCCTACACACTTACTTATGAACACATCTAATGTTTACTACACGAGTTAAAATACATCACTCTCAACCACTACTGAGCTTCAACATCGACTACGGGCAACGCTAAAAGGTTAACTCTTTAACCGTCGTATCGGCTACAATTCTGGTGATTAGAGTTCGGCCGGGTTTCAATTTGCTTGACATGTTCCGCCATCAGAAAAGTTGCGGCCCACGTGTGGAAATCGAATTCGTAGGCAGATACCCTCCATTTGTGTTTCCACGATCACACACGTCCACGCGGGTTCCGGGAGTGACATACTCGTATTTGTAGCAAGGGACCACGCCCCACGCCTGGATATCTTTAATTTTCCCTATTTCCTTTCTCACGTCCAGACCCACAGCCAACAGCTGTCGCAGGTACTATGAACTGCATAAATCGCCTTAAAACCGACAACCAATGGAATAACTAGGCGAGCGCAAATTAAATGAAATGCCACATCACTATTTTCTTCTACCTTTGTCAAGCGTTTAGGATGCTGTTTGCAAACCTCCCTCACGGTTGTCTCTTCTAGAATCCTCTTCTTCTTTGTCAAACAAGATTAAACTCACATGCTTTGCTTTTTACAGCGTGCATTGACTTGTCACGGTCATTGCCTTTACGGCTATCCTTTCACGGCATTCCTTCACGGATTCCTCTTTCACCGCATTCCCTTTCACGGCAATCCTTTCAACGGCATTCCTTCCCTTCCGTACGCATTCCCGTTTCACGGTTCTTAGATTCCCTTTCAACGAGCAATTCCCTTTCACGGCATTCCACATTTCACTGCACTTGCCCTTTCAGCGGGCATTCCCCTCTTCACGCTTCTTCGCCCCGCATCCTTTCACGGGTATTTCCCTTTCACCGGCATTCTTTCACATTCCTTCACGCATTTCCCTTTCACGGCATTCCTCACGGCATTTTCACGCTCTTCACGCTCTCAACGGCATTCCCTTCACGGCATTCCCTTTTCACGGATCCTGGCATTCCCTTTCACGGCATTCCTTTCACGGCATTGCCTTTCACTGGCATTGCCTTTCACGGCTATACCTTTTACGGCTAACTTTACCTTTCTTTACGGCCCATACCTTTTACGGGCATTACCTTTTACGGCATTACCTTTTTACGTATTATCTTTACTATTTAATACATATATCGTAAATTATGAAATAAATACATTAACGAATAAATGAATAAAAATAAAGTAATATTTTCGCAGCCTAAACACCTGCCTCGACCCCTTTTCGTCCCCTACGGACAGCGCTGTCCGCCCACTGCGCGCAGCGTCGCACTGCGCAACGGCGTCCGACGTGGGGGGGGGCTGAAGTGGCAAGATGGGGCGTCGGCAAACACGGCCAGCCTCTAACCGTGCCGGCGCGGTATGGCGAACAAAGGGCCTCCTGGCGCGCGGAGCAATCGCTTTGGCGCCGCCGCTTAAGCCTGCGGAAACAATTACGCAAAGGCACGGGGGTGGTGTGGGGAGGAGGGACACGGAGGCACCGCGGCTGGCACGCGCGCTGCTTCGCATTGTTTGCTGATGCTCCTTCTCCTCCTCTCCTCCTCCTCTTCTCCTCCTCCCTCCTCCTCCTCCTCTTCCTTCTGCGCGTGACCCTTGCGCATGCGCGCTGCGCGCAGTGGGCGGACAGCGCTGTCGTAGCGGGACGAAAAGGGGTCGAAGGCAGGTGTTTAGGCTGCGAAAATATTACTTCATTTATTTCATTTATTCGTTAATGTATTTATTTCATAATTTACGATATATGTATTAAAATGTCGTAAAAGGTAATGCCGTAAAAGGTAATGCCGTAAAAGGTAATGCCGTAAAAGGTGATGCCGTAAAAGGTAATGCCGTAAAAGGTAATGCCGTGAAAGGCAATGCCGTGAAAGGCAATGCCGTGAAAGGGAATGCCGTGAAATGCCGTGAAAGGAATGCGTGAAGAATGCCGTGAAGGATGCCGTGAAAGGGAAATGCGTGAAGGGGAGCGGAGATGCCGTAGGGAGCGAAGGAGAATGCCGTGAAGGGATCCGAAAGGGAAATGCCGTGAAGGAATGCGGGCTGAAAGGGAATGCCGTGAAAGGGAATGCCCGTTGAAAGGATGCAGTGCCGGAAGTGAAATTGGCGAATGCGTGAAAGGGAATGCGTTGAAAGGGGAATGCCGTGAAAGGAAACTTGCCGGTGAAAGGAGGTGAAGAATGCGTGAAACGGGACATTGCCGTGAAAGGATGCCGTTGAAAGGAATGCCGTGAAAGGGAATCCGTTGAAAAGGAATGCCGTGAAAGGAATGCCGTGAAAGGGAATGCCGTGAAAGGTAATGCCGTAAAAGGCAAAGCATGATTCACTAGTCAAATTGACGAAAAATGTAAAAAAACCTAAATGTGGGTTATTTGTTTTTGACATAACACAAAATGAATTACTATACTAAACGGCATTGGTCTAAAGTGAAAAGAAAAATAGATGGCATTTCATTAATTTGCGCCTCCTAGTTATTCCATTGGTTGTGGTTTTAAGGCGATATTGCAGTTCATATACCTGCGACACTGTGGTCGTTGGGGTCTGGACGTGGAAAGGAAATGGGAAATTAAGATCCCACGCGGGCCGTTTCCCCCTTGTACAACATACGAGTATGTCACTCCGGAACCCACGTGGACGTGATACGGGAAACCACAAATGAGGGTATTCTGCCTACGAATTCGATTTCCACACGTGCCGCAAATTTGCTGATGGGGAAACATGTCAAGCCAATTGAAACCGGCGACCTGCTAATCACCAGAATTTACGATCGACGGTTAAGAGTTACCTTTACGCTTGCCGTAATCGATGTTGATGCAGTAGTGGTGAGATTGATGTATTTTAAACTCGTGTAGTAAACATTAGATGTGTTTCATAAGTACGAGTGTGTAGGAGTTTTTCGTATAGTGCGACATCATCCATATTGAGCATTGCCCGATTGCATCTCACGATCAGATTTCACTCACATTCGTCTCTCAGTTGATCTCCTTTGACTATTTGAGAAGGTGTAGCCCGATTGCATCCCGCTCTCAGGATTCCATCACATCCCCCTTTCAGTTGATCTCTTTTGACTACCTACGTAGGCATAACCCGATTGCATCCCGCGATTGCATCTCGTGATGATATGTATGTTATGTGTGTGTTGCGGGTATGTTGGGTGTGTTGCGGGTATGTTGGGTGTGTTGCGGGTATGTTGGGTGTGTTGCGGGTATGTTGGGTGTATGTTGGGTGTGTTGTGGGTATGTTGGGTGTGTTGTGGGTATGTTGGGTGTGTTGTGGGTGTGTTGTGTACTACTTCGCCACAACAACTCCTTACAGAAAAGGCCTACTAGTGTCGTCCCGGCCTTGCCATCCTGGGTTAATGGGTACGTGAGGTTAGCACATCGACAACCCTCCGCCGTCTTCGGGTCTTCGTAACGCGAGCACGCTTACAAGTGTGAACGCTCTCTGGCAATATAACCCAATGATCTATGTGGGAGTATGTTACTGGATTTATGAAGAGCATGGACGTATCTTGACATTTTTTAATCTACCGCGTGTACCGTGATAACTTCAACAAATCAATTCAAAACATTGTTGTGCCGTTGACTAAAATTCCAGGGAGGTCCACACATCTTTTGATGACCTCCCGCAAATTTTACGTGCCGCAGGCGCCCACAATGGTTTTCATTTGTTCGCGTCAAGTGGATTTGTGCGTGGTCGTGCGGTGTTGCCTTTCCCACACCAACTCCGAGCTAGCTTATTTCGCGCTGCGAACTCTGAATACGGGGTCCTGTCCATTTTAGGGATAGTGGAGAAGTTTGCCCTTTGGCGGAGGACAACGCGTTGCAGGTCGTAAACTGCCCTTCCTGACTCGTGGGAGAGTTTCGAAGGGGGAGAGCGGGGGAGGGGGGCAGGCTAATCGAAGTTTCTGATTGTGTAATACGGTGCATAAACTGATATCCTGGGCCGGCTGTGTTTGTGACATTCATTCTGGGACACTACTTACATCTGCCTTACTAGCACCGCTTTCATTTGTAGAATTTGCAGTACCTCTATGTCCTAGAAGTTTGCCACATTCATTCCGAGCCACTCTGTATCCAGCCCCGCCCCCTCCAGCGCTAGGCCAGGCTAAAATTTTGGCGTTTCAGGGTGCGCGACTTGGTGTTATCCTGCTCCAGAAGAAGCCCGTCCCTGTCGAGTGGGTGGACACAAGTCGTAAAAGCGCCCTATGCTTTTGTTCATAGGAGACTGAGCAGGTGCAAATCCGACATGGGCAGCCTCCATCATACGAAAATTCTTTCTGTACGTTCATTGATAGAAACGTATCATTTTCGATCCCCTCCAGATGTCCTAGAAGTTCGTTGCATTTAGTCTGAGACTCCCTGAATACATCTGCCTTAATAGAATCATTTTGAGAAATCGCCGTATGCTCTAGAAGTTTGCCACATTTATTCTGAGCCACTCTGTATCCAGCCCTATACAGGTGCAAATACATGGGCAGTTCCATTACACGAAATTTCTTTCTGTATGTTCATTGATAGAAACATATTTTCGACCCCCTCTAGATATTCGTTACATTGAGTCTGAGACTCCCTGAATACATCTGCCTTACTAGTACCGCTTTCATTTTGAGAAACCGCTGTATGCCCTAGAAGTTTGCTACATTCATTCAGAGCCACTCTGTATCCAGCACCGCCCCCTCCAGCGGAGGCCAGGCAAAAAGCCCGGCGTTTCACGGTACGTGGACGCGAGCGCCTTGGTGCTATCCTGCTCCAGCAGACCTTCCGTCCTCTGTGCCGGTGGCCACAAGTCGTAAAAGCGCCCTAGGCTCCGCGCGGCCGGAGGGCCGGCGCACGGCCCAGCGAGCGCGTTTTATGGGCGGCGGCCATGCGCGAAACCCTTATAGGGCCCGCGGAGACCGTTTCATTTACTTGGCCTCCCCCGTCCGGGGCGTCTAGGGCGGCGGTGCTCGACCCCCCGGGGTTGCCGACGGATGAAGACGTAAACCTTTTGTTCCCGGAGGAGAACCGGACGAATCAATAGGTTCTTCTGATAATTTGTAAACAATTGTTTTCTGAAAAATGGCTCCAAATTTGGGCTCGGAAAATCTTTTCTCGTTAAGGGCAAAGGACGGTAAGAAATGTAGTGCTGGTCGCAATTTCGGGTGCAGTCTCTGAGTTTTCGAAAATTGCGAAAAATTTACATTTTCAGAAGTAGCTAAAATAATAATGATTTTTATTTAATACAGTCTGTTCTAAAAAGTTAGATCTTTAAAAAGAGTGTCGTTTTCGCGTAATTTCTGCTTGAAGTTAATGTAATTCATTCAGAACGTAGTTTTCGCGTATGGCTTCAAATATTGTTCTTTTTAATTTTTCATGGATAGGGCAAATAACGTCGGGAGATGTACCCCACTTTTACGTTCAACTCTGAATTTTTGAAAACGGTAAAAGTTTCATTTTCTTGTGATCCTGTCCAGGACGTCTAGGATGGTGGTGTCCGGCCCGGAGGTATGCCACTCGATGGAGACGTAAGGCCGTGGTACAATGGAGAATAAACAAATTTTCAAAATAGGTTCTTCTGACAATTGTTTTCTTAATAATGACTCCAAATTTCGCTTTGAAATACTTTCTTTGGTTAGAGCAAAGGACGGTAAAACATGTGGTGCTGGATGCATTTTCGATAGTTTCTGTATTTTCGAAAATTGTGAAAAATTAACGTTGTGGAAGTAGGCACAATATTGACGATAGAGATCTTTTTTTTATACAGTCTGTTCTAAAACGTTAGATCTTAAAAAAAGGCGTAGTTTTCGCGTATTTTCTACTTGAAGTTAATGCAATTAATTCAAAAAACGTGTTTGAAAAACGGTTACAAATATTTTTCTTTATTTTTTCTCTCGAAGAAGGAGATAACTCTTGAAGATGGGCACAGCTCACATGTTTCACAGCGATGAGGCGAGGCTGATCTGCCACGTGGGGGCGAGCGTCTGACGTCGTCCTCCGGCAGCACGAGAGGGGTAAGAAGGCCCTTGTGCCCTTTTCGTTGAACTTTCTAAATTTTCGAAAATTGCAAAAGTTTTATTTTCTTGTCCGTCGCGCGCAGGGCGTCTAGGTAGGTGAGGCCCAGGGTGTTGCCACTCGATGAAGACGTAAAGCTATGATACTGTAGGGAATGAAGAAATCAATCGATTCATCTGGAAATTTTTAAATATTTTCTCAAAAACTGCTCCAAAGTTTCCTTCAATTGTTTTACCTGGGCATACGAAGATAAATGTTTATATTCATACAATTAATCACTTAAATAGATTTAACTATAATGGAAAGTATAACTTGAAAGGTCAAAGGGCGTAGCCACGTTCACGAAACTGCTGTTGCACGAAGCTAATGAATGTTTGGTAATGTTTACTAAACAGGTCGTAACATTCACTAAACACATTGCTCTGAAATTAACTAAACGAATGTTTGCGTTTCATAAATTACTAAACGCCACACACGATGAGAGAGATCGTAACATTGGCTTGTACTAGTACTTATGCATTTTGCGCTTTTATGATAATCTGCTCTATAATCAGTCTTGCATTTGCTTATAATAAAAATTGGCCGTCTTAAAATGCTGAAAGGAAATCTATAAGATGTATCAACTCTGGCGAAGTAGTGTAGAGTCAGTGCGTACAGCCACCCTTTTGCACCTTGTGGAGATTTCATTTCATCAGATGTTTATTTTTTGGGACGACAATCCCCTATGAACGCAGCAATGATAATAGTTTTACTGTAAGCTTATTCCTTATATGAGTTTTTTGCATGTTCTAAGAGTCTCACTTTCCGGGTCGATCAGTCGACTTCGGTCATGTTTTCTGCATTCCAATTATACTCATTAGGATTTTAGTACGAGAAATGCTCGATTGAGTTCTAGCAGGCCGTGGTGTAGTAGCGATGGTGTTAGACAGGGGGTATTTGCGTGGCTCATAATATAGTAGGGGGGACTATGGTCTGTAATGCGTTCACACTTAATTGCCTTCTCGTCGTGCTCTCTTCGACTGGATCATCTAGCCCAGGATGTACGCTTGTATCCGTTGGAACACTTAGACACGACGCTTTCCGCGTGGAGATCAAATCGGCGATGAGGTCTGTCCGGTTTTTCAGAACAGCTCTGAATCGAACGGGCGTGACTATTCGCCCACTAGTGGCTGTAACTTTGTCTCGTCTCTTTTGTCTCCTCTCACGATGTTCATAGGGCTACCTCTAAAGGTTGCGAAGTGGAATCGACCGGTTCAGTCGAATATTTTAGGCCAGGAGGCAATGTCTTCACAAGCTCGCAGCTAACTTCGATACCTAGAACCTCTCCCATTACCAAAGCTTCACTTGCGAGGGATGCTATTTCACACATTTATCATCAATACACACACGCGTGGTTGTATGTGGTACGTGTGTGTGTGTTAATGCTGCCCGTATTGGGAATATACTTTATGTCAGATCACCGGTCATTTCCTCGAAACCTGATCTGGGACATCTAAAAGTCCATCCGTTAACATTTATAATAGGATTTCATTTTATTACTCTGCATAGGGACGTTTAGCGTGTATGGTAATGCCCTGCTTAATGAAGTACTGATTGCGTTATTTCAAGTCCCTCAATCTCGTATCTTCAAGAGCCAGCCGTCGCCTGCTTCGTATGTTGAGCCCACGCAATGCTTCATATAAAATTTTTTATAGCGTCATTAAACGCAAAACTTCCAACTCGATGAAGAGGCGCGTTTCTGGACATTACAGTACTCGTAGACTCTTTCAGCAACTTCATCACACGTTTGTGAAGTTCAGAGAATTTACGTCGGAGGCCATCACGCGATTCACGTATTTGCTGTCAGGCGATGATGCAGCACTTTTTGTTGAAACTAGGTGCTACAACAGCACACTCACTTCTCGAATTATTTTTTTAAATTTACAACTGTCGAAAATTCACAGATTTAACGAAAATGTGGCTTGTGCCAATCACTCCTAAACGTGTCGACTTGCTCATCAAATATAGCTCCCGGAAATTGTCTACGTTCTTCAGTACACACCTTATTCAAAACTCAAGTAACTTAATTATATGCAGCCGCCGATTCTCCAAGAAACGGCCTGACTAACATATCGGATGCTTATCAGAGAGCCCTTGATACAGTGAAGTAATCCAACTGCGTTTGCTATTAGTATTGTACGCTGTTTACTGAGACGGCGTACTTTGAAGTAATCTTTGACTTAGATTCTAAGATAATATAAGTGATTCTCTATTCTAAACGTAATGGTCGAATTTAAAAAAATGGATCGAAAACGGTCGGCTACCAGGCGTCCTCAAACATTTCTGATTGGCTGGGATCTTGTCAGGTTACCGGAGGTTAAGGAAGTTATTTACTAAGGCTGCGGACGCGCGCTGTCCATGGCGAAGGGTGCCGACGTTTTCGGTCGCCATTCGCCGACTTCCTCAGGCGTAATGCCACGAACGTAATGCTTGCAGGCATTACTCCCGGAACGGAAGGTCCAGCAAAATGGCGACCCCGAAACGTCGGCACCTCGGCCATGGACGCGGCGTCACCGGAACAGCCTTAGTAAATTACTGACTTACCGGCCGCGGCAAGCCTACGCTCTGAGGTATAAGGAGTACGGGAGACACACGGACAGTAAAAGGATGGGTTATCCGTTGGATAAACCCCATTTCGACTAACTACCTGGTTTGACAGGGAAAGAAAAAAATGTATCCCTTTCACTTTGTGACTTAATTAGAGCTTTCCTCT
>BOPP01000167.1:1966201-1980804 GCA_017312745.1 Gryllus bimaculatus
AACGCCCCGGACGGGGGAGGCCAAGTAAAGAAACGGGTCTGCCGCGGCCCTATAGGTTTTCGCGCATTTGGCGCCGCCCATAAAACGCGCTCGCTGGGCCGTGCGCCGGCCCTCCGGCACGCGGCGAGGCCTAGGGCGCTTTTACGACTTGGTGACGCTACCGGCAACGGAGGTACGGGCGTCTGCTGGACAGGATAGCACCAAAGGCGTCGCGCCACGTACCGGCCTGAAACGCCAGGCTTTTTGCCTGCCTCCGCGGAGGGGGCGTGGCTGGACTACAGCAGTGGTCTCTGAATGAATGTGCAAACTTCTAGGTGCATACAGCGGTTCTCCAAAATGAAAGCGGTAGCTAGTAAGGGCAGATGATTCTGAGGAGTCTCAGCATAAATGTTAACGAACTTCTAAGACATCTGATGGAGTCTAAAAGGATAACTTTTCTATCAATAATGTACAGTAGGAAATTGCGTATATGGAGATTACAACATGTATTTGTACCTGCTTTTTAATAGTATCCTTATGCACAAAGCATTGCGCGCTTTTACGACTGTGGCCACCGGCACCGGAGGACGGGCGTCTCCTGGAGCAGGATAGCACCAGAGCGCTCGCGCCCACGTACCGTGAAACGGGCGGGCTTTTTTGCCTGGCCTCCGCTTGGAGGGGCGGTTGGATACAGAGTGTCTCCCGAATGAATGTGGCAACTTCTAGGGGCTACAGCGGTTTCTCAAAATGAAAAGCAGGTTACTAGTACGGCAGATGTATTCAGGGAGTCTCGAGACTAAAGTAACGAACTTCTAAGACATTTCTATGGAGTCGAAAAGGATACTTTTCTAATCAAATGAATGTACAGTAGGAATTTCGTATATGAGATACACATGTATTTGTACCTCTTTTAAAGGTTCCTATGCACAAAAAGCATGCGGCGCTTTTACGACTTGTGGCCACCGGCACGAGGACGGGCGTCTCCTGGAGCAGGATGCACCAAGGCGCTCGCGCCCACGTACCGTGAAACGCGGGTTTGTTGCCTGGCCTCCGCTGGAGGGGCGGGGTTGGATTACAGATGGCTCCGAATGAATGTGGGCAAACTTCTAGGCATACAGCGGGTTCTCAAAAATGAAAGCGGGTACTAGTACGGCAGATGGTATTTCCAGGGAATCTCAGACTAAAATGTAACGAACTTCTAAGACATCTATGGGTCGAAAAGGATACTTTTCTATCAATGAATGTACAGTAGAAATTTCGTTTATAATGGAATACACATGTATTTGTACCTTGCTTTGTAATAGTATCCTAGGCACAAAAAGCATGCGGCGCTTTTACCGACCTTGTGGCCACAGGCACGGAGGACGGGCGTCTCCTGAGGCAGGATAGCCCAGGCGCTCGCGCCCACGTACCGTGAACGGCGGGCTTTTTACCTTGGCCTCCGCTGGAGGGGGCGGGTTGGATACAGAGTGCTCCGAATGAATGTGGAAACTGTCTAGGCATAAGCGGTTTCTCAAATGAAAGCGGTACTGTACGGCAGATGGTATTCAGGGAGTCTCAGACTAAATGTAACGAACGTCTAAACATTCTATGGAGTCGAAAGGATACTTTTCTATCAATGAATGTCAGTAGGAAATTTCGTATAATGAGATACACATGTATTTGTACCGCTTTTTAAATAGTTCTATGCACAAAAGATGCGCGCGCTTTTACGTTGTGGGCCACGGCATGGAGGACGGGGTCTCCTGGAGGCAGATAGCATCAAGGCGCTCGCGCCCACCGTACGTGAAACGCCGGGGCTTTTTGCCTGGCCTCCGCTGGAGGTGGCGGGGTTGGAACAGAGTGGCTCCGATGAATGTGGCAAACTTCTAGGGCATACAGCGGGTTCTCAATGAAAGCGGGTTATACTAGTACGGCAGATGTATTCAGGGAGTCTCAGACTAAATGTACGAACGTCTAAGACATCTATGATCGAAAGATACTTTTTCTATCAATGAATGTACAGTAGGAAATTTCGTTATAATGGAGATACACAGTATTGTACCTGCTTTTAAATAGGTATCCTATGCACAAAAGCATGCGGTGCTTTTTACGACTTGTGGCCACCCCGCATGGAGACGGGCGTCTCCTGGAGCAGATAGCACCAGGCGCTCGCGCCCACGTCGTGAAACCGCCAGGCTTTTTGCCTGGCCTGCACTGAGGGGGCGGGGCTGGACACAGAGTGGTTCAGAATGAATGTGGCAACTTTCTAGGGCATACAGTGGCTTCATCAAAATGAAGCGGTACTAGTACAGGCAGATGTATTCAGGGAGTTCGACTAATGTAACGAACTTCTACATATATTGGAGTCGAAAAGGATACTTTTCTATCAATGAATGGACAGAGGAATTTCGTTAATGGAGATACACATGTATTTGTACCTGCTTTTAAATAGTATCCAATGCACAAAGCATGCGGCGCTTTTACGACTTTGGCCACACGGCACGGAGGACGGGTTCCTGGAGCAGGATTGCACCAAGGCGCTCGCGCCCAACGTCCGTTGAAACGGCGGGCTTTTTGCCTGGCCTCCGCTGGGGGGCGGGGTTGGATCGAGGGCTCCGAAATGAATGTGGCAAACTTCTAGGGGCATACAGCGGTTTCTCAAATGAAAGCGGTATTGTACGGCGATGTATTTCGGGAGTCCAGACTAAATGTACCGAACTTCTAGGACATCTATGGAGTCGAAAAGGATACTTTTCTATCATGAATGTACAGTAGGAAATTCGTAATGGATCACATGTATTTGTACCTGCTTTTTTTAAATGTATCCTTTGCACAAAGCATGCGGCCGCTTTTACGACTTGTGGCCACCGGCATGGAGGGACGGGCGTCTCCTGAGCAGGTAGCATCAAGCGCTCGCGCCCACGTACCGTGAAACGCCGGGCTTTTTCCTGGCCTCCGCTGGAGGTGGCGGGGTTGGATACAGTGGCCTCCGAATGAATGTGGCAAACTCTAGGGCATACAAGCCGTTTCTCAAAATGAAGCGGTACTATACGGCAGGTGATTCAGGGAGTCTCAGACTAATGTAACGAACGTCTAAGACATCTATGGAGTCGAAAGGATACTTTTCATTCAATGAGTACATAGGAATTTGCGTGTTATAAAATGAGATACACTGTTTTGTACCTGCTTTTTAATGTATCCTATGCACAAAAGCATGCGGTGCTTTTACACTTGTGGCCACCGGCATGGAGACGGCTTCTCTGGAGCAGGATTAGCACCAAGGCGCTCGCCACGTACCGTGAACGCCAGGCTTTTTGCCTGGCCGCACTGGAGGGGGGCGGCTGACAGAGTGTTCGAATGAATGTGGCCAAATTCTAGCGCTACAGTGGTTCTCAAATGAACTACAATAGTACGGCAGTGTATTCAGGGTCGTCAGACTAAATGTTAACGAACTTCTAAGACTATATGGAGTCGAAAAGGATACTTGTCTATCAATATCTCTCTCTTTGGTAGGGCGGCGGTGGTCGACTCCCCGGGGTTGCCGACGGATGAAGACGTAAACCTTTTGTTCCCGGAGGAGAACAGGACGAATCAATAGGTTCTTCTGATAATTTGTAAACAATTGTTTTCTGAAAAATGGCTTCAAATTTTGGCTTGGAAAAACTTTTCTCGTTAAGTGCAAAGGATGGTAAGAAACGTGGTGCCGGTCGCATTTTCGATAAAAATCTGTATTTTCGAGAATTGTAAAAAATTAACATTGCAGTAGTATATAATAATAATAATAATGATGATTTTTATTTATTATAGTTGAAGTGTTCTAAAAAGTTGCGTATTGTTTCAAATGTTTTTCTTCAATTTTTTTTGATGGATAGAGCAAATATCGCTTAGAGGCCAAGCCCACATTTACGTTGAACTCATAATTTTTGTAAAAATGAAAAAGTTTCATTTTCTTGTGACCCTCTAGGTTCTTGTGAACCACTATGATGGTGGAGTCCGGCCCGGACTGCGACCTTCCTCAGAGCATAATCCAGGAAGGTCGCAGAATGGCGACCGAAACGTCGGCACCTTCGCCATGGACGCGGCGTCACCCGGACAGCCTAGTAAATACTTCCTTAACCTCGGTAACCTGACAGATCCCAGCCAATCAGAATGGTTGAGGACGCTGGTAGCCGACGTTTCATTACCGCTGGTATTTCGACCATTAGTTTAGAATAGAGCATATCATTATCTTAAATCAATCAAATTCTAAGCATGTCGTTCATACAGCGTACAATACTATAGAAAGAGTTGATTACTCACTGTACTCAAGGGCTCTATAAGCATCCGAATTGGTCAGATTTCTGAGAATGCGCTCATAATTAATATTGTTTAATAAGTGTGACGAAATGAAACGTACATTTCGTATAGAGCAACGAACGTTTAGGATGTGGCACAGGCCACATTTTCGTTAAATCTGTGAATTTTCGACAGTTGTAAAATTTTAAAAAAAATAATTCGAGGAAGTGTGTGCTGTTGTAGCACCTAGTTTCAACAAAAAGTGCACCATCTCGCTGACACCGAATACGTGAATCGCGATGGCCTCCGACTAAATTCTCTGAACTTCACAAACGTGTGATGAAGTTGCTGAAAGACTCAGTACTGTAATGTTCCAGAAACGCGCCTCTTCATCGAGTTGGAAGTTTTGCGTTTAATGACGCTATAAAATTTTATTGAAGATTGCGTGTGCCACATACAAGCAGGCGACGGCTGGCTCTTGAAGATACGAGATTGAGGGACTTGAAATAACGCAATCAGTACTTCATTAAGCAGGGCATTACCATACACGCTAAACGTCCCTAAGCAGAGTAATAAAATGAAATCCTATTATAAATGTTAACGGATGCTTTTAGATGTCCCAGATCAGGTTTCGAGGAATGACCGGTGATCTGCACATAAAGTATTTCCCAATACAGGCAGCATTAACACACACACACGTACACATACACACGCGTGTGTGTATATATAAATGTTGTGAAGATTCCGCAAGTGAAGCTTTGTAATGGAAGAGGTTCTAGGTTCGAATTCTGACTGTAGCATCGCCTAAATATCTGGGTAGAATTCCACTGCTAAGTAGATGAGATACGGAGAGGGAGAAAAAGAGAGAGAAATAATGCATGTGGAAGAGGCAGCCGTTGATTCGCTGTCTGAAACCGACAGAGTTCTCTTCGTTGATCACGGAAGTCCGCTAGTGTTCCAGGTATCAAGCTCTCTGGGCTGAGATTCCATCGAAGAGAGCGAGAGAAAAGAATTTAATATTACAGACAAGTCGCTTTTATTATTATACACAACCAAAACCCCTGTAACACATGATACAGGGCTCTAGAAATCGATCTTTCTTACAAATCTAGTTTATAATTGGAATGCGGTAAAATGATCTAGTTATGTTCGCCGAATATTGACTTCTTGATAATAATAAAATTATTCTTATTTTAAGGGATGGGTCTAAAATAAATCTGATTGTAAATGAAGAAAGTCAAGGCGTGTTTGCTGCTTAAAGTTGTAGGAATAATTTTAGATTTTCCTTCAGCATTTTAGACGCCTATTTCTATTTTTATTGCAGACTGTAAAGCAATTACTAAACCAGTAAAGCAGTATAACTCATGTGGATTATGGGAAGTTTGTCATGTTCTTCTGATATATCGGCTAAGATGGTTTCAATCCCTATTTTACATGTTTTAAGGAATCAACTAATTTAGTTTCTCTTAAAAGTATTACCAGTTTGATAATTAAAATAAAATATAATATATACAAGTTGTTGAATTAAGTTTAAGATATATTTAGAAAGAATCGTACCCGTGAACTTGTATATACTCGTGTACATGTATTACATTTTTTGTTAGTGTTAAGATTTTTTGTAATTAAGTTTTACTGCTTGTGAGTATCTGTATTCGCATTTCTTTGATGTATTGTTCATTATTTCCATAATTGTATCCTGGCGTATAGCTGAGGTTAAAGCTAATAAATAAATTATGTCGAATAATACACAACTAAGTGGATCTTTTAATGTTAGAGATTTTTTCAAATCGTTTGAGACTTGATTTGGAGGGTTCTGCCAACCTGAGCCTTCCCACGATCCCGAACACAACTGTGTATGGACGTGTCCGTACGACCGATGCACGATCGTAGACCTGCAAATTGTAACTTAGTCGTGCGTATGGCGTTTGTCAGCACTACCCTTTGCCCACTTCTTTCTTTACCGATTAACTGATTGGTGATTCTGGGAGCGTCAACTGCGTTCAGCATTGATCCCATAAGTGTAGGGAATGTTTATATCCCGGGAGGGCGGTGATTTAACTGGACCACCGCCCATTTCGATGCCGGCGCGGACCAACACGTTGTTTAGCGTTTCCTCCCCAAGCAGGCTTTTTAAACCAGCGGGGTACCGCCCCAGCTAGGACAAGCTCCAAGCTCCCGCCTGTTCTTCCGACACGTGTGGAAGTGTAATGCATGTGTGTGTAAGAAAGATGTGAGGATAAGTCAAGGAAGAGGAAAGAAAGATCACGCGGGGTCCGTGGCCCGTTTGTTAGGGTTCTGCTCCGGCATTCGCCTGTTGTTGATCGGAGAAACCACGGAGAACTATACCGATCAGAGCAGGTGAACGATAGAATACTCCTCCAGGCAGCGGCTGAATTCGACCTAGCTATGCAGTTAGTAGCCGATCCGGTGGCCGAGATCACTAAAGCAGTAGTGCCGTAGCGATCTCGTACCGAAAGATCGCGGGTTCGAGTCCCGCCTCGGGCATGGTTCGTCCTTTTACCCCTATCATCATCATCATCATCATCATCATATCAGGGAAGGCAACGGGAAACGACCCTGAATAATTTATCCCAAGAAAACCCGTTATAGGTCACCTAACTTCCGTGTATGGAAGATAGGACCAAAGAAGATGCAGTTAGTGTCGCAAATACTGCCACCGTCAGTACTGAACCCCTGGCCAGTTAGAGACACTGCAGTCAGAGACACCAATTGTTGCCGTGAGCCACCGCAGGCGGCCTGTTGACAGCAATGTGTCAGGACTCAACCCGTTGGACATGCCAATCAGAGACACTGCAGTGACACCAATTGTTGCCGTGAGCCACCGCAGGCGGCCTGTCGACAGCAATGTGGCAAGCCTGATCTGCCGCGCGGGGGCGAGCGCCTGGCGTCGTCCTCCGGCAGCACGAGAGGGGTAAGAAATAGGCCGAGTGCGTTCCCGAGGCCCTTGTGCCCTCTCCGGCCAGCGCTCCAGGCGAGGGCGCCGCGCGCAGGGCATGGGCTGCGGAGTGGGCAGGTCGATGCGAGCAGAAAGGCCGCCTACGTTTTGTCCCTGCGTTGCTGTTGCGTGAACAACTGCACATGTCTCTCGCGCTTTTAAGGAATTAAGAACAGTGGGGCGTCGATTATTCGAACTAATGAGGGCCAGGTATAGGTATTTTCCCTGCGTTGCTGTTGCGTGAAGAACTGCACATGTCTCTCGCGCGTTTCAGAAATTAAGTACAGTGGAACGTCGATTATTCGAAATAATTGGGACCAGGTATAGTTCGGATATTCGATAATTCGGATAACCGATCGTAAAAATGTCAAGTTTACGTAAAACTGTGTAAACTGCTGAGGTGAAAAGTGTTTTTCTGCTAATAATAAACATTTAGAGATGTTGAGTGTTTATTGTAGGTTTTGTCAGAATTCAGTAAAGTTTGATTATTGACTATAGTAGAGTATCTCGTTATTATTTTATTACTGTCAATCATATCAGGGATCACTCTCAATTTTCAGCATTACAAATGAAAATAAATACGTATAGTATACGGTGTTCAAATAAAATGAGTTCGGGTAGTTGATGTTTCGACAGATTGACGTTCGGCTAATGGATGTCCTACTGTACTTATTTGTTTACTAGCGGACCGGGCAATGCTTTCGAATTGCATTGTATTAAATAAATAAAAGCTCAAAATCTAAATATTCAATAAAGATTAACTATGTGTTAACTTCTCTTCAACTGCGTATTAACTATACTTTACTATATTACACTATGCTTTAAAAATCAAATATTCGAATAGTGTTTTTAAAAAAATCTCCAAATTTTTTGATTAAACTTAGCCCTCAAAATTCGTATAGAGCTTATGAGAATGGGACAGGTCTCATGTTTGTTAAAATCGCAGATTTTCTAAAATTTCAAAAGTGCAATTTTTATGGGAGTCTTCCTACAACATCTGTTCCTTAAAAACGGATTGTTAAGTAAGTGCACGTTTAATTTTTCGAAAATATAAGCACTTTTCGTGTAATTTGGCGTGAAATGGAGATAATTTAATATATAATATAACTTTTCTTCTCAAAAACCTCTTCAATTTTTTCTTAAAATTTTTCCACAGATGGAGGGATGCTTAAAAGGAAGTTGAAGGTTCGGGTTTGATTTCGTTAGTGAACCCTCGGGTTCACTATAACCGAGGGTTCTCTATAACCGAGGGTTCTCTATAACCGAGGGTTCACTATAACCGAGGGTTCACTCTAACCGAGGGTTCACTATAACCGAGGGTTCACTCTAACCGAGGGTTCACTCTAACCGAGGGTTCACTCTAACCGAGGGTTCACTCTAACCGAGGGTTGACGATAACCGGAATCGACTGTAGTTGGCATCCCTTGTTTTGGGCCGAGCACGCCTTCTCGTCGGTATATTCACCCGGCTCACATTGACGTCTTATGGCCTCCGAGTGTCCTGCGCGAAGGCGTCGTGAACGCGAGGGTGCCGGACGAAACCGGAGTTGGTGCGTTGCGGTATCGCGTCATAGGGCTGCTGCCGCCACCGCCGCCGCGGAAGGGCGATGCGGGGCGAGGTGCGGCGAAGGGCGAAGGGTGGAGGGCGCCCTGCGCAGTGACCACCAATTGTTGCCGTGAGCCACCGCAAGCGCCTGTTGACAGCAATGTGTTCAGGACTCAACCCGTTGGACATGCCAATCAGAAGACACTGCAAGTGGCACCAATTGTTGCGTTGAGCCACCGCAGGCGGACTGTTGACAGCATGTGTCAGGACTCAACCCGGTTGGACATGCCAATCAGAGACACTGCAGTGACACCAATTGTTGCCGTGAGCCACCTCAGCGACTGTTGACAGCATGTGTCAGGACTCAACCGTTGACATGCCAATCAGAGACACTGCTGGAGGGTGACCGACCAATTGTTCCGTGAGCCCACCGCAGGCGGCCGTCGACGCGATGTGCCAAGGCTGATTTTGCCGCGTGGGGGCGGCGCCTTGGCGTCGTCCTCCGGCAGCACGAGAGGGTCAGAAATAGGCCGAGGGCGCTCCCGAGGCCCTTGTGCCCTCTCCGGCCGCGGACTCCAGGCGAAGGCGCTGCCCCCCCCCCGGGGGGCAGGGGGGCAAGGCTGCGAGGGCGGGGCAGGTTCGATGCGAGCAGAAAGGCGCCTACGTTTAACCTGCTTTGCTGTAGCATGAACTGCACACGTCTCTCGCCGCTTTTAAGCGAATTAAGTACAGTGGGACGTCGATATTCGAACTAATGAGAGCCAAGGTATAGTTCGGAGTATGTGGATAGAGTCGATAACCGATCGAGTTAAAATGTCCAAGTTTACGTAAAACTGTGTAAACTGCTGAAGTGAAAAGCATTTTTTCTGTTAAATAATGAACATTAGAGATTGATGGTCAGTGTGGTAGGTTTTGTCAGAGTTTAGTCAAGTAAGTAATTGCTATAGTTGAGTATCTCGTTATATTTTCATCACGATCAATGCACCATCGGGGGATCATATTGTCAATTTCGGGCGTGACAAAGAAAATAATACGTATAGTATACGGTAATCAGTGAAAATATGTGTTAGGCTATTTGTACGTTTTGACAGATTGACGTTCCGGCTAATCGACGCCTAGTGTATTATGTTATTTATTTAATAGCGATCGGGCAATGCTTGGTATATATTGTATTAAAATAAATTACCATTCAAGTTCAAATCTATTTATTCCATAAAGAGTGTTAGGTATTAACGGATACATTTCACTACGTATTAATATACTTTACTATATTATTACTGTGCTAAAAGTGCAGGGATATCGAATAATGGTTTAAAACACAATCACCAAATTATTTGATTCAACAGTTGCCCTCGAAAGTCGTAAAGATCTTATGAGAATGGGGGTCTCATGTTTGGTGAAATTCCAGATTTTTTTTAATTGAAAAAATTGCAATTTTATAGCGTCTTCTAGGGTTCACTATAACCAATAGTTCAACTTTAACCGATGGTTCACTATAACCGATGGTTCACTATAACCGAGGGTTCACCTATAACCGAGTTCACTATACCGAGGGTTCACTATAACGAGGGTTCACTAACCGAGAGTTCACTATAACCGAGGTCCACTCTGACCGAGAGTTCACTCTGACCGAGGTTCACGTCTGACCGAGCGGTTCACTCAACCGAGGTTTCACTCTAACCGAGGGTTCACTCTAACCGGAGGGTCACTCTACCGAGGCGTTCACTCTGAACCGAGGGTTCACTCTGACCGAGGGTTCACTCTGACGAGGGTTCACTCTGACCGAGGGTCACTCTGGACGTCGAGGGTTCACTCTGACGAGGGTTGACTCTACCGAGGTTGACTCTAACCGAGGTTGACGATAAGCCGAGGTTGGACGATAACGAGGAAGTGACGATAGCCGAGGTTGACGATAGTCCGAGGTGAGCGAGGTAGGCCGAGTGTGACGATAGCCGAGGGTGACCGGTAACGAGGGTGACGGTAACCGAGGGTTGACGTGTACCGAGGTTGACGGTAACCGAGGGTTGACGGTAACGAGGGTGACGGTAACCGAGGTGACGTAACCAGGGTTTGACGGTAACCGAGGGTTGACGGTAACGAGGTTGACGGTAACGCGAGGGTTGACGTTAACCGCAGGGTTGACGTAAACCGAGGCGTTGACCGGTACGAGGGTTTGACGGTAACGAGGGTTGACCGGTAACCAGGGTTGACGGTAACCGAGGTGACGTAACGGCGTTGACGTAACGAGGTTGACGGTAAGCCGAGGGTTGACGTAACCGGAGGTTGGACGTAACGCAGGGTTGACGGTAACTCGAGGGTTGACGGTAACCGAGGGTTGACGGTAACCGGGGTTGACGGTAACGAGGGTTGACGGTAACCGGAGGGGTTGACGCTAACCGAGGGTGACGGTAACGAGGGTTGACGGTAACCGAGGGTTGACGTCGTAACGAGGGTACCGGTAACCGAGCGTACGGTAAACCGAGGGTGACTAGAGGCTCGAGGTTGGGACGGTAACCGAGGGTTGACGTAACCGAGGGTTGACGTAACCGAGGGTTGACGGTAACCGAGGGGTGAGCGGAACGAGGGTTACGTAACCGAGGGTTGAACGATAAACCGAGGTTGACGTAAATCGGGGTTGAGCGGGTAACCGAGGGTTGACGATAACCGAGGGTGCACGATAACCGAGGTTGACGTAACGAGGGTTGACGTAAACCGCAGGTTGACGATAGCCGAGGTGTGACGATAGCCGAGGGTGCACGATAGCCGAGGGTTGACGATAGGCCGAGGGTTGACGGTAACCGAGGGTTTGACGGTAACGAGGGTGACGGTAACCGAGGGTTGACTGTAGACCGAGGGTTGACGATAACGAGGGTTGCATAACGAGGGTTACGGTAACCGCAGGGTTGACGATAACGAGGTTGACGATAACGAGGGTTGACGGTACGGTTACGATAACGGGGTTGACGAAACGAGGGTGACGGTAACCGAGGGTTGACGATACACCGAGGGTTGACCGATAACCGGGTTGAGCGGTAAGCCGGAGTTGCGGAGGTGAACGGGGTTGACGATACCCAGGGTTTGACGGTAACCGAGGGTTGACGTGTACGCGAGGGTGACGGTAAGAGGGTGACGATAAACCGAGGGTTGACGATAAACCGAGGGTTGACGATAAACCGAGGGTTGACGGTAACCGAGGGTTGACGGTAACCGAGGGTGACGATAACGGAAGGGTTGACGGTAACCGAGGGTTGACCATAACCGCTAGCGTGACGGTAATCCGAGGGTTGACGGTAACCGAGGGTTGACGAAAACGAGGGTTGGACGATAACGAGGGTTGCGGTAACGAGGGTTGACGATAACCGAGGGTTGACGATAACCGAGGTTGACGATAACCGAGGGTTGACGATAACCGAGGGTTGACGATAACCGAGGGTTGACGGAACCGAGGGTTGACGGTAACCGAGGGTTGCGGTAACCGAGGGTTGACGATAACCGAGGGTGACGATACCGAGGGCTTGACGGTAACGAGGGTTGACGATAACCGAGGGTTGACGGTACCGAGGTTGACGATAACCGAGGCGTGGACGGAGAACCGAGGGTTGACGATAACGATGGTTGACGATACCGAGGCGTTGACGGTAACCCGAGGGTTGACGATAACCGCAGGGTTTGACGCGCTAACCGGGGTTGACGATAACCGAGGTGCGGGTTGAGCGGTAACCGAGGTTGACGATAACGAGGGTTGACGGTAACCGAGGGTTGACGATAACCGAGGGTTGACGATAACCGAGCGTTGACGGTAACGAGGGTTGACGATAACCGAGGCGTTGACGATACGAGGGTGACGGTAACCGAGGCGGGTTGTGTGACGATAACGAGGGTTGACGATAACCGAGGTTGACGTAACCGAGCGGTTGACCGATAACCGAGGTTGACGAACCGAGGTTGACTGTAACGAGGTTGACGATAACCGAGGGTTGACGGATAACCGAGGTGACGATAACCGAGGTTGACGGTAACCGAGGGTTGACGGTAAACCGAGGTGACGATAACGAGGGTTGACGATAACCGGGGTTGACGGAACCGAGGTTGACGATACCGAGGTTGACGATAACCGAGGGTTGCGAATACCGAGGGTTGACGTACCGAGGTTGACGCGTAACCGAGGTTGACGGAACCGAGGGTTGACGGTAACCGAGCGTTGACGAACCGAGGGTTGGCGATAACCGAGGGTTGACGATAACCGAGGGTGGACGATAACGAGGGTTGACGATAACCGAGGGTTGACGGAACCGAGGGTTTTACGATATACCGAGGTTGGACGGTAAACCGAGGGGTTTGACCGATAACCGAGGTTGACGGTAACCGAGGGTTGACGATAACGAGGGTTGACGGTAACCGCAGGGGTGTGAGCGATGAGACCGGAGGTGACTATAAGGGCCGAGGGTGACGGTAACCGGGTTGACGATAACCGAGGGTTGACGATAACGAGGTGACGCGTAACCGAGGGTTGACGAACCGAGTGATTCACGTAATCCGAGGTTGACGGTAACGTAGTGAGCTATGAAGCGAGGGTGACGTATACCGAGGCGTTGACGGTAGATCCGAGGGTTGACGATTAACCGAGGGTTGACGGTAACCGAGGGTTGACGATGAACCGAGGGTTGACCATAACGCGAGGTGACGTTAAACCGAGTTGACGATAACCGAGTTGACGATAACCAGGGTTGACGGTTAAACCGAAGGGTTTGACGATTAACCGAGCGGTTGACGATAACCGAGGCGTAGACGGTAACGAGGGTTGACGATAACCGAGGTTTGACGATAACCGAGCGTTGACGGTAACCGAGGGTTGACGATAACCGAGGTGTTACGATAACGAGGTTGACGGTAACGAGCGTTGACGATAACCGAGCGTTGACGATTAACCGAGGGTTGACGATGAACCCGAGGTGACGTAACCGAGGGTGTACGGTAAACCAGGTTGACGGTAACCGAGGGTTGACGGTAAGCCGAGGTTGCGGTAACCGAGGGTTGACGGTAACCGAGGTTGACGTAACCGAGGTTGACGGTAACCGAGGGTTGACGGTAACGAGTGTTGACGGTACCGAGGGTGTCGGTAACCCCCGATCGACTGTAGTTGGCATCCCTTGTTGGGCGAGCAACGCCTCCTCGTCCGCTGTATATTCACCCGGCTCCACATTGACGTCGTATGGCCGTCCGAGTGTCCGCGCGAAGGCGACGGTGAACGCGAGGGGCCGGACGAAACCGGGTAGTTAGTGGCGTTCGGGTATCGCGTCAGTGGGGCTGCTGCCGCCACCGCCGCCGCGAAGGGCCGATGCGTGTGCGAGGTGCGGCGAGCAAGGGTGGAGGGGGCCGCCTTGCGGGTCGGATGCGGCGTGGAGGGCGCCGCGTCCTGCCGCCCCCTCTTCTCTCGCGCGATAAGGGCGCGGGCGAGGTCAGGAAACGCGTGGCGAGGAGGCGGGCGCGGGGCGAGGAGGGCGCGTGTGGGTGGTGCAGGGCGGGCGTGGCGCACTGCGGAAGAGGGCGCGTGGAGGGAAGGGGGGGTGCAGCGTGCCGGCAGTGGGTAAGGCAGGTATGCGTTGGGCGGAGGTGCCGCGTCGGGCCGGAGCCAGAGGCAGTCGAGGAGGCATGCAGGGAAGGGGGGCGTGCCAGGGCGAGGGTCTGGCTGCCGGAAGTGGACGCCCGTGAAGTCAAGTGGGTGTCGTCCGTCTTAGGCCACTTACGCCTGAAGTACATTAGAGCTCGCAAGTTTGGCAAAATAACGTTTTTCCTTCTCGTAGTAGTACGTATCTTACCGACTAAGATAGTAGTACAGGAAAACTAGTGTAAAAGCTGTGATTTT
>BOPP01000167.1:2018170-2031767 GCA_017312745.1 Gryllus bimaculatus
CTAAACCTCCTCGCACGTAATACGGCTCTGAAAGAGGCCCACAGCAAGACCGGGCCGGAACGGTCACGCTAAACATTGACTGCGACGCTGCTTCATTTCGCTGACTAGCGCTCCAAGAATTCATTTCTTCATTTTGCCATTGTCCTCTTTCGGGATTTTCTACCAAACCTTCCTCCCCTTTTCCATCAACCAACTCACAGTCTTCACTCCAAACCTGGATCCCTTCGTAATAGCGCAACTCCATCTCCTACTCATGAATTGGCACACAATTTTGACTGACCCTAAACACATTGCACCAAACATGATCAACCCTCAAAGCACCTCAATTAAATTCATCAAAGCGCTTAATTTTACATTTCCAAAATGACCTAAAACAACGAAAAATTACGTAAACTTATTGATGCCACAACCATTCCAGATACCCAACATGAGCTATTGGATATGTCACTCCCATCGACCGATCTTTCTACTCTTCCAAGTGGAACGCAACTTCAAACTTTTCGTTGCATGTTCTTCTACAAGAAAATCTCTGGACTTCTATTCTTATGGCTAATCCGGCCTCCAACTGCAGCATGACGCCGATAAACGTCAACAGGCAACCTTAGATTACACTCACAACCGGCTGACACTCACAATATAGCTCGAGCGAAGAAAATCTGGCGGGCCCCGGCGGCGATGGTGTAACCGAGGCGGCGATGGCTTGTAACGGTTAGCGTAACACGGACCTGTTGTTCCCCCCCCCCCAAGTTGGGAGGGTTCACAAACACGCATCCGAATCCGTGCGATCCTTTTAGGGGCAAAAAATCTTCGCGCCACGCACCATTTCTCGGTAGGGGAAAGTAAACCGGCTGTCACATGTTTGCTCAGATTTACTTTGCATTCAAACCAGATCTCAAGCCTAAGATGCACCGCTCTGAGTCTAACTTAAATCGCCCCCCTGTTTCTCTCCGCCACACGACAATACCTCCTTTCTCTCCTATTGGTGAAAGGAGCGTAGCGCAATTTTGCCGTGTTGGTCAGACGGAAGAGCGGGCTGATGGCCCGAGTCCTCGCCACGTAAAAAATGCGCCAGAATTAATTCAATTCAATTCAATTCAAGAAATCGAATAAGGCTACAGGATTTCTGTGGTGAACATTTGTGGACTCTCTAAATATTGTTTGAAAGCAAGTACATTAAAATATGATAAAGTCGATGAAATCTGCGAAAATGCATTAAAAACTAAATAAAACTTTTAAAAAATGACTTATCATGACGAAATCGGACGAATAAAAGCAAGAAACTGACGTATGAAAATTGGTCGTGTTCGTATTGTGTCAAAATACATCGAATTTTTCTATACTAAACGGCATTGGTGCTAAAGTGAATCGGAAAAATGTGCAATTTCATTAAATCCCGCTTATCTTGACCGAAGTTAGCCGCTCGTTTGAGGCGCAGACGTCGCAAGCGCCAACGGCCGACGCGCAGGCACGCGCGCGTTTGTTTCCGCGCTTATCCGCGGCGGCGAGGGGAGGGGGCCCCTGGCGGTGGAGGGGAAAGGGGCGCGGTGTAAATTCTAAAACGGGATCGCAGGGGGCGGTGACGGCTGCGGGGCGCCACACGGCCGCCTGCAAACAGCGCACCGCCCTTCCGCTGCCAGCGGGTGTGTTGGTGTGTGTGTGAGCGTGTGTGCGTGTGTGTTTGAGGGGGCAGGGTGGACGATCTGCGCGAACACATGGTGCCCGCTCCGCGCCGGCCGTAGAGGAGGAAGGTGTTTCATAGCGGTCGGACAGAGGAATGTGTGCACGTGTGTGTTCGCGTCAATGGAAGTCTCGTGTTGTTAGCGGACAACGCGCAGATGGATGAAAACGCGTAGAAGAACTAGCTGGTGCTAGCAGAAATGGCTAGTGAATTCCTCGCTTCTAGTAAGTTTCTAAAAATATCTTTAGCCAGGACTAGGCTATCGGTTTGGACTCAACCTTTCTATCACTCTTCTTATCTGCGCCTAAAATACTTTTTCCCCTCGACTTTTTCAGTTTGGTTCCGCTAATAATAGATTGAAATGTGACTCTTAAGAATAATACCAGAAGATATAGTCTATTCGCACAATTTGGATGAACATTATGTTTTGAATGTATTATGAACGTGTTTCTAGAAGAGCATTCTTCTCTCCTCCCAAATAACTTTAAATTGTTGTTGATTAAATAAAATAATAAAAATAAATAACTAAATAAAATAAATAAAATTAAATAAATAAATAAAATAAATAAATAAATAAAATAAATAAATAAACAAAATCGAACAAAACACAAATATAAAAATAAATTAAATATTTAAATAATATAATTAATAATAGCTAAGGAAAAAGCCGGAAAAGAGGTACCGCGAATGCATCACCCTTATCTCCATCCTGCGCACTGTCCCCGCTGCACTGAGGCCGCCCGGGGTAAAGAGGTTATTCTGCACGCAAAAGCAGTCGCGACGCGGCGCCGCGTTCTTTCCTTCGCGCGCGCGTCCGCGTTGGAAAGGTCGCGCTCACCGACGGAAAGTATTTTATTTATTTTATTAAGTCAACAACAATTTAAAAGTTTTTGGGAGGAGAGGAAGAATGGCTCTTCTAGAAACACGTTCATAATAACATTCAAAACATAATTTTCAATACAAATGTGCGAATAGATCTATAATCTTCTGTATTATTCTTAAAGTCACATTTCAACTCTATTATTAGGGGAACCAAAAACTGAGAAAAGTCGAGGGGGAAAAAGTATTTTAGGCGCAGATAAGAAGGTGATGAGGAAGAGGTTGGGTCCAAACCGATTAGCTAGTCCTGGCTAAAGATATTTAGAAACTTACTAGAGCGAGAAATTCACTGCCATTCTGTAGCACCACTAGTTTTTCTACGCGTTTCATCCAACTGCGCGTTGTCCGCTAACAACACGAGACTTCCATTGACGCGACACACACGTGCACACATTCTCTGTCCGACCGCTGTGAACGACCTTCCTCCTCTCGGCCGGCGGCGGGCGGGCAGATCGTCCACCCTGCCCCCCTCCAAACACACACGCACACACTCTCACACACACACCAACACACCCGCTGGCAGGAAGGGGGCGGTGGCGGCTGTTTGCAGGCGGCCGTGTGGCGCCGCCGCAGCCGTCACCGCCCCCTGCGATCCCGTTTTAAATTTACACCGCGCCCCTTCCCCTCCACCGCCAGGGCCCCCTCCCCCTCGCGCCGCGATAAGCCGCGGAACAAACGCGCGCGTTGCCTGCGGCGTCGGCCGCTGGCGCTTGCGACGGTCTGCGCCTCAAACGAGCGGCTAACTTCGGTCATGAGTAAGCGGCGGATTTTAATGAAATGCCATTTTTTCCGATTCACTTTAGCACAATGCCGTTTAGTATAGAAAAATTCATTTTATTTTACGACAATACGAAACGACCAATTTTCATACGTCAGTTTCTTGCTTTTACCGTCGATTTCGTCTGATAAGTCATTTTTTAAACGTTTTATTTAGTTTTTAATGCATTTTCGCAGATTTCATCGACTTTATCATAATTTTAATGGTACTTGCTTCAAACAATATTTAAGAGGTGCCACAAATGTTCACCACAGAAATCCTGAGTAGCCTATTCGATTTCTTCGCTCATATATTGTAGTGTCAGCCGTTGTGAGTACTAATCTAAGTGTAATCTAAGGTTCCTGTGACGTTTATCGGCGTCATTCTCAGTTAGGCCGATTACGCAATAAATAAAGGCAGAGATTTTCTTTTAAAGAACATCAACAAAAGTTTGAAGTTGCGTTCACTTGAAGAATAGGAAGAAGTCGCGATCAGTAACATAGCCAATAGCTTCATTTGTGTATCTGAATTGGTTTGATCAATAAGTTTACGTAATTTTTCTTTGTTTTTAGGTCATTTTTAAATAAATTTAAGCGCTTTGATCATTTAATGATTTGCTTTATTGATCATTTTTGCAATTGTTTAGGTCATCAAAATTTGGCCCTAGTCATGAGTAGAGAGTGGATTCCTATTTACGAAGGTGATCCATTTAGTAACTTGAGTTTTGAAATAGAAAAACAATCAAATGAAAAATGAATTCTTGGCTATCCGGAATGAGCCGCGTCGTGGTCAATGTTACTGACGTTCCGGCCATCTTGCTGTGGCCTTCTTCAGAGCTATACTGCAACTACTATCAGCAGGTACTATCAGCTGTATAGCTCTGAAGAAAGCCACAGCAAGATGGCCGAAACGTCAGTAACATTGACCGAGACGCGGCTCATCCCGGATAGCCAAGAATGCATTGACTCCGGCCCCGGAAGCCTACGAACCTAACCAAATGAAAAAAAAAATTACATTACATTTGAAAGAGATAATCTGAAACTATTTTTCTACCGTACATAATTGCCATTTTTATTGAGGCACTATCATACTGAGTCACAAGCTTTTCTACTTCATCGCTGTAGAAATCTGCTGCCATAGGTTTCAACCATTGGTTTAACGCATGGAGGCATGAAGGTCTGCGTCACTATCAAAGCGCCGTGTTGCGAGCCAGATCTTCATCTCTGGCTAGAGCTGGTTTTCGCTCAGCTCCAATCCGAGCTGAACGGTTGTTGATCAACCACCCTACATCCAAAAGCATCCACGAGCTGTCAGGTACGATTAGCCGAACGAGGACGTGCGTTGTCGTGAAGAAACAACACTTTTCAGAAGTTTTCCGCGACGCTTGTTTTGTATCGCTTACCTATTTTTTTTGAGGGGGGGGGGTCAATGTTTTATTCCAACATTGTAAGTTAATTGTAGCGCCACGTTCAAGGAAATCATCCAGACAGAATTACTCCTTCAGTTTGACATACCTCTGTTGCCACTATAGAACTGGCTGAAATCGTTTTCCAAACATTTGACTGGTTTTCTGGATCGTGTGCTCCTATTTCATGGATTGTCTTTTTGTGATACAATTGACATGCTTTATCCGTGACTCATCCTTCATCTCACAAAGTTGCCGAGGAATTTCAATTGGTTGGAGGCTTCTTGCCAGCACAGACATAATAACTGAACACCTCAGAACTCGCTGTACTTTCTATTGAAGCGTACATTTTAATAGTTCACAACGAATGAAGTAGAAAAAAATACATTTTCCGTGATAATGAAGTAGATTTACATAAAAGTTTACTCATTTTTACGGCTATTTGGATAACATCTATGATTGTATGATTTAGCAAAGGTATAAGGACAGGAAGAAATAATGTGTAATTTCGGGGAGTCCTTAAACTTGTGATCAAGTCTGTAGATATTAATACAAACATCTAAAAAATTGTATTACGACTGAGCAGGAAGAAATAAAATTGAAAATATAACTAATGATCTTAGTTGACTCCTTCGGAAACACTTAGCTACTCTCCAGAAACTCAACCCAGAACATATCCCTTGATAGTGAGGATGAATATATATTAAAAAATACTCATTTCAGGGGTAATTTGGATAGTATCAATAGTATGCTCTAGAACATGGTTTGGCCAAGCCAAAATGATAGGAAAAAATAATGTGTAATTAAGGGATGTCCTTTAATTTCTGTCAGACTCTGAATATATTAATCTGATTCCTCGAAAATTTTGTATTACGATCGAGAAGGAAGAAATAAAATTGAAAAGATAACTAATGACCTTAGTCGACTCCTACTAAAACACTAACTACTCACCCGAAACTCGACCCAAATCGTATCCCTTGATAGTGAAATTGACTTTGTCAAAAATATTACTCATTTTTGGATAGTTTCTAGGATTATACCATCTAGTAATGATGAATTTTTCACTGAGTCTGTATATATTAATCGAAACATCTGAAAAAATTGTATTACGATCGAGCTGTAATAAATAAAACTGAAAAAAATAACTAATGACCTTAGTCGACTCCTACGGAAACACTAACTAGAAACTCAACCCGGAGTATATCAATCGAGACGCGCGTATTCTGAGCGAATTTCACTCAGCAGCGCCGTGATAGAGGAAACGCGCAGTTCTCTCGCGTACGAGAGACGTTATCGCGAACAAGACACAGTTTTACGAGAGATGTCGCGTCGCGTCGTCGCGCACGTTTACGAAGCAAGTGGCATCTCGAATCCTCAGCCCCATAAACTCCCTAACCTCCCCCTCCCTCCCCCCAGCGACACAGAGCCTCCTGGAGAGCTATTAGAAATACGCGGCGTTCGCTCAAGGCCTTCAATAACGGGGCGCGATGGCGAAATTCAGGCTATCTCCGACGCGCGTGCGCGTTAAACGCGGGTTTTACTTATACGACTGCAATTATCAGCCACTGCGATCCCGGCGACCGGCTTTACGACTGCAACGTAGCGACGGGGGAAATGTTCGCGAACTTAATTGCTGGTGTCGGCGCAGGGAATCGATTCGCGGGAGTGGTCGAGGCCGTCGGAGGATTCGGTGTTGCGGTGTGGTGTCAAAGTTGTTCTGCTGTTGCGTTTGGTCAGGGTGGTGAGTCAAATGGTCTGGTTCTGATATTCGTCTTGGTCTTGTTTTTTGGATTTGCGTTTGGGGTTTTATGTGAGTTTTGCCTGACTGCAATTGTATGCTCCGACGGTCCTCGCAGAGTATTTAAATACATTGTAATAATGAAATTCTTCGTTCAATAATTAACATTGGTTCAGAGAGTCGGTTCCTCGAGTTGCCGGGGTGTCGGACGATTCGGTGTTGCATTGTGGGTTGTGGTGAGGCGTCGTTGTGGTGTTGCGTTTGGTCAGGGTGGTGAGTCAAATGGTCTGGTCCTGATATTCGTCTTGGTCTTGTTTTTTGAATTTACGTTTGGGGTTTTATGTGATTTTTGCCTGACTACGACCGCAACTATCTTCTATATCGGTCCCTAGCAGTGTTTGCAACTTCAACCTTTTAACAATGAATTATTCTGTCAGTTATTGATTGATATTGGATGAGGGAATCGGTTCCCGTGAGTTGCCAGGGGCGTCTGGCGATTCGGTGCTGCATCGTGCGTTGTGATGTCGAGTTGTTCTGATCTTGTTAGGTTGATAGTGAAATGGTCTGGTCCTGATATTCGTCGTCTTGTTTTTGAGAAGTTACGTTTGGGGTTTTATACGATTTTTGTCTGACTGCAACCGCAACTGGCATGTACTGTTTCTGTCCCTTCAAGTGTTTTCGACTTCAAACTTTTAACAATGAAATTATTTGCTGAATTATTGACATTGGTAGAGAGAATCGGTTTCGGGTTGCGTGGATTCGGGGCTGCATCTTGGTTTGTGGAGTCGCGTTGTTTTGATCTTTTATCTGGTTAGGGTGGTATGGCAAATGGTCTGATCTTGATATTTCCCTTGGTCTTTTTTCAATTTACGATATTGAGTTTTTATATGATTTTTGTGTGACTGCGACAACAATTGTATAGTATTACGGTTCCGAAGAGTTTTTCACTGCAACATTGCAACAACAATGAAATTCTCCGATCAGTTATTGATACGGTTCAGGGATTCGGTTCCTGCGATTTGCCGGAGGGTGGTATAGGACGATTAGGTGTTGCATCGTGGTTTGTGGTATTGCGTCGTTCTGATGTTATCTGGTCTGAGTGGTAAGTCAAATGTTCGGAACGACTGCGATTGCAATTGTGTACTACTTCATTTCATTGAAGGGTTGTCGAATACAACATTGTGTTATTGGAGTTCATGTTAGGACAGTTATTGGTTCAGGGAGTTTATTCCTGAGAGATGCCGGATTGATAGGATAATTATTTCGGTCGTCATTCAGTTATTTTCGGCGCGCCATTCTATTCTTGGATTTGCGTTCGATTTTCCGTGTTACCTCGTTCTGCTTTTCCTGTAGCCATCTCTGAAATGATGTTTTGGTGACATTATTTGGATCTGTCTCGTATTAAAATTAGCTACATTTTATTGCTACGGATATTATTCCAATTGCGACTGCAATAATTCTTAGCTATTGCGAATCTTCGACGTGTTTACAACTGCCTCTTGCGAACAAGGAAAGGTTTTCTCAATTGCTTATGCCAGTTTGCGAACGGATTCCTTTTTAGAAATGGAAGAATCTTAGTTCTGGAAGAATCAGAAGATTTGATGTAGTGTCATCCTTTATTTCGATATAAATCCAAGATTTATATCCCAAGAAATATTCAGATACATTATAGTGTTGAAAGGTTTTGTAGTTTGCTTTATAAATGTGGACGTGCATTCGAAAAGGCCATTATTTTCGGTTTTAAATCCTCCTTAAATTTCTGTTCTTATGATCGTTTTTGGTAGATAGCAATATTGTCAGCCGTTGCGATTGTTCGAAGTCCTTACGACTACAACATTGAAAGCGGGTCACACGTTTTAAGAGCCCTGTCGTTCTGTTCTTGACGACGTGCTTGCAAATGGATTTGGCTTTTTTTCAGTTTACTTTATTCCATTTTTATGAATTCGTTCATGAGGGTTCGTATATTTTTCAGTTCGAAATGTTACGACTGTGACATGTTGACAGGAAAATTTTTGCACACGTAGGTGTGAGGAACGAATTCTTGCGACTTCATGCCGGATCAGACATTTTTAGATAGATTTCTCTTCCCATTTTTGATGGAGAATTGTTGTGCAATTTAAAATGTTTCAAATGTGCATGGTGTAGTCTAATTTTTGGATGTTTAGATTTCCGTTTCTGGGAATATTTCTTGAACTCGGCAGATCGAAAAGGAAGAGTACATTCATGGGGGGTATTAATCCTTTGAGATTAAATTTCCACTGTAAAGCGTAAACGCTTTAATGGATACTTTTGTGACAGGTATAATGACTACTTTTGATCTATTTAGTAAAACTACATATTGCGTCATAATTCCTCTGGTTGATTCACTCATTATTAAGTACTTCCGGATGCGTCAGTTGCTAAGATCATTATTGCTGCAAGTTTAGTGCATGTTTTTATCACGGGAGGCGACGGTATACCGCCCGCAAGATGGTGAGATCCTGCGACTATCTTCACGTGGGCGTGCGAGTTTTCCCATTCAGGTATCTCCCACCAGCGGGATACCGCCAGCTACAGCCTGGAGAAGCTCTACGCTTCCGACATGTGATAGGCGTAAGGATGGAACGTGGAAGAGGAAGGAAAGATCGCGTGTTGTCCGTGACCCATTAGGGTACTGCTCCCGCATTCGCTTGGTATTGATCGGAGAAACCACGAAAAACTACCTGTAATAGCTGCCGCTTGCTAGTTTCCCTCCAGATGGCGCGTGACATTGATGCAGCTATCTAGCTAGCGTGGAAATTGGTTTTTCATGGTCAGGACTCGAATCATAGGACCTCCCGTTCTGAGGATCAGTCAATGCCCTGAGCTACCTCAACCGGTATACTGAAGCGGCATTCGCCTAGAATACATGATAGGAAACTACGAAAAGAATTGTGAAAATTACCTATCTCTAGAATTCTAATGTGGGCACTGATCAGCTTCGATACGATCATTTGCTTGATTCCTGCCAAAGTCAGCACTCGAACTTTGAACCTCCCGATCTACGTGGCTTCAGCTGCAGACTCACAAACCACATACGATTTTTACCGCTACTTCGTAAAAATACCAAATGCTTGGGATCATTATAATATATTGTAAAACATATCGATACAATCGTATTTGTTATATAACATTCTGCAAAAAAAATCTTGGGATTTTATACACCGAAATATTGTTGCCAATCTCGCACAGATCCCAGTGTTTTATGAGTCGGCTCGCCTCAACCAAGCTCTAGTTTCATCTCGGTATTGCAACACCTGCAACAATAAATATCGTCGACGAAACGCGCTACGCGCCATTCCAATATCCATTCATCCCAAATGACGAATCGAGCGCCGTATAATCGCGAAGCCAAATGTAAGCTCTATTAGCACTCAATCTACAGAGGGAGGGGCCTCGCCAAAGTTGTAAATTTCGGTCGTAAAACATCAGACCCCGCCAACACTTTGTCGCTTGCGTATCTAGCAAAAGCATTAGATGTAACGCCTCCACGCAAACTCTAAACACAGATTTCATGTTTGCGAAATTACCCAAATAATTTTGTTTGATCATTAAATATCACTGAGTGCTTTTCCGTCTGTTCTTGCAAGTTAGCGGCTGACTCTAAGTTCTAGTTGTGACAGGGGCAGATCTTAGATGGGTCCGACGATGCCATCACCTGGGTGAAATTGGCAGAGGCAGGTCGCTCTAGTAGGTCGTTCGGTGGTTTTCTCTAATTACGTTAGAACGGGTGCTGGAGTAGTACTGTAAACAACGGGCCACGCGCTGCGGGCAATCCTTACTTCCTCCTTCTGTCCACAGCTCCTGCCTTAAAGGTAGGAGTAATCTTCTCTTTCCCATCAAGTAGGGAGGTAAGAGACGTATAGGATGAAATGTACCGTAACGAAACACAGGTTTGTAACGAATCTTGTATATTACTTCCGATGAATTATGTATTCCAACATTTTTGTGAATATAAATGAAATGTAATACAATTAAAAACGCTGAACGTAATTTAGAAACATTACATATTAATTTCTTGTAACTAGTAACTGTCTGTGAAAAGTAGTATCGTTTGAAGTTAAATTTTTTCTTAATATTATGAATTTATTTTTGAGGGTACTCTATGGCTTTAAATTGTTTTTCAAAAGGAAATATAAGTATTTTACAACTAAAACAAATAATCGTGTTGGTCATTATCCTATCACAAAAACGATAAAACCAAAACTACCAATGAAGTAGAAACATCAATAAACTACATCTTCTAGAACAACTGTAAAACATTACTCATACGAAAAAAATTTAAGTACAATATTTGGGTTATCTAAGTTATATTATTACCGTCAGGTTTTATTACCCAAATATTTGCGTTTGAAAATTATTCAAAAGAGTTCTTATTTTTCAATGTAACCGATGTTTGATTATGGGAAATGACGTGAGTGGTAAGCTTTTTTGCGTAATACTGTAGTATCGACTAAACACCACCAAACAGAATAACTGAAAGCTACTTGTCATGGCCGGAGTCCTTTAAGAATTTAACAGTCCACCATCCGTTCAGAAATCGAAACAAATGAGTTGAAGCTAATGAAGGCATTTGAATAAAATTGTTCCAAGAAATGGAATTATATTTTATGTATTTTTTTCTCACAAAAATATAGTATTGTGAAATAGAATATTATGCAACTAGTTTAGAATGTTAAACTTTAATGCGCGAGTATATGTGGAAACGAGTGAGTTATGAACGAGTTTTCAAATTTTTACGACTGCAATATAGCAATATTATATACAAGAGGATTACGCAATTTTTTGTATAACGGTACAAAAATTTATAATAGAATATAAGAGAATCAAAGTTAATTTCGGGAAAAAACTTCGTTGTTGCGTCACAGTTATTTGATGTTTTTCCGTAAACCGGTGGTCAGTTATTCGATATGTCGCTACCAGCCCCACGATTCTCTCGCTGCAATTGACTGAATGTGTGATGACGCAAACGGCAAATATATCATAATCTTTGCCATGAGATGTCATTTTAGGAAATATTTCTTGTAACGAAAATGGTCGTTTAATGCTCAAATACAAAAAAATTAATGTACGATATAAGCCAAATATCACAAACATCAAACTATTCGTTTTCTGATGTTCCATTATCTAATGATAATTACGATAATTAATTTTATTTTCTTATTACCTCCCGTTCGACTATTGTCTTTCAAGAATGTTAATGTATTAAAGTTGGTCAAACATTCTCGCGCTAATTGTTTTGATTGTTACAGACTGTTGTTTTCAGAATATATTTTTAAAATTCAGTTCAATTGATGTGAAATTGTACTTGCAATTCGTCTTTAAATACGCAGCATCAAAAAAAGTAGGTTTGCCTATTTTGTGAAATTATAGACAACATAATTCCATGCAAAAGTTTATTGGCAACTGGTACAACAATGTTTGGGTAATTTTTTGACATATCACCTCAGGAATTGTGACAACTCTCGTATAGGGGTATCAACTTTTGTATACTTGTCTTGTAGATAGTCGTGAAAGTGTCATGATAGTGGTGTCGCCTGTAACGGAACCAGCGTGACACAGTAATCTTCATGTCTTCGTCGTTGCGATAACGCTGACGAAAGGACAGGAATGTCTTGAGGTACAGGAAAAGACGAAAATCGCAGGGTGCGAGATCAAGACTATATAGAGATGATCAAACAGCTTCCAGCCGAACTGCTGCAGAACGGTTTGCTGTTTGCCGTGCATGCCAGCACCTGCATAAGCATGGCAGTAAGAGCTGACGATGGACTTCTATCGGCACGATGTGTTGTGCATTAAGGAACTTTATCACGGACAGAACTGGACAGGCTTACTTTCTGGATGCGCATCGTATAATAGTTTGAAGCCAATATTTTATATTATCATATTTTGGGAATTAATCCTTTAAATATTTATGGAGGGCTGAATTTGTCTTTGCGAAAACGTGAGAACATTCGGTTATATTATTTATAGTTTCTGAGGAGTTTGAAGAACGAAGATTAGGGAGAGATTTTTTATTCCCTAAAAAAATGATATATACTTTTAAATATATGAATTTATGACCTAAGAGTTCTAAAATATGCCCTTTAATGTGCAATTAAAATAAATAATATATTATTACCTGTATTTCCTTTTCTTGATAACATTTACGAGAAGCACGCTTGGAATGAAAATGTATACTTTTGTGCAAACATACTTTAACCTAGAGCGCTTCGCGGGAGGAATAATTGAAGTAAATATGCACTTTAGTGAAGTACATTGTATATCATGTTTAATTTTTTCTGCCTGGTTTAAAAAATGTGATATCAAACAATATCCTACATTTGCACAAGCATTTTATCATTTATAAAAAAGAAAGAAAAAAATCAAATTGGGACCCGTTCTTTCAAATCGATGATCGCTCGAAAATAGTTAGATTCTTTGAAAAAATGAAACGTTTTAGACATAAATATCTATTTTACGGAAATGAGCAAAATATGCTTCCTTAATTACACGAATATGCACCAACTAGAAAAATCTGCCAAATATATACAAATATGCCCTACATGTTAGTTTACATAGCATGTAATACTAACCAAATGTCAAGAAATTTCACGTAGCTATTGCCTGACGAAACGGACTAAAATATGCAAAATCATGAAATTCCGCTCCCTAGCGAAGATAATTCAAAACAATGATTTCAAAAGCAAGTATTAATTTTACTGCGCACCGTTGTCGCAGCCTCAGTTTCCCTTCATTCCCGCCCCCTTTGCACCCTTTTGTTCCGTCCCCCGCCCCACCTAACCTATCGTTTAAGACAAATATCTATTTTAAGGAAATGAGCAAAATATGCTCCTATAATTACACGAATATGCAACAACTAGAAAAACTGGCCAAATATGCCCTAACATGTTGGTCTCTGTAGCATCAATAACCAAATGTCAAGAAATTTCTCGTAGCTACTCCCTGACGAAACGGACTAAAATATGCAAAATCATGACATTCGTTCCTAACGATGATACTTCAAAACAATGAAAAGTAAGTTTTAATTTTACTGCGCACCGTTGTCGCAGCCTCAGTTTCACTTCATTCCCGCCCCCTTTGCACCCTTTTGTCCCGTCCCCCGCCTCGCGTAACCTATCG
>BOPP01000167.1:2052081-2067180 GCA_017312745.1 Gryllus bimaculatus
ACGGGACGGAACGGAACAGAATTGGACGGAATAGGACGCAATGTGGTGGGACGGGTTGTAATCGCATGGAAAGGGCGCAATGTCGTCATACGGGAAGGAATGTAGTGGGATGAGGCGAAATGGGACGGGACGGATTTTAATGGAATTGGACGGATTATTACGCAATATTATGACGCAATATTATGACGGATTATTACGGAACGGGTTGGAATGGCATGAAACAGGCGCAATGAGGTCGTAGGGGAAGCAATGGGGCGGGACGGGACGGAATGGGACGGATTGGAATGGGATTGGACGGATAAGTACTTAATGTGGCTGGTCGGAATGGAATGGTACGAAATGGAACGCAATGAAGTCGTACGTGAAGGAATGGGGTGGGTAGGACGCAATGAGACGGATTGGAACGGAATGGAATTAAACGGAATAGGACGCAATGTGTCGGGATCGGATGTAATGGAATGGAACGGAACGGAACGGGACAAAATGGGACTAATGAGGTGGTACATACGGAATGATATGGGGTAAAAGGAAACAAAAAGGTTCACAACAAAAAAAAGGACGCAATGGGGTGGTGCAGGAAGGAATCTTGCGTGGCGGGACGGAATCAGACGGAATGAGATTGAACTTAATAGGACACAATGAAGTGATTCGGGAAGAAATGGGGTGGATGGGTCAAAATAGGGCGGGACGCAATGAGATAAGGCTGGCCAGACTGGGACGGCATGGAAGGAAGGGGACGGGAACAGACCTGGAGAGAAGTAGTTGACGATGAATTGGGGATGGAGAGCGAATTGGAGAAAAATACTCGGATCGATGGTTATCCGTGTCTTTCCCATTAATGAGTGAAGATGGGATAAGGAAGAGAAAGGAAAAATAGCGTGGTTCCTGGCCCGTTTGTTAGGGCACTGCTCCAGCATTCGCCTAGTGTTGATGCGAGAAACCACGGGAAACTACCGATCAGAGCAGCCGGCCGCTGGAATTCTCCTCTAGACAGCCACTGAATTCGACCTATCTAACAAGCTAGGGTCGGAAATCATGCCACCGTCTGGAGTGGAACCCTAGGACCTTCCGGTTGAGGCACTGCAGAGAAGACAAGTGATTTGAGTTGTTGCCCTGAGCCATCCCTCCCGGTTTGATACAACAGGACTCAATACTCTCTCACTCACTCTCTCCCTTACTCTCTGAAGTACTGCACTTAGCCCCACTGGCTACGTTCACTCTGGGTGGCGTCTAGAACCAACCATTGTTGTGAATCTAATCGAGTTTCCCTTGTCAGTTGTTTTCATACAGCAACTGTTTATCGTGTTAAAAGTTTGCGGGTTATATTTGTCAGTTGTCTTCTCCTTGCTAAGGAATATTATGATAAAAAGTCCCTAAATAAACAAGCAGAAAAGTTTATGGGGTCGTGGAAACAATTCTTAAAACATGTTAGTTCCACGAGAATGTGGGGTTAAGCAGATATTTGACGTACTGCTAGGAATATTAGCAGTAATAACATCTAAATGTTTAGGAAGTAACGTATGAACTGTAAGGTAGAAGCCTTCAAATTAAATTGTTATTTTTGTTTATTACGAAGGACCATTATTTTTCAGAGAAAAAGTGATCAGTTGGATGTCGATGAAAATCTGTGACGCTCTGGCTATTGAGACGTTACAGTTGGCCCTGGCCTAATATACGGTTCATGATCGTAATGCAAGTCATTGAGAGGTGAAGGGTAGCCTGCTTGCGATGGAAAAAGAAAGTTATAACAATTGACAGTGATATGCTCACCTTAAAAAATCGTGAAAGGTGTATTCGCAAAATTTTGTATTCGCATCGTCAGTGCTGCGTTAGTAAGGACAAACTGCGCAACCCTCTGCAATGCAGGCAAGAAGCACTTAAGGCACGGACGACGTAGGGATGTTTTAATGTGGTCAGACAGGGATTCCGGTATTCTTTGATTCCTAAATTCGAGTGCTACTCTGTGGGCACTTATTTATTACTTCTTAGTGTATTCTCGCGAAAAAAAAGAGAAGTTATCAGTATCATGGTTCGGGCATACTGCAACTGCTTTTTTTCGTGCAAGGATACTACATTAGGATACAACTTATTAGTTTCAAGTTTAATCAAGGATAAGCCGCACGGACCATCACAGTACTTCGAAAATTAATACACAGCTGATTAATTGACAGTTTTCTATTTGAGGTTCTGTGGAATTCCCGTGGGTATTTGCAGTTCATTTTAGGGGCCATACGTCGTCACTAAACTCTTTCTATTATTCAATTGTTCTTCATGTAAAGTGATCGCGTGTTTTGTTTATGTTTGTCATTTATTAAATGATCAAAGCAGCATTGCAGGGGCCTGGCGACTAAACAGAATAGTCCCGGAATCGATAACTAACCACATCGCAACGAAGTTGCCGCCTGCTTTCTTGATTGTGAACGCAACCTGTCCGTCAGGAACGTATTGCAAGACACGAAATGTTACACAATGACGCACTTTGTGACGTTCAAACGTGTCGCTATTTAGAAATATTTCAATATCAATCAATCAATGATGCCTTATTTTTACGTGGCGTGTCTCAGACCGTAATGCCTTCTGTCTGCCTGACCACGCAAATTTTGCTTCGCTACTTAGCAGCCATCTAGCAGAGAAAGAAGTTGTATCACTCGAGTAAAAACAAATATTGCTGTTTGTTTTACAACTACCACAATTCATCTCCATGAGGAACTATGATCATTAGTTCGATTTCGAATTTTTATGTATGTTTTTGTATCTAGAAAATACACCTTCCTTTAAATTGCAGATTCCTGCTAAATGTAGAATGTAAATGGTTAAGCTTGGTTGTGTAATCTGTCATTAAATTCACGTCAACATTTGACTGCGTATAAGGATATTCCTTGCCATCCATCGTAAATACATTTTCTCCTGTTCGATATAGTTGACGTGACTCCTCTCCAGTCAGTCACAATAGGTCATGTGTATATTCTGATTTGTCGATCACTGCTCGTAATTGGAACACCCTGATCGTTTCTCCTAGCGCCTAGCCTAGCGTGATAAACGCGTTCTGTGGATAGGATTGATGGATGTAACAGAAGAGTATTACGAAAAAAATTATTAACACCTTCTGGTTGATTGATTCATTTATTAGGGTTTAGGGCGTCAGTTGCTATGGCCACCAGTCCCTTAAATGTAGTGCATATGCTCGTTTGTTGAATGGCGAGATTTGACGCTGATCTAATGTGGTTAGTGAGACCGTACGTGGTGGCTCAAGGCATCAACTGATGTCACCGGGCATCAACTGAGTCCTGACGGTGGCAGCATTTTCGACACTAGCTCGTTAGCTATGTCGAATTCATTCGCTGTCTGAAGGAGAATGCTAGCGGCCAGCTGCTCTGATCCGGTTGTTTTCCGTGGTTTCTCCGATCAACACCAGGCGAATGCCGGAGTAGTACCCTAACAACAGGACACGGACCGCGCGCGATCTCACCTTCCTCTTCCTTGTCCTATCCTCACCTCTTACTTACACTAACATGTAGTACACGACCAGACATGCCAGGAGAGTGGTCTGGAGCTGAGAGCTTGTCCCGCTGGTGGGAAATACCTGGTTGGGAAAAACTCCTGTAGCCGACGATTAGTCGGCCCCGGCTTTCGTCATCATGCTGGGGAAAGGTCACAGCCACCTCAGGAGGAGAAACCATGCACTATGCTAATGACCTCGGTAGTTGAGGTGCCGGGGACCACTAGCAACCAACCAACCAACCAACCAAAACCAACAACCACACACCAACGGCGGCGCAGCGAGGTCGCGTGCGGAGGGCGGCGCAGCTGTCGCTGCTGCCTTGGCCTCTGCCTGCGCTATCGGCGAGCGGCGCACTGGGTACGATGGCGCCGAGGGGGGGCGGGCGCGGGCGGTCGTCGTCCCGGGCAACAGCAATGGCGCCGCGCCTTCGCCCCGCCGCCGCCCCTCGTCGCCTCCGGCGGTTCTGATCCGTTTGTGATGGCCCCGCTCTCGCGTGAGCGGCTTTGGTGCGACGTGGGGGGGTAGGGCGCGGAATTTGAGTGTAGAGTGGTTAGCGGAATAGTGGTGTCGGGGAAGGTGCGACTGGAAGGTTTGGGAGAAGGATAGTTATGAAGAGATGCTGTACGCAGCGGCCGACGGTTGCAGCACAGGTTGTTCTGTAGGGCGGAGGTTGTCTCTATGGTGCGGAGTTGTTTGCAGGGTTGTGCAAGACGAGGTGTCTGTGCTGTTGCGGAGGTTGCTGTCGTGGTGTGCGTCGCGGAGGTGTCTTGCGGGCGGAGTTGTCTGTGCGGCGGAGGTGTCTGGTGCTGTGCGGTGGCGGAGTTGTCTGTGCGGTGGCGAATGTAGAGTTTGTGTGCGAATGTCTGGCTTTTTTTAAGGGCCATATGGCGACATTTATTTGTAAAAACGATGTTGATTTTTTTTATATTAAATATTAATGCAAATGGAAAACATACATATCAAGTGTTGCTGATTTATAAAATATTTTTTTATTTATTTTAATTGAGTTTATATTGTACACAGAAGTTATTTTAATGATATGAAAATATTTTTAATAAATGCACATAAAATCCATAATATTTTAATACGTTTTTGTGCGTTATATATTATGTGTGTAGTTATTGAAAGACTTGCTTCACTAGTTAAATTGAAATGATACGCGAAGCCAATGGTATTCCATATTCAACTATGATAATTACTTATTTAAATACTTAAACTTTTATTAGTTCATTTGTATTTTTCATATAATTTGTGGTAAAATATTTTCAATTTGTAAAATGATATCAGTTACGTATCGACTTTGACGAGAATATTACATTGCGAAAATTTCTGCGTGTAAAATCTGACATTACCTGTCTGGAGGCATATAGGGAGAGCGGTAATGGTAAACCGCTGGGTGAATCTCCTTACTCCGGACTCAGTATAGTAGGGCGGGAAATATTATAAGAAAAAGTTGGTATTGTGTATTTGAACGACACTTTTATTACCCTGAGCTACTTCCAATAGCTTGGTCATTATTTTCGAATCTTTTTTGTAGTCGATTCGCAACGCGGCAAAACAGATCCGGAGATGATGGATGACCAATCTATCGAATGCAGCTTATCGTAATAAAATTGTCGTTTGAAAAGACAATGCCAGCGTTTCTATTGAATACGTTTCTGCTACGAACTATCTCTTTTGTATTGCTGAAGGCTCTGGGACACTTTTTCTATCTTTCCAGGCAATCGCAAATCTTTCAAGCCATTTTTGTGCTTAAATAGGCAGTGATCAAAACGAAAACAGACCTCTTATTCTATCACATATCTTAGTAAGTGTAGCAATGACAACTATCAAGTTTAATGATTCTGTTTCTGCTAATGATGTTTTGTTCCATGTTGCAGAAACACGGACGAAGTTTATACATTAAACGCTAATGTACCCCGGACACTTTCTTGCATATTCATATGAACGTGAAAAACAAATTTTCATGATTTTTTATAGCAAAACTTTTGAATTATACTCGAGTGAAAAAAATCTAGGCTAAAAAAAAGGCGACGACTTTCAACTAATTGATATATTATCAATGCAAACTATATTAACGTGCTATGAATATATACGAACCAATCAGATATTATTTTAGACAAATAAGGCAAAAAAATAGTCTTGTAAAATACATTACAAAGAATTTATTAGTCGTAGATACAACCCTCAACACAAATTCGCCCCAACACACGTTGCTTTTAAATTTCTAAGTCTAAAACTGCACTACAACAATAAATAAGTAATAATTGTGACAGTTTCGCCGAAACTGAACTTCTTCTATGAGACTAAGTAAGTTACGGGCATTAAGATGGAATACGTTAGTTTACATTTAAGTTAGTTACCTTAGTTACATTTAAGATGGATTATGTAAGTTTCACGGAATAAACAAAAGCAAGAGTGTCGCCCGATTTGCTGCAGAGAGATTTAAATGCAAAAAATAGTTTTATCGAAGTCATATCACTGCATCCAGAAACGTATGAATAATTTAATTAGCTGAAGTGTTAAAAACGTCAATCCTTTTATATTTTTGCTGTCAGACTCCCCTTAAACGATTTACAAAATGCCGAAAGTCCGCACGGGTCCTACACTAGTAATCAGAATTCCGAATGCTTTTAGACAATTTATAAAACACTCATTACCAGTTGTTAGAGATGCACGCAGAAAATCTTGACAGTTTTACACATTTTGAAATGTGGTAACGTTCTCCATGTGAGAGCCTGTAGCCCCTCGACTGAATTTGTGGAAAGGACGCCAAAAAACTCCCACCCACCGAGAGAAAAAGTAACGAAATATCAGCTGCGCAATCAGTCAATTTTGATTGGCTGCAACCCTCCAGTTTAATTATTCGGCTTATGAAATGCGCCATGGCTCTCAATACCTTCGCCTGAATAATGTTTTAATCTGGCGACGCGAAATTGGCTGTGTTGACGAATGGAACAGCTTATAAAACATTTCGCCGTCCGCTGGCGCCAGGCAGCGCTGGTTGCAAAGAACGCACGAAACGGGCGCGGAATGAAGAGATCTCTGGTTGTCGCGACGTTAATCACCGACAGGATTAGCGTTTTCCAAGTGGAATTCTTTCTTTGCTCTTGGTTCTCGGAGGGCTGCAAAGATATCGCGGAAACTGATTGAGGGAATTTTTTTTTAAGTATGGTATTGCAGGTGTTGGTTATATTAGGGAACAATTTTTGGAGTCTAAATTTTAATCTGTCTTCTTAAGGTATTTGGAAATCTTAGATTCTAATTTTTTTCTTTTAGCCTCGCGAATTTGCTTGTCGAGAAATATAGATATATTAAATTAAACGTAACACAAAGAAAAGTGTATTCGTTGGGTATTACGTGGATATGTTTCTTAAAAATGTTAAAAAAGAAGAGACGACAGAGCCTGTAGGCGAAGAGTGAACACTCACAATTTCAAATAAAAGTGTAGAAAATTAGAGATACAAATGACAGTTTATCATGTGGACCCAATTTTAAACACCCCATTGATATTATACAAGTTGCGCCAGAAAGATGCAGATTCTCATAACAAGTAATCAGATTTAGTAATGATATAATTAAGAACAAAAACTTCGAAGGCTTTCACCACAGGAGTCAAACTTAATGGTTACTTCTGAGCTTTTAGGCTCATTTGGTGTTGAAGAGAGAACGTTTGCGACTGCAGTGGACACCTTCAGTGGGGACGGATTCCCGGTCGAAGTTTCCGAGACGCCGAACAGACTCGTAGGTGTTGGAGCTAAATATCATGTGCTCAGATTTGAATGTAATTAACAAGATATGCCAGAAAAATCTAAATTAATTCAAATGCTTTTCTAAGATATTAAACCCCTTTATATGAAAAAAAAATAGTTACGAAAAATTTACTCGGGAAAGTCTGGGTCGAAAACAAACCGTCCTTGAACAGTTAGCAAAAGTATTCACACGAAGCAGCGAAAATACGTGTGACAAAACAAACAAACAAAATAGTTTCCTAAAATCACCTTCATTCTGCTTTAGAACAACATATAAGATACTCTAGTTTATCACAACGCTAAATTAAATATTTCAACACAAACAGTCGTGAATAGCAAATATTTAATGACAGGTTGTTTCTTCCTTGAAGTCTTGCTATGGCATGACGTAAGGAGCGCCACACTGAGCGTGACAATTCAGTCTGTACACACAGTATATACGCGGAATGACACACACAAATAACTGTATTTTTCAGTCAAAATCGAAACAATTTCATTATTTTTGTACTCTTCCCGAGTTCTTGGGCATTTAACGAAACTAGACCCACCTCTCAATTGGCTGCAGGTAGTCAGTTTTTGTTTCCCAATTTCTGCGTACATTGGAAATTCGTAATGTAGAAGGTGGTGTATTCATTTTATTGATTTTGGACATAGAGGGATTAACTTATTGATTGATTAGTGTTTCCGGGATGGTCACCTGCTAGGTTCTTTAATCCCGTAAATGTAGTGAATTTTATCGCGTGAGGTGGCGATCATCTCCCAGTGAATAGCGTAATCGGCGCAAATTACATGTCGCCTTGCACAGTTTTCCCAACCAGGTGTCTCCACCGGTGGGGAACCGCTTTAGTCGGGCAAAGTAAGCTTCGTACTGCCCCCCGATGCATGCGAATTGTGCATGTAGGTGTAAGTCTGTGTAAGTAGGAGATGATGATAGCACAAGGAATAGGAAAGAGAGATCACACGCGGATTCACATGGTGCGTTTGTTATTGTACTACTACGACATTAGTCTGGTATTGATCAGGGAAACCTACGGGAAACTACCGATTAGATCAGACGGGCGATAGAATTCTCCAGAGAGCGTCTGAATTCGACCTAGTGTCGAATGTCCTACAAGCGTCGAGCATGGAACTGCTGGACCTCCCTGCCAGAGGCACCGCATTGACATAAATAGATGCTACATCGGTCTCTCAGAGGTCGGCTAGCTCTCTGCTCCGATAAATGAGTGCGAAAAATGCACGCCTAGAAGAAAATAGGTTTCTCTTTTACGTCTTGGGAGCGGCGCTAGATGCTTCTCTTGGTGGATGTCTGATGGCTCGAAAAGCAATTTCGCTTCTTGAAATTAAAATATTACCAATTTTCGTCTGGAAAAGCCTCGTTTCTCGTTTCATAAAAAGAGTAATTAAAGTGGTATCACTCTCTCGGAATCAAATCAACTGTGGGATTACGCGCAGTTTGCATTGACGAAAGACGGGAGGAGATGAAAGAGAAATGGTGGGGAAAACGCAGAAATAGGAGAGGAAGGATAGCGGGGGAAGGAAAAGAGAATTTAGTAGCTTCTGACGTTTTAGCTTGTCACATTTTAAGGGCGGTTATGATTTCTTCGTTTTCGCGCGAAATCTTTGGTACCCGAGTTGAAACAATTTTACAAGTTGCAAGGGGAATCTAAATTCTTAGTATATTTTTTTAACATTTTAATTATTTTAGAAATTTCTTTGAGGGTTTTTTTTAACCGAGTGTAATTTGTTCTCGTCCGTGGATCGGAATCGAAACTTAAACAACCGTGAAAAATCGAAACGCCTTTGCTCAGGAATCATTTACATCCCTGAAAGGTTTTTGCCTGGACCGATACTACGTTGAGTAAAAGAGAACAAGGAAGTGGTTTGAACCGTTTTATTGGTGAAGTTTCGGTCTGAAAGGAAGAGAAACTTAGATCTGTTCAAAATTCTTGAAAGGCTTCTTTCCAGACCAAACTCCTTTGGAGCAAATGGACCAAAGTAGCGACTTGAACAGGCTTACACAGTGGAGATTCGGTCTGTGGTCAGGAAGAGAAACTAAGATCTGTTCAAAATTCTTGAAAGGCTTCTTTCCAGACCAAACTCCTTTCGAGAAAATGGACCAAAGTAGCGGCTTGAACCGTTTAATACGATGAAGTTACGGTCTGTGGACTGGAATAGAACCTCACATCTGTTCATAACTGTTGAAATGCTTCTTCCCAGGCCAAAACCCCTTTCGAACAAATGAACCAAGGTAGTTGCTTGAACTAGTTTACACAATGGGGTTTTGGTCCGTGGTCTGGTCTGGACGAGAACCTCAGATGTGTTCAAAATTGTTGAAAGACTTCTTCCCAGAAAAAAATCTTTCGAGCAAACGGACCAAGGTAGCGGCCTCAACAGTGTTATAAGGAAACGGGAAACCCCTTCGACTAAAACGGTCCGAATTAGCGTCCTGAACCCCACCACACAGTCGAGTTTAGCTCCGTGGACCAGAACAGAAACTCAAATCGGTGCACATCCCTGAGGCTTCTGATTGTACCGACACTGCTTGTAGTAAAACGGTCCGAGGAAGTGAAACCTGGACTGTTTCACACGGTTAAGTTTCGGTCCGAGAATCTAAATCCAAACTCAAATCGTTCCACATCTCTACCCATCACCAAACAGCTACATTACCTCGGAAGACTCTACAACTCTACTTGTAAACGTTCCTCAACGTGGACGACATACAATAGCACGCGCCCTAGTAAAAAGAAAAAAGAAGCCCGTCCCGCGAGAAATACTGCCCACTGCATCGTTCGAATGCGACCTTCCTTCGTACAGCGGCGAATTCATGCGGTCTATAAATAGTCCAAGGAATAACCTTCCATTTCCCGAATAGCCGGGGCGCATCGCCTCCTTGCCGTAGCGGAGCCCGCAGATGTTCGCTCGTTCATTGCATACGCCATGAATAAATTCATTTTCTGCCACGGTGCAGTCTCCCCCCGCGCTTGCCGCCCGTGCCGCCCGTGTCGATGCGGTCGCGCGGATGTACCTCCGTAACTTTAAATTGACTTCGCACGTCACATCCGCCGGCGAGTCCGCACGCAAAATACGCTCGAACAGGGTAGAGACGCTGTGCGCAACTTGCGTTGTTTCAATCAGGAAACTGTTTGTTTGCGGAGTGTTGGCAGCGCTGGGAGGTAAACGCTGGGACGGTGTAGATTGTGACGAACAGCATTGGTGAGGCACAGTGTTAAATTATAAGTCTCGTGGGGAAATTCAAATTAGTTGCCCAGGGAATATTTAAAAGTTGTTCAAAATAAAATGAGGGAATGGTTTTAATGTATCTCCCATGTGAGATAATTCAAACGTGTATTAATTGATTCGTGTAAGTTATTACAATAATATTATACAAGTGAGTCATTTCTGGGAGAAAAAAAACTAACATCTCTTTTTCAATTAAATGAAAAGTTATGCACTTATTACTAAATAATATTGTACACATGAGACATACCTGGTTGACGAAAACGCCTCCATCTTCTCAATTAAATGACCTGATATTTCGCCCTTCACATCCGCCGGCGAGTCCGCACACAGGGAACAGGGAAGAGACCCTGTGCGCAACTTGCGTTGTTTCAGTCGGGAAACTGTTTGTTTGCGGAGTGTTGGCAGCGCTGATAGATAAACGCTGTGACGGTGTAGGATGTGACGAACGGTGTTGGTGAGGCACGATGTTAAATTATAAGTTTCACGGGGAAATTCGACTTATTTAACACTTTTACTCAGGGTATGCTTGAGTTGTTTGAAATAATATAAGGCATTAATTTTAAAGTATCTTCAGTGTGAGATAATGCAAAAATGTATTTATTAATTTATGCAAGTTATTAAAATAATATTATACAAGTGAATCATTTCATGTAGAAAAAAACCGTACTATATCCTCCTCAATTAAATAAACAGAAGTTTTGTAGTTATTACTAAATAATATTTTACACGTGAGTAATTTTAGGTAGACCAGAAACGCCTCCATCTTCTCAATTAAATGAACTTATATTTCGGACTTAACGTCCGCGGTGAGTCCGCACACGGGGAACAGGGAAGAGATGCTGTTAGTAACTGGCGTTGATTCAATCAGGAAACTGTTTGTTTGCGGAGTGTTGGCAGCGCTTGGAGGTAAACGCTGGGACGGTGTAGATTGTGACGAACAGCATTGGTGAGGCACAGTGTTAAATTGTAAGTCTTGCGGGGAAATTCAAATTATTTGCCCAGGGAATATTTGAAAGAGTTATTGAAAATAACATGAGGCAATAATTTTGAAGTATCTTTGACGTGAGATTATACAAACATGTATTAATTGATTCGTGCAAGTTATTAAAATAATATTATACAAGTGAGTCATTGCAGGGAGAAAAAAACACTTCCACTCCCTCCTTAATTAAATGAACAAACGCTTTACAGTTATTACTAAATAATATTGTACACATGAGACATTTCTGGTTGACGAAAACGCCTCCATCTTCTCAATTAAATGAACGAATATTTCGCACTTCACGTCCGCCGGTGAGTCCACACTCAATGTGCTCGTTCACAAGAGAGACGCTGTCTATAACTTGCGTTGTTTCAATCAGGAAACTGTTTGTTTGCGGAGTGTTGGCAGGGCTGTCACGTAAACGCTGTGACGGTGTAGCGTTCGCGTCGTGAAGGAAGTGCCGAACAAAGTAGGTTAAATTATAAATCTCAACGGGAAATTCAAATTATTGGCCTCTTTTACCCAAATGTATGTTTCAATAAGTTGTTCAAAACAACTCAACGCACTGGTTTTTAATGTACCTTCAATGAGAAATATTACACACATTAATTTTTTCGTGTCATGTATGTTATTATAACACTCAGATAAGTCGTAGAAAAAACAATAAAAAAGCATTTCCCTCAAGTAGATGAAAAAAATGTTTTCATCGTTTTGATGAGAAATGCTTTGTTCCTGTACGGGCCTATTTTTTAGTTTCTCTGCTGTATAATTCACAAGGTTGTGTTTAAAAGTGCGCCGAAGGTTTGACGACATTTCAATGAAAAATCACGATGAAAAAAAATAATTTTGTTTTGAAACTGTAAAAAAGCACTTAAATTTGAGAATTTATTTAAGTGGAATGCTAATTACTACAGTCCTATTTCACGCACGCCCTTAAGGTTTCATCGGAAATCGCAAGCCGACCATCAGAATTATAGTGCACTCGCTGTTCGCAATGATGCAAATGATCTCTAGCCGAAAGAAATATTCAAGGAATTGTTTATTTATAATATTATGAGAAAGACGCTGGCTTTTTTCACGTGAAATTGATGAAAATAGTGGATGGCATATTAAGTTTTTAAATGTAATATACAAATTTGCTTGCGCTAATAAAAATCTTTTCAATAAAAGCATGTAAATAATTCACAATGTATGTAAATTCATTTATAGGAAATATATAATTTTCATAAAATTATTTTAAGAAATAGCTAAAACCGTTTCGAGCAACAAAACATCCTCAGAATGGTAAGTAATAGCGTCCGTGTATCTATTTTGACTCAAGTTTGATTGCTCGCTGCAGCGTCTCCTTGGAAACATTTGACTTTGTTATTTCCCCATCGCTGTTGTTTCAATCAGGAAGCTGTATGTTGTCGGAGTATTGGGGAAATGTGCCGTAAAATCTGTGATAGCGTAGAGTGTGCGTGGTAAAGTTGTGTTTATGGGTAGTAATTCAAAAAGGGTGTTACAAAGAGATGTAGTGTTTTAGAGACGGGCGTTTTAAGCAAGGGTGTTGCGGTCGTAAGTTACTTGCACGCGTTAAAATCGTGTTTGGTAGTAAAATCTCATAAGTGCATTAAAGCTTCATGACCAGTCGTAACTGGCGAATTCAGGCGCTGCCTGGAGGAGAATTCCAGCGGCCGATTGCTCTGATCGGTAGTTTTCCGTAGTTTTTCCGACGGGCCACGGACCGCGCACGATCATTCCTTCTCCTCTCTTGTCCTCTCCTCACACCCTGCTTAAACACACTTGCACTCACATGCACTACACACATGTCGGGAGAACTTAGAGCTTGTCCCAGCTGGTGCATTGTCTCGCTGGTGGGGGATACCTGGATGGGGAAAACCCCGATAGGTCTACGTTGAATCTCGCCATTCAGAGTAGAAAGATCAGAGCCACCTCCCCAAAGAAGCCTGCACCACACTTACTGGCTAAATGACCTGGACAAGGGCGAGGACAAGGGCGAGGGCGAGGGCGAGGGCGAGGGCGAGGGCGAGGGCGAGGGCGAGGGCGAGGGCGAGGGCGAGGGCGAGGACGAGGGCGAGAACGAGAACGAGAACGAGAACGAGGACGAGAACGAGAACGAGGACGAGGACGAGGACGAGGACGAGGGCAAGGGCAAGGGCAAGGGCAAGGGCAAGGGCAAGGGCAAGGGCTAGAGCGCGGTCGCGGAAAGAAGAGCAAAAGCTGCGCGTCGCGCTTCGCTGCCGCTCAAAGCCCCCTGCGCGCGCGTTTACGAGTCGTTGGAGGCCGTGGTCGCGTTAGCATCCGCCCCGCCCCCTTCACTAACTCACTCGAGGCAAATAAAAGATGGCACTGTAAGGGCACAGGTTCACAAGAATATACCCAGCAAGCAAATTATTTACTTTTTATATAAGTGAAAAGGGTATTTATGCTCGAATAGATCTTAAGCAAAACGTTTTTTAGTGAATCATTAATTATCAAAAAATTTGTATAAAAAGTGGTATAAATGTGAGGGATCCCAATCCTATATTATTATTATTATTATTATTATTATTATTATTATTATTATTATTATTATTATTATTGTTGTTGTTGTTGTTGTTGTTATATTTGTTTGGAAAATAGTTTGATGAACTCATGAAGAAATAATGAAAAATAGAAGAAGGCAAGAAATGGAAGTAAATCATTCAATATTGAACTGAAATTCATAACTGTACCTGGCTATGTTTTATCACGAAAAAGCAAGGTTTATTGTGACTGATATATTCACACACTTCTGAATACAGCAACTTCTTTAAACGGTTGATTATATTAACTAATATAGGGCAAAATACCGTAGCAACAGACTTTAAAACAGCTACAAATGTTACAATTTTGATTGCTGAAACTAATTTGTAAGATTTTTTTCAGAACTTCTCGAAATTTTAGAAATGTCCTGTATTTTAAAAAGAATGAAACATCCCTCGTGCAGTTAGGGCAATAAATGATAAATTCGGAAATCTCGTCAATCACTGATGGCGGTCGCGTAGGCTTCCGCGGCCGGAGTTTGTGTTATCCTGGCTATTCAGGACGAGTCGCGTCACTGACGTGGTGCCTAACGTTTCGGCCAGCGGCCTTCCTCAGAGTGTACTGCTGTCTCCACCAATCCCATACCACCTGCCTGCTTCCTATTGGTCGGCTACTTGACCAATCCCGCCCTGCCTTCTCCTGGATATAAGGCGAGCTCGCTAGCCATCTGGCAGCAGTACGCTCTGAAGAAGGCCACAATAAGCTGGCCGAAATGTTGGCCACCATGTCAGTGACGCGGCTCGTCCCGGATGGCCTAGATAACACTAAAGATGGCCGTTCTCTTTCTGCTCCTCTACTGCCATCACTGCCCTCGCCGCCGCGCCAACCACCAGAAAAAAACATCATCGCACCTCCACTCTCACCAAGTTGTCACCACCGCTTCCACTACTTCAGGAAAAAAACAGTAACATTTTTATTTCTCGTCGAGTTGAGCCCACCCGCGTTCTTCCGAATCTACCGAGGTATTTCGTAGGATTACAACAGACAGTTTGGGCGCCTACTCAAGGAGGTGGAATATTCATGAGGAGCTCTGCGTCGGAAACTTCACTCCCGTG
>BOPP01000167.1:2078175-2103889 GCA_017312745.1 Gryllus bimaculatus
AGAGCGAGAGCGGCAGGGAGAGAGAGCGAGAGCGGCAGGGAGAGAGAGCGAGAGCGGCAGGGAGAGAGCGAGAGCGGCAGGGAGGAGAAAGTGGAGTGGACAAGCGGAGGGGGAGGAGGGTGTAACATATGGGAGGAGGCACGGATTTTCTCAGAAGGAGTTGCAAAGAGAGAAAGAGGAACAGAGACGAAGATGAGCGGCTTATGTGGTTTTTCGCAGTACCGGGGGAAGTATCACTTTCCATGAACTCTATTTTGGACAGCAGCTTAATTAGCTGGGGCGACGGCGGTAGAGAACGTTTTAGTCCACTACACTGGTCGAATGTATGGTTGAAACAAAGAAAAAAAACCTTCATAAAGTCACAATAATTGTGATTACACTTTGATTATTAACCTGAAAGCCAATACACTAGTATGTACATTTAGTTCCTTTGATGTACTCGTGAATTTATCGAATACAGAGTATATGTAAGATATGTACTAATATGTTTATAGTAAATACATTTTCCAATACTGCCAACTATTCCCTTTGTAGGGCACATTCTTACATTGAACCAGAGACGCTCTACAGTTCTGAATACATTATTATTAGTAATATTTCAGTATTTAACGTGTTCGAAACAACAAAACACACACGAACAATTAGTTTGTCGTAATTGATTTCAAATTAATGAAAGCTTTATGCAGAGTTATTTGAACTACATACATGAATTTCAGGTACCGCAAGTCCACTTCACATCGTTCTTCAAGAATTCCCCTTGCGACTTACGTACAAACAACGAATCGCAGATGCATTACATTCCGGATTGCACTGTTGCCCGCAATATTTCCGTGCTGAACGTGTACCAAGGCCATTGGTGTACGCGGATCTCCATCTGCGATTGGCCAGCCTCCTTTGATCTGTATTCGTGTTTGACTCGTTGAACCTTCGGGGGACAGAGAAACGCGTTCGACGTTTCGGCGGTCAAACGTTTGCAAATCGCCGGAGCGCGTTTCGTATGCATAATGATTGCGATCGTCGGTTTTGACGGATGGCTGATCGCGGTCGCTCGGTGACGGGGCGACAACGAGTCCGCGATTGAAAAGTAATGCCGGTGCAGCTTGATCAAAAATCGCGAGTGCGCGCGGGTTTGCGCAACAAAACGCGACCCGAATAAAAAGCCGAGGGGTACGTTCCGAGTGGAAAACGTTCGACCGGAGAAAAAGTCTGGCGGGAACGGCGGACTGATTCTGCTGTCACGCTGCGTTCCACTGTACCAGACATTTGCCTTCAAATCAACATTTTGCTTACAGAGCTGTCTATAGCGTCTCGGAGGATTTATTTATTTATTTATTTATTTATTTATTTATTTATTTATTTATTTATTTATTTATTTATTTACGTCATAAACGGTTAAATAGTGTGTGACGTACTATGGGGAGAAGTTAATTTGAAGTTGCATTGTTGTCCAGAAGCAAAACAAGGGGCCATCTCAGCATTTGCTCGAGCATCACGGAAACTGGACGATAACCTGATCGAGATGGGGGTCATTGACCTAGAAGCTGAAGTATAATACTCGTCGCAGGTTCTTTACAATTATACAATCCAAATGGTATATAATACATTAAATGTCATTTTTAAAATTAATATTACTTCCTTTGGAGTGCTCGGTATAGTCTCTAACTGTATAGAAACTCTTGTGCAGCCGAAAAGATTTTACTTGGGACTTAAACTTTTGTATCGAATTCAAATGTATTATATGTGAAATTTTTGTAGTGAGCTGTTGATACTGTCACTGTCTACTGAAGTTAGAGTTCGTTCTGGGTGGTACCGTATTAGGCCGAAGAAACGTTTGGGTAAGAACGGACGACAGATGCACATTGCATCAGACATTCGTTATGTAATTATTGCGTACATGCGACTTGTAGTGGAAGAGGAAACTTATCGGTATGAGCTATATTTAATTATTAAATATTTTTTATATGGAACTAAAGAAATGTTAGTGAAAGAAACACCACGTGTTGATTGTGTTAGAGAAGGAATCTTCATGTTTGGCAGACAATGATACGATGTAACGTACGTTGAAATGTTGACAATTTGTCAAAAGACAAATTGACTCGAGGAAACGTACTTCTAAAATTAAAAAAACAATGACGTAAATGAAATTTAAAACAACTCCACGCTTTGAGATCAATTTTCTTCGTTACATCACTCTCTCTACATCATGTTTTTACCCTGCTCATACATTTATTTACATCATGTTTCTAGCCTGCTATAAAACTCACATCATTATTTAAATATCTTTAATATAATTATCTCATATGTAATATAATCTTTCAATAAAAAAACTACAGAGACAAAAGCAGAAATGGAAGAATTGGCAATGTACATACACAGTGAAAGAGACATCAAATCAAAAACTATAGTATATTGCTTTCGAGTTGGGATGAGGGATAACTGATTAATGAAATGAATGTTGGCGAAACAGACCAACTGTTGTAATGAATGTAATTTTATATTTGCTTATCCGTGTGGCATGATGGTGTGGAGAATTGGGTTTAGAATAACAAAATTGTGATTGTGTGGGTTATCACTCGCTACGTACTCTGTACTTGATATGACTGTAATACAATGTCTAAAGTTTTCAACTAATGGAAAGTTCTTGAACAACAAGGCTTACAGTCTCGCATTGATATCAAAATGCGCCATTAACGAAGTTCGTGTGACAGTCATTTGATATTTCCAGCAATTTCTGGCAATTCTCGGCACAATTATTTCTACGACTGCTTCATTACTGGTAGTACCGAGGAATAACAATGGAAAAACCCTAATTAACCTATAAAAGAAGTGAATAAACCGTATCCACTCTCCAGAGAATAGGGTATCGTTCAAACAAATGAGGCAAATGTTCCGTTTTATTTCCGATTTTTCGTGTTTTGTACTATTGACGTTGTATATGTAGAAGTCATTTATTGTCTAATATTGCATGCGTTGCTTCATGAACTCAAATATATAAATTTAAAGCATACACAATTTATCAGAGGCTCCCAAAAGAATGATGCGACAGGCAATTTGTCGTTCTGTAAACAAGCAAGGGCAGTTTGCCATTATGCCCTAACGACCTCAATATCCCAGCTGTATCCTGTGTCTGTTAGTGTTACAATAATTTTCACATTGAGGCAATATATTGGCTCTGCCTATAAAGTACGGGTTTCTGATGACTGCCACAGCGTATTACGCGATTAGAATGTGATTTGAATGGAGAGTCATGATATCACAACAAACAAACTAGTAGTGCTGTTAAATTGAACTGGTGAAATTTGAAGAGTAGTTTTTTTTATTTAAATAAAACTGTTTTTGAAAGTGCAAATGCAGCGAATGCGTTTAAGTAATTATCTTGAAAATGAGTTACGTCCGAGAATCACTATATTTTAAAATAATAGATCAAAGTAAGGATCTCTGGCTGAGTTTTCTTTTTTAGTTCTTCTTCCCTTCTCCCGGGTTCTTGTGTTGTAGAAAAATTTCGTAAAAACACAGACCTCTTTGCGTTAAAGACGTGTAGCATTTATACATTAATAATTTAATTCATAAATGAAAATTAATTTACATATTTTCCTCTAAACGTACACAATTTGGCTTGTCATTATCAAGTACAGGTTTGTTTACGATGTTGTCAAGTAATAAAAGTTCTTGAAATCATCTGTTATATTGAATAGAACGATGTCGCATGACAAGAGAGATATATTTGGTCAGAAATACATGTTTAGTAAAATAATGTTTGCAATTTCATTAGAAAATATATTATTGTCTAGGTGTGGTGTGGTGTGGTGTAGGTTTTTATCGACATATTGCAATTGTTATGAAACGTCGTTCTGTACAATACACAACAGATGTTATCAAAAACGTTTATTATTTGGCAACATCTCGTACAAGAAACCTGGCCTTGATAATGCAAACAATGCATGTTATGGGAACTCGGTACGTTTAGAATAGGAGATGACAGCTTTCACTCTCACAGGCACACTTTCAATTACGTGCTGGAAGGTTTCTTGGGGAGTGGCAGCCCATACTTTACGGAGTGCTGCACTGAGGAGAGGTATCGATGTAGGTCGGTGAGGCCAGGCACGAAGTCGGCGTTCCAAAATATCCCAAAGGTGTTCGATAGGATTCAAATCAAGACTCTCTGCAGATCAGTCCATTGCAAGAATGTTATTGTCATGTAACCACTCCACCACAGGCCGTGCAGTATGAACTGATGCTAGATCGTGTTGAAAGATGCAATGGCCATCCCCAATTGCTCTTCAACAGTGGGAAGCGTTGTCTTCAAACAGTGTTTAAAACATGAACGTAGGTCTGTGCCGTGATAGTGCGACACAAAACAACAAGGTGTACAAGCTCCTTCCACGGAATCCACGACCACACCATAATACCATTTTGGACGTGTTCAGATACTTTTAATCATAGTGTAGTTGCTGCTGTCTTCGCTTTGCCCGCTGCTCTGCCCCTAGAAACCTACTCCTAGTTCGCGATTCAGCATTCTGGTGGGAACTTCAGTTGAATAATTAGTGATAATTTAATATCTACTGTATTTGCCTTTTTCTTTGCTTCCGTTTTCCGGCTAAAACGCACTTTTCCAAATTGTCAATAATCGCATGGCACAAATAAAGCATCTCATTTACATGACCAACTTCTCTTTCTTCCGAAATTTCTTTCTTTGCTCCCACATTTGTTATTATCTTAATTGGCCAATCATCGTTAAAATTCTAAATTTGAGTAATATCTGCTCTTTTTTCATTCTTACTACATAATTACAATCGGAATATTGGGCATATTCTCACATCCCTTTCGTTTTAGACATTTTTGTTTTGCTTGGCTTTCTCTTTCACATATTTATAGTTTGATTTTGCAATAACAGCTTAATTTATTGTTAACTTTTGCATTTTTATTAATCTTGTTTCTACGCGTTTTAAATAAATAAATATATCAATAAATGTCAGTGGTGTCTATGTCGTATGAATTTTCGCTCGTATTCTTTTCTGAATTTTCCCTCGCTGTATTTTCAGAAGCAAGCAAATCTTTCTTTACACGCTGATAAAAGTCAGCGTGTAAAGAAAGATTTGTTTGCTTCTGCAAATACAGCGAGGTGGATTTTACAATGAAGCACTCTCTTGCGGGTACACAATGTACCCGTAAAGGGCGGTGACATATTAGGTGCGTTTCAGTAATCACTATAAATTGAATGCAATGTCGGCCTGTGGTTCATGTGGTTTATTTCGTTTGTTCCATTTTGCGAAGCCTGGCGTTAACAGGCCGAAAACTAATGCCAAACAAATGAAAGCCCTAAACATCAAATTGGCAGAGGACACTAATGAATATCATAGCCATGTCTTCCGGAAGGGCATAATGGTATTTTTAATTACTTTGTTTGTAATTGAAAATAATCACTTTTAGATACGTTTAATAATAATATTCAGAGTATACGTAAGCTATCGCGGCTCGAATCTATGAATTCAATTCCCTAGGGCAGTGACCAGCCACTGGTCAGGGCAGTGACTGGTCACTGCCCTGAGGAAGCCTGCGACATGTCAGGCGAAACGTCGGCACCCCAGTCAACGACACGGCGTCTCCCGGATAGCCGAGAATTCAATATTCAGAGTAGATTTTCTCATACTATTGTATACAATATTCGAATGCATTCTGAATTGTGTATTTTCGATTAGATAAGAATGTCGGAACACATTGAATTCAGGACATGTAGTAACTTATTAATATATGTTAATGTTAATAACTTAAATGCAAAACTTTTTGCGACCCGGATGAGTCAACATTGTGGCTGCCACTGCATTGACTGTGACCGAGAAGTTCTCGCTTTCGAACCCTGTCGGAGGAGGAGGATTAGGCTCTGGTAAAAAGCTTGGTGAGATTCAGTCGTAGCCTGCAGAAGAATTCTAGCGACCGGCTGCTCTGATCGGTAGTTTTCTGTAGTGTCTCAGATTAATACCAAGCGATTGCCGAAGCAATATTCTGATAAATTGGCCACGGACCGCGCGCGATCTTTCCTTTTTTCCCTGGTCCTCCTCTCCTCTTTCTCACCACACACACACACTTACATTTACATGCATTACACTTCCACACATGTCGGGGGTTTGGAGCGTGTCTTCATTGGCGCGATGCCCCGCTCAGGGGAGATATCTGGAGGGGGAAATCCCGCGCAAAGCGGCGTGTGGGTGAGAGCGGAGCCACACCATCCAGTGGGGATGGAACACCGTCACTGCTAGAAATTCAACGTGCACTACACTTACGGTACTATACGTGCCCGGCAGGGAGCGGGTCCAGCCGATCATTTGTGGGTGGGGGGATCGTAGATTTTTGTTAAATAATAAATATGTTTGTTATTATATTGTATATTATTTATGTACTGTAGCTATGATACTATACAGTATTATTGTTTAAAGAATTACATAATTCGAATTGTAGATTTTTATTAAATAATAAACATGTTTGTTATTATATTGTATATTATTTATGTACTGTAGATGTGAAACTACTCAATATTGTTGTTTAAATAATTACATAATTTGAGCATAAATAAATATGTAAATCAATTTTGCGAAAGAAATGGAAGTAAACAAAAATTCTAGGCTTTTGATGGGGTCATGGCTCCCAGTTTTCCCCATGGATCCGCCAATGGTGCCCGGAAAAATCAATCGATTTTTACGGCAAAAAGTTTTCGGCTGGGCTTTTTAAAAACAGAACGCCAGACATACAACGAAAGGAAACAGCAGAGGGATGAAGCCAAAGAAAAGAAACTCATAATTAATACAGAATCGATTTGGCAGTTACTTCCAATCTAGCTCCGTAGTAATTGCCTCATTATTCAAAAAAGATTTATTCCTTTATTATGGGAGCTGCTCCAGATAACGAATTCGGCCTCCCTTCTGGTGAGGCAGCATAAAAGAAGACGAGGTATTGCGAGTAGCAATACCGGAGGGTTTTGCTGCTCGAGAGGCGAAATTCAGAATTCCCCGGATTGGAAACGGCAGCGATATTTGCTTTTCGTTGTACACGTTTTCGCGAGTTTGATGAGGAAAATACTAGTGGGCTGCAACAGCGAAATTGCTACTGCACAAAACCTCACAAAATGGTTTTCCCAAAAGTAACACGCACACTGTTCAAAATCAACAAATAAAATACTCGTGTATAAAACAACAATGAACTAATATTTTTCATGCATACTGCAATATCAGAGAACAGTACATACACAGTGCAAGTGCTCCAGATAACAAACACGTCGATAAAGTTGCTGTTGTATATCCAACACATGAGTACTGCAAATATTTATTGGTGAGGGGCCTATTCCTTGGAGCTTTGCTGTCGCATAATGTCAGATCCTTGAAGCTTTGCTGTCGCATAATGGCAGTGACCCACTATGGGATTTTTCGATTTCTGCAGTATGAGAATATGCAAAAAATGTTTAAAAAACCTACATTTTTCAGTCAAAATGAGTGGCGCCTCAATAACACATCCTGCACACACAGTGAGGATGGACGAGATGGTCATCGACGTGCTATGTACTCTGGTTTAAAAATAGTGCCACAGAATATGAAGGTCACTTTAATTGAAACGGGAGAATCATCACCACTGCCTCAGCTGGGTCACGCTCTAATCTCCCGACCAGTCTCCCGCCATGTGTGGTAGTATAGAGCATGTAAATGTGTAAGTAGGGGTGTGGATAGATCAAGGAAGAGGAAGGAAAGATCGCGCGCGGTCCGTGGCCCGTTTGTTAGGGTACTGCTCCGGCATTCGCCTTGTGTTCATCGAAGAAATCACCTATCAGAGCAGCCGGCCGCCAGAATTCTCCTCCAGACAGCGTCCGAATTCGAGCCCTCTGTGTAGCTAGTGTCGAAATACCTGCCGTCGTCTCGAGCAGAACCCTAGGACCTCCCGATCACCTAATGCCCTGAGCCACCTCACCCGATGTGTATCGTGCGGAGGGGGCGGTGACCTCCCGCCCGTGATCGAGTGACCCACATCGCCCGCGCTCTGCTCGAGGCGCGCGCGCGCGCGAAGCCACACGGCGACGCCCTCCGTGGGCGGAGGTCAAAGGTCAAGAGGTGAGCGTGGGGGCGCGTAGTACGCGAAGCCCCCAGCCTCACGCACGCGTACTCACGCACGCGCACGGCGCCGCGCGCGTGACATCTCGTTGGCTGCACGCGGCGAAACTGGGGATGCTGCAGGCTCGTGGACGTACGATTTCTTCTAATAAACGACGGGTCCCGGCGTAAAACATTCCTTGGAGCCTTGCTGTCGCACGATGTCGGGTGTGTCGTAAGTAAGGCAGCGACACACTATGAGAATTTTTTCGGTATATATGTGTGTGAGAGAATAGGCAAAAGAATAAAATAAAAATTTGCAAATTTCAGTCAAAATTGAAAATTTTTAATTGCTTCAAAATTTTATCCTCGAGTTTCTGGGTAACGTTCAAAACCAAAGACACCATTCACATGGACGAAGCCTGCGTAGTTTTCTGTTAATTTTTGTGCCCTTTGGAAACTGGTAATAAAGTTTTCCTGGACGTTTTGACGAAAGATGTTTTACTAGGGGCTATGTAAAAAGATGTTTTACTAGGGGCTATGTAAAAAGATGTTTTACTAGGGCTGTTTAAAAGATGTTTACTAGGGGCGTTAAAAAAAAGATGTTTTACTAGGGCTGTTTAAAAAAGATGTTTTTACTAGGGGCTGTTTAAAAAGATGTTTCATAGGCTGTTTTAAAATAATGTTTTACTGGGGGGCTGTTTTAAAAAATATGTTTTACTAGGGGTTCTGTCCAAAAAGATGTTTTACTAGGGGTCTGTCCAAAAAGATGTTTTACTAGGGGTCTGTCCAAAAAGATATTTTACAAGAGGCTATCTAAACATATTTTTTAGTAGGGTCTGTCCAATACGATATTTTACTAGAGGCTATCAGAAAAATCTTTGTACCACAAGCTGTCGACAAAAACACTTCACTAAGGGCTGTTGAGAACCTGTAGATCATGCGGTTGCCAAATAACGTTTTACGTTTCGCAGCGCCGAACCCCTCCGTTGTAACAGCGCGACACATTTTCGCCGGACCCTCCACTGCGACCGCCGGCCGCGTGCAGCGCCGCCCGGGGCGGGCCGCTGATGAAGCAGCGGGGAATTTCCTGTGTCTGCGGGGGCGGAAGTCACGTCTCGATCTGTATGCGGCGTCGGCCCCGGCCTTCCCTGCGCCTCCGCCGTCGCTGTCGCCGTCGCTGCCTACTTGATGATCGCCGTCGCTGTCTCGTCTCTCTCGTCGAGAACAATGGAATTTGGTTTCGTGCTAGCCGGTGCTGCTGCCAACGCCTTGCAAATACTATTATTTCGTCTTCTTTTTTCGTACTTCCTTTACTTTCGTGTTCTTTTCTTTAATCTTTTTTCTTCTGTTCTGTTTTACGTTGGTCTTTTTTTATCGTTCATTTTCTCTTGTTTCTTCTTGCATTGCCGACCAATTCGAGTCTTGGTCTGTCGTTGTGTATTCTCATGTGCTGTCGGAGTATTTCTGAATCCCGGGGATTGGGGGAGCAACCGAACTCCCGCCCATGAGGGTGAGAGTGAGTGCAGGAGGGGAGAGGAAGGGAAGAATGGACGGATGGGAGAAAGGAAGGGGGGAGGATGGGAGAGAGGAAGGGAAGGAGGATGGGAGAAAGGGAGGGAGGATGGAAGAAAGGAAAGAAGGAAGGAAGGGAGGATGGGAGAAAGGAAGGAAGGGAGGATGGGAGAAAGGGAGGGAGGGGCGGAGGATGGGAGAATGGATGGGAGGGAAGGAGGATGGGAGAATGGATGGGAGGGAAGGAGGCAGGATGGAATCAAGGGAGGATGAAAAACACGCTGTCCCATTGCTTAAGTTATTTCTTAAATACATTTTATTCCTATGTGTCTATAGTTGATGGGGATGGCAAACGGACCATATCCTAGCTCTAAGGGAGCGAGTAGGAACAGGACAGGAAAGCAATTATCTCGCACAGTCCGTTGCTTAAGCTATTGCTTCACTATCCACCTAGAATTGATCTGGGGATCCTAAGCAAACGCCGAATTGCGAACCTCTCAAATGATGGCCCGGCTAGACAATCGGCTTGAATTCAGATCATTCCAAGCTGTGAAACGACCGCTGCCTTTAGGATTCAAACCTTAAACCTCCACATATTCGAAACGTTTGTTTGGGATTCACCGCTACAGAATATTTACTAACGCTCCCGGTTATAAAATATCTTTGACATTTAGATCACATACCGGTGCTTGTGTGATAAATTATGTAGAACTTTACCGTGAATAATTGAATGTAATTAAATGAGCGGAAATATTTCGAGTCTTGGTTTCTGAAATTATTCATTTCAATATCATATTTGGTATTAGTGCTACTCTCATATGCATGGAAGGTAATTAGAGATGGCAGTGTGACAGTTGTAATAGTAAAATCTATTTTCGCAATGCACCAATTTAATAGCATCACAGATAAGCGATGTAACTTTGAATTTCAGATATATTAGAAACGGTCCAAAATATGAGGAAATGTGTATTTTGGTTCAATATTTTGTGATAATTTTATTTTAAGGAGTAAATGTGGTGTTTTACGGTACTAATGAATGTATATTATTTTCCTCCGCCATCACGTTTTGTTTTTATACAAAGTTTGTTGTTCTACTAGAGATCTGATGCCTAGAACGATGGCGTATTCCTATTTTACCGGCTTATGTCTAATTTTATTGGTGGTAATGTGAGTGTAAAAACGGAATTGTTCAATGTTCAAAAATATTATGTGGCGTTAAAATTTTGTGGTGTTGAAAGAATTCAAATAATGTTAAATAATACTAATTCAAGCAAAGGGTTTCTTATAAGAACCAAACAAGTCCAAAATTCCATATTTTGAGTTATTTCGCCAAGTTATTCCCCACAACTGGTGCTAGCTGCAAGGATATTTTTTCCGGTAAGTGTCAAACACATTGAAATATAAAAGGCGGGAAAAGTTATCAGTATATTCACGTCTATACTATAAAGTATTTTATGCCTCATGAAAAATCAGGAATTTGGACGTTTGGTTCTTGTAAAAAAACACCTTCAAACGTATTTTAGTTATAATAATGAGAATTAAATCTTGGAATTAACAATCTCTCACGAAAAGTCTTTTAAAAATGTGCTTTGCACTAAAAAAACTCAAATGAACGACAGATGTTTATTCGAAGAGTATGTTACGATAAGGTTCTGAAACTTCCGAAAGTTTAGAGAGCAATTACTAATGCAGCCTACTTTATCCTTACTGTGAACTCGACGTGGAATTCATCGTGGGAGTTGTTAATTCATTGTGAAGTACTGCTTTCATAAAGCTTATGGATGGTTCCACACATTTAGTCCTTTGAACGTGATAAGTGATAGCCTATTCATGCACATAATGTTAATGCACTTCCCTGAATCGAATTTCATTTTCTTCTAATGCCGTACTCCTGCCTTGAAATGGAGAGAGCAGGAGTCAGACAACTGATGTTTGGCTTCGCTCTGCAGTTATGAAATGTTTATCCAGCTGTGAAACAATACGAATAGTAGGGAATACGGGATATTTGCTTTCTACAGTTCGTCTCCTTAATGTGTGAACTATTTGCAATGAAGCAGAGGCTAATCGTCTTTTTTTACGGGAAGTTATATAATCATTACAATAATTGTACATTGATATTAGCTCCTCTTGATTTTTCTGTGTATGGATTAGTGTATATAGTATTAGTTTCGATTCTTTAGGTAATGAGAAACATTTAATAAGATCAGTTACACTTATAAAATGGGTTAATTAAAATAACTGCACTGTTTAAACGTTTTGAAATTGCAAATGAGCTGGAAATAAATCATTAAAACGAGCGAGTTAGGGCTTTCCATTAATTTACATATTTCGCGATATAGGTGAGAGTATTTCCTATTATTTGCTTCCGAGTTATTGACTCTTGACACTTAGGTACTTAAGCTGTCTCAAGATAAATCTTTATAATATATATTTTTATTTAATTTATGATGACAGATCTAAATTACGAATATTCTTATGATACCAATGAATCACATTTGAAGTGAGAAAAATGCCTATTGCCCCAATAATGTCTTATCAGTAGAAACTAAAATGCATTTGGGTTGATGTTCATTTTCAGATTTGTTTGGTAGTCTTATTTCATAATCAAATACGAAGCATTTATTTTAATTATTATGTTGACGCGTGTACTTTTCTCACGCAGGGGGCATTTACTTGTCACTGAAGATTTTGTTAGGACGGTTGCGATGAGCAAGCCACGAGGAAGATCTTTGTTTATTATTTCTCAGAACCTTCAACAATATATGTCAGACACATTAGGGAGAGTTTTTGGGTCAATGTGATCCAAAATTATTGCTTTTTGTGTTGCTGACAGTACATGTTTTATATTAATTTTTCTTTATTATTATTATTATTATTATTATTATTATTATTAATTCATTATTATTTGGGAATATATACTGAAATTACACAGTTCATTTGCATCTATTAAGCGCCTACTTTGTAGTCATCTGAAACTGGAAATTTTAGAACCGGAATATGCGAGGTCTACTCGTTACCATCCATTTTCCATCGCCATTGTGGAGGCCGCGCGGAGTAGTATCGTTTTTCGCCTCTTGACTGCGCTGTCTTCGTTCCCCCCCCCACCACCACCACCACCACCCTCACCAAGTGCTCGTGGAATTGCTGTGGCTCGCGGCCGGAGGTTTCGTGTTTCGCGAGGTCTGGGCGAGGCGTAGCAAGCGGGGTCCTTTAGATCCGTTTCGCGGCTGTTTGAAGATGCTGGCGGGGGCGGTGAATTAGCAAGCAGGGACTTCTCCCGCTCTGTGGAGCCATCTTTGCAGTGTGCGTCAGGTTTCATGCCCCCATCGGGGGGGGGGCGTAGGGGCCCACGATCTCTGATTAATATGGCAAAATTTGCGTTTTGGCGAATTTGGTGTTCTTCTTGGTTCTTCTTCCTCTTCCGTTTTCTGCCTTCACTTCATGTTTCGTTCATTGGTTTCCTTTGTGGCGACTCCTTGCTTGGTTCATTCCTCTGTTTCCTTCGGTCTCCCGGAACTCTTCTTTTCTGCGATTTTCATTTCTATCTCTTCCTTTCATTTCAAACATTTTTTTTCACTTTGATACCTTTCTTTCATTTTCAATCCCCTTTCTTTCTCTTCTATCTGTCCTTTTCCTTTTATCTTCTTTTCCTTTTTCACAATTCTTTCTTTTCCCATCGATCTCTTTCTTTTCCTTCGTTCCCTTTCTTTTCCTTCGTTCATTTTCTTTTCCTTCGTTCCCTTTCTTTTCCTTCGATCTTCGTTATCTTTCTTTCCCTTCGATCTCTTTCTTTCCCTTCGATCTCTTTCTTTCCCTTCGATCTCTTTCTTTCCCTTCGATCTCTTTGTTTTACTTTCCTCACTTCTCTCTCTGCGTCTCCCTTCCTTTTCTGTATCCTCTCCTTCCTGCCCTTCCACCCCGCTCTCTTGCCGTTCACCTCCGTACATTGTTACTTTATCTTGGTAAATATACTCGCCGATCCGAGCGCTGCTAAAGACTGTTGAGAAATTCATCTCGTGAGAGGGTTGGGCAAGCAGTCTCTACTGTGAAAATGCACGAGTTTCCACAACTCTGGAGAATTGCCACGGTACGTTGGGTGTTTAGCTATTTGCCAGAGACATCGATACATTGTGCCGCTCTTCTCCATTACCTGGGAAGTTAGGCGAAAACGGAATCTCTAGTAAAGTAAAGTAATTCGATCCACACCAACATTCCTAATTTTGCAAATAATTGTTTCAAAAGTGGATATAGCTTCTCGCTAAGATCCAACTTCGAACTGTCAATCTCTGAACTGTGCCTTATATGAAAAGACTCCGAATGAAAAAAAAGTGAATGTATAAACATTATGTTATTGCTAAGCTTTGATTAACAAACATGACGTAGATGGGCGTGTTTAATTTTCACGGAATACCAGATAGTCAATTTATTTTTTTACCTCGAGGTTATACACTTTTATGTGCATCCTTGAGACGATGTGGGGAAACTTAGACGACCTAACTTCCAGAAAGTCAATAGATTCTTATGCAATATGGATTTTGTGGAACTGTGCACATTAATAAAAACTCAAAGGTATTCTCTTGGTTCGATTTCGGTCTGATGGAAGCATTTCATAGGAATCGAAAGAAAAGAATCGATTCCGGAATCGAATCTGTAGAACCGAGAGGTCGCTTGTCGCCTCTCTGCAGGGAACTTCTTAACGGGAGCCTTGTATTGTATTTGCACTCAAAAGAAATCCGCTCTTTGTCTTTTTATTTCAAATGAATATGCCGAGAGAGTTTGTCTTAACGGTAAAGCGCATTTATGTTAATAAATTAAAATATGCAGGGTTTTTAAAGAAACGTAGATCCAGATAAGATTGACACAATGATCTTACGGATTCGAGATGTTCTGAGTTGACTGTTGACTTGGAAACATTACAGCCCTCGAAGTGTGAAAAAAATTAGAAGGGAGTTAGTGAAAATGCCTGAGATCTGATCCATCCCAAGTATACTATCTGACCGCTGTAAACAGAACACCACCTTAACAATTAACATTCGTAGTGGGAATTGCCTCTTTCAGTAATCGGCTTACGGAAAGATGATTATTGAAAGCGTTCAAATGTTCTCGACGGGCATCCAATCACGAAAGAAGCTTTCACTGAGCGTAGATGAGTCGGGCAATGCATGTTACGCTGGAATCATTCATGTGTCGGCCCAACTCGTGATTTGATTGACATGGCCGCGCACATACATTTTTATTATCAGAAAAACTACGGAAGTGAAATGAATTTGCACAGTTGTTCAAAATAAAAAAAACATTTTCTGAAATCGGACAAATTCCTAATCTGACGTAATAATTTGAAGTGGAAAATATGTTGGAATAAAGGAAGCGAACCACCTAAAATGACAAACATAAGATACACGACATGACTCCATGATGTTGCTGAATTGAAAGATACAGAAGGACGATTTTACTTCGGCACAAAAGGTATGTTACTGCTGCGTCCCAGGTCAAAACAATGCCTATCAGAGTTGACAGCGTATTGCTATCTAGAGGCGATTTGAGACATTTTAACACGCAAGGTGTCTCGGAATAAATGTTTCAAACTTCTGGGGCTTATAGAGGGTTCGAAAATGAACACTTTTTACAACTGTTCATCAATTAATTAATACCCACCTCGTCTTACCCCGCAATCTTACGACCATTCACCCGCACCCCCCCTCTTCCTGCCTCCACCCGCTGCCGACCGGCTGTTCTTAAATATGACACGCTCTCAAAAATCCGCAGAACTTTGTTTTCGGCCCGGAAGCCGCATGGTATGTACGACCCAGTTTGCTTACGCATCTTGCATGCAATGCCTACATCCTCTAAATAATCTTTGTATTAACTGATACGTAATTGTTTACAATTGATATAATATAATTTATTTCGAATTTGAGCTCTGAGGATGATCGCTACGCGATCAAAACGATCATAAGCCTAATAAAATTGTTGATACCAGATGCCCCTGATGTTTAAGCAAGACAGAAATCTGAGAAGCTACGATACAATGCAATCTCCTTGGTTATGTCATGTGACCTGGGAAACGTCTCAGCATAAGGAATTGCTTAAAGAAGTGGGGGAGGCGCATACATAACTCAATTAAATGACATTTCCTACTAGCATACTACATTCATTGGCATAAAGTGAAGTTTTTGAAACCCTGTACATGCTCTAGAACTGAGATGTATAACGTGCAATATCTCAAGGACCAGAAATAAAGCCTTTAATATTATTGCGGGCCATATTTCCATTACTTGGGCGATCCACACCTGTCTTCTCAGATTTGTTCATCTGGGCTGTTTGCCCAGCTGCTCTGAAAGGTGGGTGGGAGTGAAACCATGCGTGATTTCAGCCCGTACCGTGCACAAAACGCTATAAAACGCCTTGAAATGAATTTAGAATTTCCGAATTTACTAGAAAAAAATTATTAAATCCTATTACATGGCGGCGGCTATGGTGTAATAGTTAGCGTATCGGACTATTATGCCCAAGTTGGTGGATTAAAACCCGATTGAAGCCGTGGATTTTTAAGGTGGTGCGCCTTCCTTCGAAGGGGAAGTAAAGCCGGCTGGCCCATGTTAGTAGATTTACTTGCATGTAAAAGATTCTCAAGCCTAAATGACATAGCCTCTGAGCAACATTCAAAACCGCTTGTTTCGTCGCCCAAGAAATACCTCGTTGCTCCGCTAGTTGGTGAAAAGAGCGTAGCGAAATTTGCGTGGTCAGACGTAAGAGCGGGCCTAGTAGCCGGAGTCTCGCCACGTAAAATAAGGCATCAATTCAATTCAATTACATTTAGGAAGTGTTTACCCGTATATGGCGCGTGCGCTACGAGCGCTCGACAAGGATGCAACAGACTTCCACTTTTAACTAAATAACCTTTCACAGGCCACAATTAATGGCCTCACGGGCTGCCAGATGGGCAACTCGTTGGGTCTTGCTCGATAAGTTTGTAAGATTTGTTTTGAGACGAGGTATATAATGAAGTGTACGAGATGTATGCCCTATAGTACTAATCACTGTTAATAACTCTGTGTCGTAGTAAAGAATAACTCGTACAGATTTGAAAATGTGTATCATTTGCCGCTATAAGCAATTATGAACCTAAGAAAAGAGTGATAGTTTTTTAAATTACAACTATTACGGTATTTCGATGAATACAAATTAATAATTCGCTGTTTCATTTTACTTTTGCCTGAAAATTGCGTTTGGATCGAATTTCCACAAATTTTCAATAGTTTTAAATACATTTTGTCTTAAAAGGGCGTATTAATGTAATGTGCGCTTAAATTTATACGAATTTTTAATATTACTATGTTCTTTAGTGTATTTGATGTGCAGTTTGGATGGCGAGTTTTGATAAATATACATGGCCTTAATAAAGTATGACCGAAAAAAAGTGAACGAATATTTATTATCATGGGCCGGCTTACTATTAAATATTTAAACTCTGTTTTTTGCAACAAAAAAGAGATTATATATGTAGATAATGCGATTATAAATAAATGAGGGATATTAACAAAATGTTTGATGCTTTAAAGAATGAACATGACCGGAGAAACAGTATATTTGAGCGGTGTTTTTGTAATAAATGTGTTGTTCCACAATGAACCAATTTCAAAATTGCGTTGAATGATATTTTGTTTGAAAAATTATGTTCGATGCTGTTAAGTATGTTATATTTTTTTTCGCGTTTTCCTGGGCGTGAAACCCCGGCATATAACCAAACAGTGGCCCTTATTCTTGAGGGGGGAAATGGTGCATCAGACTTTCAAAGGAAGTGCCTGAAAATTGCTGCGTGTTACCAAGCTATACGTTATACTTACGTTTCTGAGACAATCTTCAGATAAAGAGCTGGCGAAAAAAGGCGAAATGAAGTTATTAGAGTTGGCGGCCAAGAGAAACCCGACAGATGTTGAAATATATTCCCGCTGTTTTTTGTCTGGGTGGTTTAGAATACAAGAAGAAAAGTTAAGTGTCTAGTAGACCTGGGAATTTTAGGTATGGCGTGTGACGTTTTAGACACGCAATGTAAGCTACAAAATTATTCAATTAGGCTCTCTATTTTAATTTAAAGCATACGACGTAGTAGTTTTGGATTATAAAATAGCCCCCGAAATTAACTAAATAGGACTCTATCTTTAATTAAACATCAAAAGTAAATTTGTTTGCGTTTGTTATATTACATGAGCAAATTGTATGACCAATCCTTCAACAAAATGTTCTTGCATCAAGTTGTGACTTTTGTCTCTTAAAATCATTTTGAAAATTCAAAAGAATTTGCACTTGTAGTTCAGGTACTGCTCCGGCATTCGCCTGGTATTGATAGGGAAAACTATGGAAACTACTACCAGAGTACCTAGCCAATAGATATATCCTTCAGACAGCAATGTAATTCCGCATAGCTATATAGCTAGTGTCGAAAATCCTACCTACGTCGGGGCTCGAACGTAAGACCACACGGTCAGAGACACTGCAGTGATATCAGTTGATCCCTTGCGCCACCTCTCCCGCTACTTGTTTCATGCGCTATTAGCAGACATATTCAGTCGTTCTTGTAGCCATGCGCAGCCTAAAACAATGAAAAGGGGCACACTCCTTTTAAGTTTTTCACGCGTAACATATTTCTGGAAAATAAATAAAACACATTTGAGGAAGAGTATATTATACAGAATATATAGAACTCAGAATATATTTGTATGTAGACTAATTTACAATATCCCCAGATGGTTTGGGAAGCCTCTTCCCCAAATGTCCAATAACAATTCCAGAAAGTGACAGTTTAAAAAGGTGAAAATCAGGCTACAACAGAACATCCCTGTAAACAATTTCATGAGAGAAGGTGCCTAACACGCTAGTGCACACCTACGGTCGTTTAGAATTTGTCTGTGTGTCTACGAAAATTAAAACTTTGTCCCACCTCTTCCCTGTTACCTTACGAAGCGGCTCCAAAAGGGAACAACAAGATCACGAGAAAGAGCTCGCGTCACCCGCAAACGCATGATCTGGGTGAGGTTCCTGAATCTGTGTTGGCCCCGCGCTGGCGTTGAAGTCACCTCCGCCGCACCCAACAGACACGGGGCTCACCTTTGACCTTTGCACACACACACACACCGCCGCCGCCATCACCACAGCCGCGCTCCCCTCCCAAGTGAAGGGGCGTCCTCGCCCAACCTCGTACATCGACTTGCACGCGCTCTGGGCACGGTGGCACCGCTTGTGGTACGTACTAGGCGAATGAATGAATGGGAAGAATGAACGGTTATGTATATAATGAAACTAGTATGAATGATGTGTGATTGTAGAAAAGAAAATTTGCCAACCCATATAATAACAATTTATGCAGTATATAGTACAACAAAACTGATCTTAGTGTAAGTTAGTAATGCCAAAGTGCAAGTAAGTTAACTTTAGGTCTAGAATGTAAAATTAGTTGTAAGAAAAAGCCCCGCCTCTAGCTGCTTAAGCCGCAAGGCAGCAGTAAAATGTATACAAATTTAAAGAGAATAAATTCCCCTTCTTTACAGGGTTACTGTGGAAGGGACAAAAGAAAAAAAACGTACTAGGAATGCGACATTTTAATAATAATAATAATAATAATAATAATAATAATAATAATGTCTTATTAATGGCGAGGCTCAGGCCATAGAGCCGTTCTTCCACCTAACCACGACATTGATGTCGATGTTTTCAAAACATCGATGTTTCTAAAAAAACATATCGATGTGTAAAATATCGATGTATTGAAACTGCTGTTTTTAGAACGTCGATGTTTTAGGTTCGATGTTTTTGTACGTTTTCAATGTTCGGTTCGCGGATGAAAGATGCCCACCCTCACAATTTTGTGAAAGTTAAAATGAGAGACAATAACTGACGGTACCAATATTTGCTTGAATGCGATCGAAACGAACGCAGTTGGCTCTATCAAGCAGACAAACGTCATGAGATGAACCTGATGACGTGATATTTCTTTTGTCTTTCCTGTATTTCGCACATGGGGAGACGTTGTATGTCTTTGGTTTCAGTTAAATTTCAATTATAAATTAATAGGCACGCCCATTGTCAAATTAAATTTTATTGCGCGCGAATTCAATGTTAGTGGTTACTAAACCAACTTCAAAACATCGATGTTTAAAAGCATTGATGGTTTTTGGTCGATGTATTTTAAGCATCGATGTTTTGATTTTGTACATAGATGATTGGCAACATCGATGTTTTTTTGTCGATGTCCCATCCCTAGTATGTTCGACTGTGTGTCATGACTGCGAGGGTGTTGCAAGAAGACCGTCTGAAATAGCTCCGGGTATCAGCACTTGCCACTGCTGATCCTCTGGCCGGAAGTTTCTAGAGTTTGAATACTCCGAAGGTGGTGGATTTTTGACACTAGCTAGATAGCTGGGTCGAAGTCAGTCGCTGACTGCAGGAGAATTCTAGAATTGTAGTCGCCGGCGTTATAAAATGGCGTTAATGTCACGTTAATCAGTGCATTTAGCACGTTTAAAAACTTTAAAGAAATTATTTTAAAGAGCCGTTTTTTTGAGAAGATTTCGTTCAAGCAAAATGTACATTGAGCTGAAAATGAATTTTCAGCTCATTTTTTTCCCACCAAAGTTTGAGTTTTCAAGGAAATTCCTGAGAAATCATTTTGACCTTTTTACCACAGTCGTAAAGCGTCCCTATTGTAAATTTAACAACGTGAGAGATATTTAAAATAATAATTTGTCTATTTAAAAAACAACAAAGAAACTTAGAAAAGAAAGCAGCATGCCATCAATCCTTTTCTTGCGATTATATTTCAGTAAAGATTCCGCCCTTTAAATTTTACGCATAGAGACATTTGTAGGAATGGCCTCTCCGTGGCCCGTTAACTCAACACTTGACTCCCAGGGGCGCGAGCTGCGAAAGCTGTAGGTGCGTGCAGCAACGGGAGAGGCGTGACGCACGGTGACCAAGAGAGGGGTGGGGGGTGGGGGGGCAGCAGGTAACATAGGGGCCGCCGCCTTTCACCGCAGTTCATTTGGGGGCGCGGGCCCTGCCATTCTGCCCGGTGACAGGTGCGGCCGTCAAACGACCAGCGGGAGTGACGCTCGCCCTCTCTGCAAACCCCTGCCACCTTTGTCACTCCACCCCCCTCCCCCACTGACAGGTCAAGCCTCTGCTGAATTTAGCAAGGCTGATGGAGATGTCGGACCTTTAAAAAAAGTCGTTTTACATAATACAATTTCCAGCTATTTTGGGTTCAGGAGTCGACAGACTACATATAAAAATGGTGTGCGTTGTTTACTGTAGGCTATTTACAGAGTTAAGGGTTGGTAACGTCGATCTAAGAAAAAAGAACGACGTAAAAACAGCTTTTTTAATAAGCAATTTTCACAATGCGGGAGCGTTCAGGTATTTTAAACAGAAAGTATAGTGCCCCCTTGTAGTGTACATTGCATTTAACTTCAATTCTCAACTGCATTATGGTCGGTCTATTAACGAAAGAAAAGGAGTCAACTAAGTTCGTATTTTTGTACTATGTCTAAAATAGTACGGTAGAATTTAATAATATATTATACAATTAAATTGACAAAGCGCCTGTTTTACTAATTTTGAATGCGCGAAAAAATTGAAAAAAATAAAAAGCGGCACAGCTTCCAGGCATGCAAGAGGTGGGTACGCTTCTATTGAATTTATTTATTTAGTCAAAACAATTAAAACTGTGTGACTTACTAAGGGGAGAAGAGCAATATTTTTATGCTTTCTTGAGTTCTGGTATGTCTGTTTTAATTCCTATACATATTAAGTTGATATCATGTAGCAACAAGCATTTTTTGCAAGAATTGATATGAACATATTCGCTCCCGTATAATAAAAACTATTTGCAAAGGCAAATCCACTGTAGAGTTTGGCTGTGATCTTTAGTGCTTTACGTGATGGCATCTATGTACTGCCGCGATAAAATACAAAACGATTATTCGAAAATCTACATTCCCGAAAGAGCTCAAGAAAACGTACACAGTTAGTGATGCTCCATGTAAATACCCAGGAACTTAGAGAAAATTCATACACCATCAAAAAGTTGTGGTTTTGACTGAAAAAATCAAATCTTTGATTGTAATTGATTCCTTTCATTAATAAAATTGTATTGTTATGTGTCAAATTGGTCGCCAAGTATATTTAAATTGTATATGTTGTAGGCTTGCAGAAGACTTTATAAAAGCCGAAAAAATGGTGCTTTCATTTTGACCCAAGTCAATAACATTAGACACTCTTGTTTCGCCTTTTCTCATATTAGACATAACTATTGAATTTTAATACTCAGTGTCACCGTTTACAACACATTTATCATACCACAGCAAGGTTCAAAGAAAAGATCCAGCCATTTTGCTGTCAACGTGTTGCTTTGTCAAACAGTAAAATTTTATATTATTGATGTATAAAGGACTGTTGAACTGTTTATTTATATTATTCGTAAAGATAGTTTTTATTAAAATATTTTATTTATTGCAATGTTATACAAGGTATTTTATTTATTGTTCAAAGCAGTTAACATGCTCCTTTTAAAAAAAAATAATTTTGTTGATTTTTTCATCAATACAGCAGGTCATAATTTTGTACTAAAATTCAATATTTTTATCATAATTGTAAATAATCTCGTGTAAAATTGTAAACGCTTAAGTTGGGAGTAAACCTCAGCTTACAAAACCTCGTTAAATAAAAATGTGGCAAAACAAACATAACTTTGTGCAGGCACGGATGCACGGCAAGGGAAATGAGTGAAATCCCTCCTCTAAACTTTTTCAATCACCATTAATTTTTGCTTGTCACGAAACGTTCAAGCAAAAATAATTTCCGATAATCATTAAAACGAATAAAATCGTATTGCAGCATAAGGTAGTTTGTAGCGTACTACATTTTACAAAACCTGTAATATGACACCTTCGATCAAAATATTTTGAATTTCCTCCCCCAAAATTCGTCTTTGGATCCGCCCCTGTGTTGTGATTAAGGTGTAATATTTTCTCTTATAATAGAAAATGATTATTTAAAAACAAGGGACACCACGTTACGTCATTTTTAATACTATCAGTAAAATCCTCCCAATTGTAGTAATCTCCCGATTTTTAGTAAGGAGCGAACTAAATTAATTGCACGCGTATATCGTGAAACAGTGAACGCTCGTTCACAAGTGAGTTGCAGCTTTCTCGTCACCCCTCTGCATCCCCCCCACCCTACTCGCTATTCTAGTTCCCCTCACTTCCGTTCAGGGAGGCTGCGAGGTTGCCGCACATTGCGGTTTTTTAAAAGTTGAAAAATCGTCACTAGGACGTTTTGGTGTCATTTTTATTGTTTTTTACCGGCCGTCAGGGAAAACATTTTGCGGTCTCCTGCCTATACATTTCTGTCACCGTGGCCGACATTCCGACGTTCCAATACTCGCCTGCACATTGAGCGGGAAGTTCGACATTTAGGGGAAGGTATGGCCGTTTTTTTTAACGCGAGTCGAGAGAATGAAGGGAGGGTTTGGAAGGGTGAGTGGGGGAGACAGGGAAAAAAACAGTCTTTTTTTAGGCAAGTTTTGTTACACGTTATTCTTCATTTTTTCCGTAGAGTTACGCACATATTGTGCAATAGTACTAATAAACGAGATGAACAGTTCAAACGAAACAGATGCTTTGATTCAAACATTTGTTTTATGCAACAGTTTATTGTAAACTTTCAAAAATCACATGAGACTTTAGTGGACATATCAATTCTCTTCACAGATGCATGCATAACTTAATGGATCTCAGTACAACGGCTTTTGTTTGAGCATCACTCAGTATACTACGAACAATTAACTTAATTATCTCGTCCCTTGTATTTATTTTTCTCTGTAGATTTCACTTTTCAACCATCAAAATAGAGAATAATCAAAGCGTTTATTTGTCTTTTCAAGCGTTCTTTGTACTAGGTACAATTTAAATATACGAAATATCTTCAATATCACTTACAAACCACACATACGTTTATATAACATTTCTCGGAATACTCCATTGTTTTGAATATTCTGTTTCGTCTCTTTCCAGTATTACCATTTCAAATGCATCTACTCGTATAGGTGTTCCCGGAAGGTATATTACAGCAATTAACGCACACATGTAGCTTGCCCAATTTCTAAACTTAGGAATACAGCATCATGGCTATTAACACACATACACTCACAAAAATTATTCACCAGAAAGTTCCGTAATTGGTGAATTGCAAATATAATTGCTCACTGTTCCATTCGTATTTGTTCGGCCAAGTTTGGGAGCTGCAAGGGTATGTTACGTCATCTGAGGTGCTGCAGCTGTTGACCGTTCCTGACAGCGTCTGGAGGGGGCTTTGATGAAAACACACGGGCATCGCAACGTACGAATATGCAATTGCTTGGAGACTTCTAAGTTGTTGAGAAATGTTCGATGGATCTGTTTAAGTGGCATTTGTGAGGCATTATGCAATGAACAATAAATTGCTTGTTTGACCATCGTATGACATGACACTAATTATTGAGTATTGGCTCGTCTTCACAAATTTTAGTACATACATCTTCTCTCAGTCGTAGGTAGATTTTGCCGTACATCCTGCCATACATATGTTAGTAATAATCAATGATTTGATATGTCCTGCATGTTCGGTTGCCACTTTACAAGGAACTAAATGAATTGCTGCCTTGTGTTCGTCAATAATACAAATCTCCACGTCATATATTTTACTTGAAATTGTAAATAAGTAGGTCTTTTAATTTACATTTTTGCATGTCTAAGAAACGTTAGACTTTTGGTTTGTCTTCACCAATGATACGAATCTCCATTTCAAAGATTTTAGTAAACATTTTAAATAAATATGATAGTTCATTTAAATTTCTGCGTGGCTAAGAAACGTTTTAACTTCTGTTTTGTCTTCAAAAACAATACAAATCTTGATTTCATACATTTAACTTGCCATTGTAAACAAAGGACGATTTTTAACTTCATTTGTGCATTACTAAGAAATTGAATGGACTGCTGGTTTGTCTGCACCAACAATACAATTCTTCATATCAAAGAGTTTACTAGACCTTGTCAATAAGTACGATTTTCAATTAAATTTCTGCTTGGATAAGAAACTGAATGGACTGCTAGTTCATCTTCATCAACAATGCATATTTTCCTATCATAGATTTTACTTGACATTGTAAACAAAGAACGAGCTTTAACATCATTTGTGCATGACTATAAAACTGAATAGACTGGGGTTGTCTTCACCAACAATGCAAATTTTCTAGTCAAAGAGATTACTTGACACTGGCAAAAACTACGATTTTCAATGAAATATTTGCTTGGCTAAGAAGCTGAATTGACTGCTAGTTCACCTTCACCAATAATGCAAATTTTCCTATCATAGATTTTACTTCACATTGTAAACAAAGAACGATTTTCAACTTCTTTTGTGCATGACTAAGAAACTGAATGGACAGCTGGTTTCTCTTCACCAACAATGCAAATCTTCATGTCAAAGATTTTACTTGACATTTAACAAAGAACGATGTTTAACTTCATTTATAATAATAATATATATTTGGCTACAAATGGCTGATTGCCAGGTGGTATCCACAACCCTACAGTTTTACAATATATGAACATTTATAATTCAAAAATAATTTACCATATAAAACAATATACAATACACTTCTTTCGAGCATATACACTCAATATATAAACATACTACTATTGTGCATGACTACGAAACTGAATGGACTGTACCAACCGCATGCACCTCCACCCCCGCCGTGCATTTCCGCCGATTCCTCGCAGTCTACTTGCTCATCTTCGCTTTGTCCGTCGAGGCGTGCAACTCCCCGCGCGGGCGTTAATATAATTGTTCTCCGTTGCCTTCTACGTCGTAAATGAGTCGCCGGCCGCCACCGCCAGCGAGGCAACTTGCTAGCCACTGCGCAGTTGAGCGAGTCGGCACCATCTGCTGCCGCTGCGGAGTCGGTTTGGCTTTTGCGGGTGAAATACGTACGGAGGCTTCGGACGCGAAAGCGAGAACGCAAAGGCGATGCTTCAGTAACAGTGTGGAACACAGCTTCATCGAGTCGGGCTTGGGGGGGGGGGGGG
>BOPP01000167.1:2103914-2154821 GCA_017312745.1 Gryllus bimaculatus
CCCACCACCCACACCCAAAAGAAGGAGAATTACACGGTTTAAAAAGGTTAAAATGGCTTTAAGGAAAAGTTGGCATGGGAATATAGACCCCCGGTTAATATGCGCAGAATAATTCAAAAACACTGTCTTCTCAATTACAAGGGCATTACGTTTTCGCCAGAAAATGCAAAAGATTTTTAGCTTTGGTGGCATTTAGGAATTTGTATTTTTTTTTTTCATCCCTTCATTACTACAGTGTTCAGTCCGTAATCCAGTTTTTACGGCTTGGGAATTTTCTAATCCGAAATAGCAGTCGCTCCTGTCGTGGGAATGACTCGTTCAGGAAAACTCCATGGCCTAGATGATGCCACGTGACCGTAGTCATTCTAAGGCGTCGTACGACACAGGAAAGTGCTTGCTAAACAATCTGAATGTTTGGTTACTTGTGTGTTGCATTGGAAAGTTTTTGAAGTTACATCCTCTTGATGAAATATATATTTTTTCTATAGCAATCTATAAAAAACGTCACACACTGCTCCTCACGACTCTCGTTTCCCTCCACTTTCTATGTAGTATGGTCACATCTGGGTGAACTACCTCAAACTTATTATTTAATTTGGGGTGGTATAATATACGAATGCAATAAATTCTATAAATAAAATTAATTGCTGGATGTCGGTTATGCATAAATACTAAAAACGAATAGAATCCGGATATTAAAAAATATTTTATGCGTGAAGCGGTTTTTAGTGATTTTTTTCTTTTTAACTATTATTTTCAATAGCCACTACCCAAAATAAGAAAATAGTAAACTCCTTACAGATTATTTGTCGATTTTTTTTTGTCACAATTGTAATTTGTTAAAGAATTTCGATCTGTTACTGGCAGTTTTGAATCACGAGAAGTTTGGATTTAATTACTATCGCAAAATGTTTCTTGCTCTTTTGTTTGCCTACCTAGAAAGGTATAACAGTTCTTGTCACAATGACTTTGGTCACACGGTATGCTTGTTCCTCTATATGGTTTTTGTGATACGAATCAATATCGGATTAGTTCGGAACATTGGGCTTATCTTTAGCAACGGTAAAGCTCGATATTGTAATACTAATGATGTGTCAGATTATTTTGCACGCTCCGTACAGGACACACGGCAATATCTGACGAAAGGGAACATTGTGTGCGTTTTTATATGTAATGTTTTGTTGCGAATTTTGAAGCGTTTTTTGTGTGCAGTTTAATTGTGTTTTTGATGCGAAATTCAGCCGTAGCGTTTTTTTTGTATGAGTGTTTGAGTGTGTATTTTGATGCGTGATAAAACATTTTATTTCCTAAATGTAATAATTAGTTGCCTTAACTGCTGCTCGTCAAACCCGAAACAGCTTGATGTGTTCGTTGAATCTTCGCTGCTTTGATGTGTCGTAAAGAGCGACAGCGATGGACAGGCGAATACCGTAATGTTCGGGCGTGAGAATTCGCGTGTACCATCCACATACTCGAGATTAGGGCGAGCGTAGTTTGGCTGCTCGGGCATACGGAATGTTGGAGCGCGTTAGGGCTCCTTAACAAGGCTCGTCCAATCCCGAAACCTATGTGTTGGGAATGTTCGATTATCCTGAAGTGTTGAAGAGCGACGGGTAGGGCGAATACGAATGTTAGGCGCTCAGGCGATCGCGTGCATTCCGTCCCACTACTCGGGACTCGCCGAATGTGTGGAGCGCCTTTAGGCATTCGGCAATCGCCGAGCAGCGAGCCATGCCAATCCCTAACGCGCGACGTGTTGCGAATGAGCTCCTTTTAAGTGTCTAAAGAGGGACACGCGGTGGTAGGGCGAATACGAATGTTCGGCGCTCGGCACGGGTGCAACCGTCCAACTACTCGGGACTCGCCGCATGCGCATGTGTGGGCCGCCCTAACCACGGAGCGCGGCGGTGGGAGAGGCTTCAACCCGTGATCAGGCGTCTGCAGGCCGGCGTGACCGCTGACGTCAACCGCCCCGCCCGCCCGCCCCCTCCAACCTCGACGCGCCCGCGCCTTCCGCACCGCTCTGGGCGAGCCGGGCACGTGTGTGATTGCACGCCGGCCCAGCGACGGAGAGCCACTAATTATCGCGCTTTCGCCGCGGGCACGTGGTCAGCCAATTTGAATTTGTGGCGTGGAACTCCGCACATGGCAGAGACCAACGGGAGGGGGAACAGCTGCTGAACATGTAATTTAATACTCTGCTCGAAATTTGCTTTTTAGTATTTTTGTTTTCAATTCTATGCTTTTGATAACAGAAATTGCTTAATTGTACTTTAGAGTGGTTTTAGTATATTTTTATGTTGTCGTATACATATGTATCGTTCGCCCAGCCATCGATACATTTCAATAACAGATACAAAACATTTTCATTTCAAACGTGTACTATATAGTTACACAGCCATCGATCCAACAACAGAACGGAACATCCTTCATTTTCATACGCATACATATTGTATCGTTCCCGCTCGGGGATATCAATCAGAAAAAAACATTTTCCTTTCATACATGTACTATAAGTATGTTACCAGCATCGATACAATAAAGAACAAAAATTTCAATTTAATGCGTGTAACATAATAAAGTTACCCCAGATGATACCAATAAACAGAACGACACATTTTTATTTCATGCGTGTACATATGTATCGTTTAACCCAAGCATCGATACGAATATCAGAACGAAACATCACACCGGAACATCGACGCAAGCATAGGGTTTCCCGATCGTAGTCTGTACCTATTTGTCTGTTCGAGAGATGCTGCGCCTAAGATTACGTTTTCGTTTGTTTTTTTTTCGTTTCGTAGTCGACGCCAACGTTTCGACTGACATGCTGAGGCCTTCTCCTTTCAATTCTTCGTCACACACCCAGTTTTTAACTTGTTTTTTTTTACCCAAAAATTAAAAATATAATTCTTATTTCGCGCTGAGGAAAAGTCGCAAGTATGAACTTTGAGGACACAACATCTTTCAGAGGCAAGGACAAATCAATAATCAGTGTGTTACTGATTTCAGGTATCAATTCATGATTTTTTTAAAATATGAAAACTGATGTGAATTTGGTTTAAAAATTCATCATTCAATAACTTTTTCAAAGGACAGACAAAGGAACTGACATTGTATATTGTAATCAAAAAATTATTTTGGGACTCTTTACAACGGAATGTGTGGTGGTGAGCGAATGAGTGTGGGCCGCAGGAGTCAGATAAACTGTTCCTTAGCTTGCATGTCATTTTTGTACTTACACTGAGAGTTCTTTTTATCTTAGTCAACCGGCATCGTTCTCATGGAAGTACTTTTTTAGTGTAATCCTGAGGCAATGATCCCTATTATTTTTTTTATTAATTTTGTTAAATGCACAATTGAATTATCACTTAGGAGCGGATTTTGGATGACTAAAACATTGCGCAAAATGATCAATAAATGCTCTTAAATGCTTATAAAAATGTTCTAAAATAAAAAAATAGCTAAAACTTTAATCAAAACACTACAGATAACAATCAAGCTTATTGGATATGTTATGGTGTAATCGAGACTACGTCTCGTTCTTTTTCAATTGAACTCATTCTCAGCAAAGCGTTTGTTTTGGACTGTTTTGGGAACTGGCATCTTCTGCCTTAATGTATTCAGAAAAACGGTTCGGATCTGACAATGACGGCAATGATGCGTTACAGGAAACCTTAGATTACATAGTAATTAGACGGCTGGAAAAACAATAACCAAAAATAAAATATGGAAGCGAAGGATGGAATATTGCTAACCAGGAGAACCTGTGAAGAACATTTGTTTGCCGTCTCATAAATATTGTATGAAAAATATATTAAAATGATGTAAAATTTTACTTATTAGTTTCGAAATGTCGAAAAATGAAAAAACGTATAAAACGGGATATTTCGTTTTCTCAGAACATAAATGAATTTCTCTACTAAATATTGTTCTAAGTGAAATAAAAAAATGATGTAATTAAAATCACATTTAACTATCATTATTTGATATTCCAACATCAAAAAGTTAGAGTTAGAGTTAGAGAGAACCTTATCATTCTGCGGTTAGTGAATCTCAGGGGATACTTCATTGAAGTAAACTACTATATTCTCACGTTATATTAGGCAAGATAACTCGGTTGCGGGATCGAAAGTAGATGATATTAAAACTGCTAATGTTGACTTCTTTTATCCCTCACAATTCCCTAGGAAGTTGTCTCTGGATTTTTAAAAGTTAATGAACGTTTATATTTATTTCAGCATATATTTTCGCACTTTTGATCTATTTTTCCTTATATTAACTTCGGGGGCTGCTTTCATCTAGATTTTTAATGACTTCATGCTTAGACAGAATTTTTGTTCATTTCGTTCTGCAGTTTAACACACATAATTAAAAACTTGAGTTTTTTGTGGCAGTAACTATTTTCGTTTTTGGTCACAGTGCAATTCTAAGGAAATAAAACTCAGATTTATGAAGAAAAAATACAACTAAAACATAAAATTTCTGTAATAACTTTCGTACATCTTGATAAAATAAGAGAGACTTACAAGCATCAATTACACGCAAAACATAATGAACTCATTCTGTACTCAGAATGAAGGGCGCCACCTCAAAACGCATTTTTAACTGATAAATATCATGGCAGTACTTTGGTTACGCAAACGTGAGATGAATTTCGAACACAATCTACATAATCGGCTTATGACATTCATGGAATTTCATAGTACGGCACTTAAATAATAAGGGATTCTTAAGCAGTGGCGTGACTGCTTAATTCGGGTGGCCAGTTTCTTCGGACAATTTCCCACTTTTTTCCGAATTATTCCAATTTTTTGGCATTTTTTTCCTGAATAATATTTGTAATTGTCAGCATCTTTTAAGAAATATTAAAACTCCTTGATCTCATTGTTGCTCTCAGATTTGCCAATTTACAAACTAACAATATTTCAATGAATCAAAATTGAACAAAATTACACTTATTTTTAGTAAGAATTAATGCATCTATAAAATATCCTTCTCAATATTTTCCCTAAATTCTATTTTAATTCTGCAAATTCCCCGCGATTTTACACGAAGGGTGATTCCCGTCGGGCAAAATAAGAAGCTGTAGCTTTGGAATAATATCCTATCAATATTTTTAATGATGGGCGAAAAGAAAAACTCAGGGAATACGTTTTGCTCGTTCATGTTGTCTTGACCTCAAGCGTGGATCATGAATAAAAACAGGGTTCAGGTCATGGGAAACTGTTGCTGACAAAAGTCGGATTTTTAATAGACAGAAAAAATGCCAAATTAAACTTAATCTAAACAAATGCTATTTGATATCATTAATTGTGCATTTTAGTCCTCAAACCAACCATATTGTTGGTACACTTAAAAGTACACGTATGCGAAACACAATATGCACTATTCAGATAATCTCCACACAATCTACGTTGGGTGAGATACAAATAATTTGAGTGTAGAATTAGTTTTATGCAAAGCAAACAAAAAAACAAATACCAAAAAATGGAAACATACAAGCGGAACTTTGCAAAAAATCTCATTCTTATTCAGTACTTTAAATATAACGAGTACGTTAAAAAATCTCAACGTCTTCACTCAAATTTCACCGTAATGAATTAAAAAAAACTGTAGGATTACCGATTATCTGAAATCAAGTCGGAAGCAGATTACCTACATACATTACAAAAATCCATGCTATTAATCTTCTCAGCGCAGTTCGCTTAGTTTTTGAAGTGAGCAGATGGCATTATAATGTTAAGAGTTGGCCTGGAAATTCGAAAGATACGGTCTCTAGGACAATAGTGCCTAATCTCTACATAAATGGCGAGCATGTAAAGCGTATAATGCTCAAAAGTTGTAACGTAATTACAAAATATGCGTAATTTCAGGGAAAATAATGTTTTTTAGCCTTTAACCAGAAAATTTGGGAATTTAATTTATTTATTTCTGAATTAGTGAAATTAACTTCTGATGATGTGAATAATAGTACATGATGATTTATAGGTGGAAAGAGGCCAGAAAGAAAACGGAAACTAAGTCTACAAAACGTGACGACAGGTCTATTTTCTAAGAATTTTCTACTTAAATTAATTGAGAAACAATCGTGGACTCCAGATGGTTAGCATTTTTACGGGACAAGCTCTTTAATAAAATATCAAGTGTAAGGATAGCATTGTTTTATAATTATTTTATATGTAAGACATTCATTGTTACTTTTATCTCCAAAATAACTACTAGAAATAATCCTTGAAGAAAAATTCTTCGATAAGAAGAAGGAAGAAAGTTCGTCTTATATTTTACGAACTTTCTAGATTAATGATATTATTAATACGCGGATATATTTCATTATTATACAAACAATAATTTGTGTGCAGTTTAATTTCTGTCCGTTTCTGAGTATGATACTGAGGTTAGCAATAGTTGTAAAAATAATAAAAATGCATTATCTATTCCCATTTGGTCACGACTTAATCAGATTGTCAGGATTAATCATTATAAGAGTTGAAAATAAAAATTTGTAATCTATGTAATAAATAATACGTCAGAGTTTGGGTAATTTCGCTTTCTTTTTATTCTTTGTGAACAGAAAGACATTTTATCTTTAATAAAAATAATCATGTGGAATATAATTTTCTTGGTTCGTTTTTTGTCAAAAATTTAAAAGAATGCTGAGGTTGAAACAGTTGAAGTAAGGAGAAATAGAATTTGCTTGAATGCAGTCCGAGACCGTAACATGAGGCGTCAGAGTTACGAACATCAATTTGAGAACATTAATTTCATTATAAAGCTAGGAAACTTCCATTTGGCGTTCTCTTGGCATTTCAAAACGTGCCGCAAACACCTCCAGGGGTTAAGACGCGCCAAAGGAAGAAAAGCATTTTCCCATACAAACCCGGGTTTAATGGGTTAGAATTGGAGCAATGCCACTGTTCAGAAACTGGAGGGAAGGGAAGTTTATGAGCGGAAGGTGGAACAAGGACAATAGACTCCCGGCAAGGGACTCGGGGACCCAGTGGGCAGACCAAGCAGGTAAGAAGTCAGAGCAGGTAGTGGGGAGGCTGCAGGCGGCCCGGTGAAGAACAAGGAATTAGGGCTGATCGGTGTCATGGTGGCCGTAAAGATGCTGAATCCTACTGCGGGGATGGGAAATTGTCAGCTAAACATGGATATTTAAAAAAACCATTGTTCAAATGAAAGCAACGCCCAATGCACTTCGATATTTTTAAACATAGATTTTAAACTGATTTAATGATTGGCGTGGTTGATTTATTTTGATGCGTATATTAATTGAGAATAATGTCAAAACAAGAATAAAAAGTAAAGAATAATTAACAAATTGCATTAGATGATTCAAAATAATACAAAAAATAGCACAAATCACTGATGAAAACTTCCCTAAACATATTTTTCACCATTAGGCCACTTTGGTGATTTATTTATTGACGATTGATGTTTATAGGGCGTCGCTTGCTATGGTCATTACTATCGTAAGTTTAAATGTACGCCTCTTGGCTGGATGAGAGATCCGGCGTATACCTTACTCGTCGCTTGCTGTCGTATTCCCCTCCAGGTAATCTAACCCAGTGAGACAACATCCTAACGAGAACAGCTTAAAGCTCCGATCAGTCTAGGTGTTGAGTGTGTGTTGTTGTGTGTGTGTATGTGTGTGTGGTATGTGTGTGTGTGTGTTGGCGATTCGTGTTTCTCAGTTGATAATATTATGCTCGTCATTAGTCCTGTTAGTGCAGTGCAAAATGTTTTTTCACTGGGGAGGTAACGCGTAATGGTGAGATCGGCACCGACTACTTGGCCAGCGGAGTTTTTCCACACCCAGGTATCTCACCACGAGCGTGTATCTCCCACGGCGGGGCAGACCGCCACTGAGACAAGGCCTCTTAAGCTCCCGAATGATGCCTCAGCCAGTGTCGGTAGAGTAGTTCATATTAGTATAAGTGTGGTGGTTAGGGGTGAGCATGACAAAAGGCTGATTATGGAAAACATCTTGGCCTGTTTGGTAGGGTACTGTGCACGGCTCTTGCTAGTGTTTGATCGGAGAACCAGCGGAAAACTACCGATGCCCAAGAAAAAGCCAGCCGGGGGCCGCTTAGAATTCTCCTCGAGATAAGTGACAGAATTCAATTCCTAACGCCATTAACGAGTTTGGGAACAAAGGAATTCAGTCGGGTTGGATGGATTGGATTGGATTGGGATCGGGCTGGGTCGGGTGCGTCAGGGCAAGACAGAACAGGAGAGACAGACAGGGACGGAGAGGGCGGGGCAGGAAGGGCGTGATGGGACAAAGGGGCGAGGCTGGGCGGTACAGGACGGGCGGGTCGGGGGTGACGGAATGAGACGAGACGGGAGAGGGACGGGTGTACCCAACGAGAGTGGACGAGACGCTCGGGTGGGGCTGGACGGGACGGGGCGGGCCGGGAGGGTTTAAAACGAACGAGAGGGGGTTTGAGACGGGACGAGGGGACGGGGAGGAAACGTAGCTGGGGGCGGGACGGAGGGAACGGGGCGGGGAAGACTAGGAAAACGGGAGGGAAGATCGGGACGGGAGGGGGGCGGGGAGGGGCGGGAGTGGACGGGATGGGACGGGACGGGACGGTTGGGGTGGGGGCGAGGGTGAGGAGAGGGGAGGTGGGGGGTCAACCGTGGTACCGAAACCGCTGCCTCTGTCTGCTCTGTGTTGTGTGTGTGTGTGTGTGTGCGTGGGTGTGTGTGTGTGTGTGTGTGTGTGTGTTGTTGTGTGTGTGTGCGCGCGGCGCGGGGAGGCGTCGCGAAGGGCGGCGGTGTGGGCGTGTTGGCAGCGGCGGCTGTAACAGTCCGCCAGCACGCGAGGGCGGTCTACGCCCATAGGCGCGCGTGAGGGGGGGGGGGCGACTGCGGGAATTCGTATGATCGGAGGCCCAACTTTAGCCGCCGCGGCGTGGGCGGTCAAAGCAGCCCGTGGAATCCCCGCCCGGCAAACCCACGGCAGCACTGGCTCGAGAGGCGGAAACGCAAGGGGAACAGCTTACAAAGCGGACGCGCACGCTAAGAAACAGAAACAAGATTCTTAGATGCGAGGGCGTGAGGGGACGGCGAGGGCGTGGGGGGGCGAGGGGCGTGGGGCGGCGAGGGCGTGAGGGCGGCGAGGGCGTGAGGCGGCGAGGGCGTGAAGGGCGGCGGAGGGCGTGGGGTCGGCGAGGGCGTGCGGGCGGCGAGGGCGTGAGGGGGGGGCCGAGGGCGTGAAGGGCGCGAGGGCGTGAGGGCGGCGAGGGCGTGAGGGCGGCGAGGGCGCTAAGGGCGGGAAGGCGGCGAGGGCGGCGAGGGCAGAGAAGCGGCGAGTGGCTAGAAATGGCGTCTAGGATGATGGAATGGCGTGGCAAGGGAGCCAGTGGGCGGCGGCGGGGGTAGCGGGTTTGCCGTCTTGGGCGTGCAGCGACACAAGCTTCAAGACGGACGACGTCTCGGAAGCACCGTCGTCGCTGCGCGACTGAAAGATCGTAAACGAACTCTGCGGCAACAAAGCGCGCTTGATGCAGCTTCCTGCGGCTCGCGTCCCGCTCCTTGTGTTCGCGAGATGGAAGCCGCCAGGGCGGCTTCGCAGCGCGACAAAGGACGAACGCATTTTTACCGCGTTCGGTCTTAACCGCGCCCTCGCGGGCGGCTGACTAGGCAACGGAACACTGACTTGGAGAGAAGAGCCCGTGACAAAAAAGAAAAAAAAGAAGAGGACAATGAACGTCACGAGGGGAAAAGAAAAATAAGAACCCCCGGGCCAGGGAGAGATATGTTATGGAGCTAACGGTGTTTGAAAAATACGAAAGTTGGCTCTGACCAGGGTCGAAGGTCACAAGAGAAAAATATACATCGTGTACGCGCAATCGCAAAGAGAGAATGTGTTCAGAAAAAGTCACAGAAGAAGGAGGGTAAAGCTGTTTATAACACAAATGTGGTGAAAGGAGACACACTAACAGGAGATCAAATCATCTCAGCCGAACATGGAGGCTAGAGCTGAGGGGCAGATAGAGAATGGGAGCGATCGAGAAAAGGGAGCGATCCAGGAAGAGAAAGAGTGCTTCGAGAAGAGAAAAGTGATCGAGACAGAAGAGAGAGAGAAGAAAAGAGAGAGAAGGAGGAGAGAGGAGAGGGAGGGAGGAGAGAGGAGAGGAGAGAGAGGAGAGAGAAGGAGAGAGAGAGGAGAGAGAGAGGAGAAGAGAGAGGAGGAGAGAGGAGAGAGAGAGGAGGAGGAGAGAGAGGGAGAGAGAGAGGGAGAGAGAGGGAGAGAGAGGAAAAAGAGGAGAGATAGTAGAGAGTAGAACGATTGAGAGGAAGAGAGAGAAGAGAGAGAGAGAGAGGAGAGAGAGAGAGAGAGAGAGAGAGAGACCGACCGTGAAGAGGAAGTGTGCGGTCCGACGCAACATTACCTTCAGACAAGCCCACAAACGCAACTCACAACGCCTGCCACTCGGCTCTCTCCTCTCCTCTCTCCTCTCCTCTCTCTCCTCTCTCTCCTCTCTCTCTCTTTTCTGTCTCTCTCTCTTCTGTCTCGATCACTTTTTCTCTGCCTCGAGCACTCTTTCTCTTCCTGGATCGCTCCCTTTCTCGATCGCTCCCATTCTCTATCGTTCCCCTCTAGCTCTATCCTCCATGTCGGCTGAGATGATTTGACTCCTGTTAGTGTGTCTCTTTGCACCACATTTTTTGTATAAACAGCTTTACCCTCCTTTCTTCTGTGACTTTTTCTGAACACACTTCTCTCTTTGCATGCGCGTACACCGAGTATATTTTTCTCTTGTTGACCGTCGACCTGTCAGACCCAACTTTCGTATTTTCAAACACGTTAGCTCCATAATCATATCTCTCCCTGGCCCGGGTCTTATTTTTCTTTTCCCCTCGTAGGTTCATTGTCCTCTTTCTTTTTTTTCTTTTTTGTCACGGGCTCTTCTCTCCAGTCAGTGTTCCGTTGCCTATCAGCCGCCGCGAGGGCGGGTTAAGACCGAAGGGGTAAAATGCGTTCGTCCTTTGTCGCGCTGCGAGAGCGCCCTGGCGGCTCCATCTCGCGAAACAAAGGAGCGACGCGATGCGCAGGAAGCTGCATCAAGGCGCGCTTGTGCCGCGAGAGTTCGTTACGATCTTTCAGTCGCGCGGCGACGACGGTGCTCGCGAGACGTCGTCGTTGAAGCTGTGTCGCTGACGCCAAGACGGCAAACCCGCTACCCCCGCCGCCGCCCACTGTCTCCCTTGCCACCGCCATTGCCATCATCCTAGACGCCATTCTAGCCACCCTCGCCGCTTTCTCTGCCCTCGCCGCCCTCGCCGCCTTCCCGCCCTTAGCTCTGCCCCTCGCCGCCCTCACCTGCCGCCCCTACGCCCGGCGCCTCACGCCCTCGCGCCCTCACGCCTCGGCCCCGCTCACGCCTCGCCGCCACGCCGCCCCGCCGCCCCAACGCCCTCCGCCGCCCTTGCACGCCCTCGCCGTCCTCAGCCCTCGCCGCCCTCACGCCCTTCGCCGCCTCACGCCCTCCGCCTCACCCCGCGCGCCTCCGTCCCCTCGCCCTCCATTAAGAATCTTGTTTCCTGTTTCTCTAGTCGTGCGCGTCCCTTTTGTAAGCTGTTCCCCTTGCGTTTCCGCCTCTCGAGCCAGTGCTGCCGTGGGTTTGCCGGGCGGGTGATTCCACGGGCTGCTTTGACCGCCACGCCGCGGCGGCTGCAAAGTTGGGCCTCCGACTAGCGAATTCCGGCAGTCGCCCCCCCCTCACGCGCGCCTGATGGGCGTAGACCGCCCTCGCGTGCTGGGACTGTTACAGCCGCACGCTGCCAACACGCCCACACGCCGCCGCTCGCGACGCCTCCCCCGCGCGCGCAACACACACACACAACACACACACACACACACACACACACACACGCACGCACACACACACACACACACACACAGAGGCAGACAGAGGCAGGCGGTTCGTACCACGGTTGACCGCCCCACCTCCCCTCTCCTCACCTCGCCCCACCCCAACCGTCCCGTCCCGTCCCATCCCGTCCCTCCCGCCCCTCCCCGCCCCCCTCCCGTCCCGAATCGTTCCTCCCGTTATGTCCTAGTCTTCCCCGCCCGTTCCCTCCGTCCCGCCCAGCTCGTTTCCTCCCGTCCCCTCCGTCCCGTCTCAAACCCTCTCGTTCTGTTTTAAACCCGTCCCGGCCCGCCCCGTCCCGTCCAGCCCCACCCGAGCCGTCTCGTCCACTCTCGTTGTGGTACATCCCGTCCCGCTCCGTCTCGTCTCATTCCGTCACCCCCGACCCGGCCCGTCCTGTACCGCCCAGCCTCGCCCCCTTTTGTCCCATCACGCCCTTTCCTGCCCCGCCCTCTCCTGTCCCTGTTCTGTCTCTTTCCCTGTTTCTGTCTGGCCCTGACGCGACCCGACCCAGCCCGATCCAATCCAATCCAATCCAATCCAACCCGACTGAATTCGCTTGTTCCCAACTCGTAATGGCGTAGGATTGATCTGTCACTATCTCGAGGAGAATTCTAGCGGCCGGCTGCTCTGATCGGTAGTTTTCCGTGGTTTCTCCGATCAACACTAGGCAAGAGCCGGTGCAGTACCCTACCAAACAGGCCAAGATGTTTTCCATAATCAGCCTTTTGCTATGCTCACCCCTAACACACACTTATACTAATATGAACTACTCTACCGCACATGCTGAGGCATCATTCGGGAGCTTAGAGCTTGTCTCAGCTGGGGCGGTGCCCCGCTCGTGGGAGATACACCGCTCGTGGGAGATACCTGTTTGTGGAAAAACTCCGCTGGCCGAAGGTAGGTCGGTGCCTGATCTCACCATTACCGTTACCTCCCCAGTGAAAAAACATGCACTGCACTTACAGGACTAATGACAGCAGTAATATTGATCAACTGAGAAACACGAATCGCCAACACACACACACACATACACACACACATACACACACACACACACACACACTCAAGCACTAGACTGACGGGAGCTTAGAGCTTGTCTCGTGTAGGATGGTGTCTCACTGGGTTAGATACCTGGAGGGGGAATACGACAGCAAGCCGACGAGTAGGTATACGCCGGATCTCGTCATCCAGCAAGAGGGGTACTTAACTTACGATAGTAATGACCATAGCAAGCGACGTGCCTATAAACATCAATCGGTCAATAAATAAATCAACCAAAGTGGCTAATGGTGAAAAATATGTTAGTGAAGTTTTCATCAGTGAATTTGTGCTATTTTTGTATTATTTGAATCAGGTAATTCAAGTTTTGTTAATTATTCTTTTACTTTTTTATCTTGTTTTGACAGTTATTTCTCAATTAATATACTCAATCAAAATAAATCAACCCACGCAATCATTAAATCAGTTTAAAATCTATGTTTAAAAATATCGAAGTGCATTGGGCGTTGCTTTCATTTGACACAATGGTTTTTGTAAATATCCATGTTTAGCTGACAATTTCCCATCCCCGCAGTAGGATTCAGCATCTTTACGGCCACCATTACACCGATCAGCCGCTAATTTCCCTTGTTCTGTCACGGGCCGCCTGCAGCCTCCCCGACTACCTGCTCTGACTTCTTACCTGCTTGGTCTGCCCACTGGGGTCCCGAGTCCCTGCCGGGAGTCTATTGTCCCCTTTGTTCCACCTTCGCTCATAACTGTCCCTTCCCTCCAGTGTTCTGGGAACAGTGGCATTCTCCAAATTCTAACCTCCATTAACCTCGGGTTTGTAATGGAAAATGCTTTCTTCCTTTGGCGCCGTCTGTAGACCCCTGGAGGTTGTTTGGGCGACGTTTTGAAATGCCAGAGAACGCCAAATGGAGTTTCGTAGCTGGTTATAATGAAATTAAGATTTTCTCAAATTGATGTGTTCGTAACTCTGACTCCTCATGGTTTACGTGTCTCTGACTTGCAATTTCAAGCAAATTCTATTCTCCTACTTCAACGTGTTTTCAACCCTCAGCATTCTTTTAAATTTTGTGACAAAAAACGAACCAAGAAAATTATATTCCCACATGATTTTTTTATTAAAGATAAAATGTCTTTCTGTCACAAAAGAATAAAAAGAAAGCGAAATTACCCAAACTCTGCGTATTATTTATTACATAGATACAATTTTTTATTTTTCAACTCTTATAAGATTAATCGTGACCAATCGTGATTAATCGTGACCAATGAATAGATAATGGCATTTTTATTATTTTTTACAACATGCTAACCTCAGTATCATACTTCAGAAACGACAGAAATAAACTGTACACAATTATTGTTTTATAATAATGAAATATATCGGTATTAATAATTTATCATTAATCTAGAAAGTTCGTAAAATATAATGACTAACTTTCTTCCTTCTTCTTATCGAAGAATTTTTTTCTTCAAGGGATTAATTTTCTAGTAGTTATTTTGGAGATGAAAGTAACAATGAATGTTCTTACAATATAAAATAATAAAAACAATGTATTCCTTTACAGTTGAGTATTTTATTAAGAGCTTGTCCCGTAAATGCTAACCATTGGAGTCCGGGATTGTTTCTCAATTAATTTAAGTAGAAAATCTGTTAGAGAAATAGACCTGTCGTCACGTTTTGTAGACTTGTTTCCGTTTCTTCTGCCTCTTTTCCACCTATAAATCATCATGTACTATTATTCACATCATCAGAAGTGTAATTGTCACTAAATCTCAGAAATAAATAAATAAATTCCAAATTTTCTGGTTAAAGGGCTAAAAAACATTTATTTCCCTGGAATTACGCATATTTTGTAATTACGTTACAACTTTTGACGCGATTATATCGCTTACATGCTCGCATTTATGTAGAGATTTAGCACGTTATTCGCGTCCTAGAGGACGCGTTATCTCTCAGAATTTCCAGGGCAACTCGTTAACATTATAATGCCATCTGCTCACTTTCAAAAACTAAGCGACTGCGCGAGAAGATTAATAGCAGGGATTTTGAAGTGTATGTAGGTAATCTGCTTCCGACTTTGTGTTTCAGATAATCGGTAATCCTAACAGTTTTTTTTAATTCATTACGGTGAAAGTTGAGTGAAGGACGTTGATGATTTTTTTAACGTACTCGTATATTTAAAGTATCTGAAGATAAGAATGAGATTTTTTGCAAAGTTTCCGCTTGCTATTGTTCCATTTTTTGGTATTTTGTTTTTTTGTGCTGTTAGCATAACTAATCTACACTCAAAATTTATTTTGTATCTCACCAACGTAATTGTGTGAGATTATCTGGAGATAGTGCATATTGTTTTCGCAGTACCGTGTACTTTTAGTGTACCAAAATATGGTTGGTTTGAGGACTAAAATGCACAATTAATGATATCAAAGCATTTGTTAGATTAAGTTTATATTGGCATTTTTCTGTCGTATTAATCCGACTTTTGTCAGCCAACAGTGTTCCCAGACCTGAACCCTGTTTTTATTCATGATCCACGCTTGAGGTCAAGGACAACATGGAACGAGCAAAACGTATTCCCTGAGTTTTTCTTTCGTCCCATCATTAAAATATGATAGGATATTATTCGAAAGCTACAGCTTCTTATTTTGCCCGACCGGGAATCGAACCCTGTTGTGTAAAATCCGGGAATTTGCAGAATAAAATAGAATTTAGGGAAAATATTGAGAAGGATATTATATAATGCATTAATTCTTACTAAAAATTAAGTGTAATGTTTTGTTCAATTTTTATTTCATTGGAAATATTGTTAGTTTGTAAATTTTGGGCGAAATCTGAGAGCCAACCAATGAGTATCAAGGAGGTTTTAATATTTTCTTAAAATGCTGACAAATTACAAATATTATCAGGAAAAAAATGCCAAAAAATTGGAAAATCGGAAAAAGTCGGGGGAAATTGTCCGAAGAAACTGGCCACCCTGAATTAAGCAGTCACGCACTGCTTAAGAATTCCCTTATTATTTAAGTGCCGTCTATGAAATTCGCCATGAATGTCATAAGCCTTATATGTAGATGTGTTTCGAATTGCATCTCACTTTTGCGTAACCAAAGTACTGCATGATTAATTTTATCAGTAAATGCGTTTTGAGGTGGCGCCCTTCATTCTGAGTGACAGAATGAGTTCATTATGTTTTGCTGTAATGATGCTTGTGAAGTCTTCTCTTATTTGTATCAGATGTACGAAAGTTACTACAGAATTTTATGTTTGAGTTGTATTTTTTCTCATAAATCTTGAGTTTTATTTCTTAGAATTGCACTGTGACCAAAAACGAAAAGTAGTTACTGCACAAAAACTCAAGTTTTTAATTATGTGTGTTAACTGAGAACGAATGAACAAATTTCTGTGCTAAAGCATGAAGTTCATTAAAAATCTAGATGAAAGAGCGAAGTTTAATATAAGGAAAAATAGATCAAAAGTGCGAAAATATATTACTGAAATTAAATATTAAACGTTTCATTAACTTTTAAATCCAGAGACATAGTTCCTAGGAGAATTGTGAGGGATAAAAGAGTCAACATTAGCAGTTTTAATATCATCTACTTTCGATCCGCTACCGAGTTTCTGCTGAATATTAACGTGAGATATAGTAGTTTACTTCAATGAAAGGATCCCTGAGATTTCACTACCTCAGAATGATAAGGTTCTCTCTAACTCTAACTCTAAGCTTTTTGAATGTTGGGAATATCAAATAATGATAGTTAAATGGTGGATTTTAATTAAACATCATTTTTTTATTTTCACTTTAGAACAATATTTAGTATAGAAATTCATTTTATGTTCTGAGAAAACGAAATGATCCCGTTTTATACGTTTTTTTCATTTTTCGACGATTTCGACTAATAAGTAAATTTTTACATCATTTTAATGATATTTGCTTCATACAATATTTATGAGACGCAACAAATGTTCTTCACAGGTTCTCCTGAGTAGCATATTCCATTCCTTCGCTCATATATTGTAATGTCAGCCGTCGTAATTACTATGTAATCTAAGGTTCCTGTAACGATCATTGGCGTCATTGTCAGATCGACCGTTTTCTCGATACATTAAGGCAGAGATTTGGTCCAAACAGTCCAAAACAAACGTTTGCGAGATGAGTTCAATTGAAGAACGAGACGTAGTCTCGATTACACCAGTAACATATCCAATAGCTTGAGTTGTTTATCTGTAGTGGTTTTGATTAAATGTTTTAGCTATTTTTTTATTTTAGAACATTTTTAAAGCATTTAATGAGCATGTTATTGATCATTTTGCGCAATGTTTTAGGTCATCAAAATCCGCTCCGTAATGATAATCAATGTGCTATTTAACAAAATTAATAAAAAAAATAATATGGGATCATGGGCCTCAGGATGACACTAAAGTACTTCCAGTGAGAACTGCCGTTGACTAGATAAAAAGAACTGCTCAGGTGTAAGTACAAAAATGACATGCAAGCTAAGAACAGTTGTATCTGACTCCCTGCGGCCACACTCATTCGCTCACCACACACATTCGTTGTAAAGAGTCCCAAAATAATTTTTTATTCAATATACAATGTCGTTCCTTTCGTCTGTCCTTTGAAAAGTGTTTGAATGATTGAATTTAAAGCCAAATTCACATCAGTTTCATATTTTAAAAAAATCATGAATTGATACCTGAAATTCAGTAACACACTGATGTATTGATGTCCTTGGCCGTCTGAAAGATGTTGTGTCCTCAAGTTCATACTGCGACCTTCCTCAGGGCGAAATGAAGGAAATTATTATTTTTTTAATTTTGTTTAAAAAAACAGTTAAAAACTGTGTGTGACGAAAGGAATAAGAGGAGGAAGGCCTCAGCATGTCAGTCGAAACGTTGGCGTCGACTGACGAAACGAAAAAAAACAAACGAAACGTAATTGCGTAGGGCGCAGCATCTCTCGAACAGACAAATAGGTACAGACTACGATCGGGGAACCCTATGCTTTCGTCCGATGTTTCGTGTGATGTTTCGTTCTGATATTCGTATCGATGCTGGGTTAACGATACATATGTACACGCATGAAATAAAAATGTTTCGTTCTGTTATTGGTATCGATGCTGGGGTAACTTTATTATGTACACGCATGAAATGAAATGTTTTGTTCTGTTATTGGTATCGATGCTGGGGTAACGATACTTATGTACATGTATGAAAGGAAAATGTTTTGTTCTGTTATTGATATCGATGCCGGGGTAACGATACATATGTATGCGTATGAAATGAAAATGTTCCGTTCTGTTGTTGGTATCGATGCTGTGGTAACTATATTATGTACACGTTTGAAATGAAAATGTTTTGTTCTGTTATTGGTATCGATGCTGGGGAACCGATACATATGTATACGACAACATAAAAATATACTAAAACCACTCTAGAAGTACAATTAAGAGATTTCTGTTATCAAAAGTCATAGAATTGAAACAAAAATACTAAAAAGCAAATTTCGAGGCAGAGTATAAATTACATGTTCAGCAGCTGTTCCCCTCCCGTTGGTCTCTCCATGTGCCGGAGTTCCAACGCCACAAATTCAAATTTTGGCTGACGCACGTGCCCGCGGCGAAAGCGCGATAATTAGTGGCTCTCCGTCGCTGGGCGGCGGCGGTGCAACACACACGTGCCCGGCTCGCCCAGAGCGGTGCGGAAGCGCGGGCGCGGTCGAGGTGTGGGAGGGGGCGGGGGCGGGGGCGGGGGCGGTGACGTCAGCGCGTCACGGCCGCCTGCAGACGCCTGACTCACGGGTTGAGCCTCTCCCACCGCCGCGGCTCCGTGGTTAGGGGGCGCCACACATGCGGCATGCGGCGAGTCCCGAGTAGTGTGGACGGGTTGCACGCGATGCGCCGAGCGCCGAACATTCGGTATTCGCCCTACCCACCGCGTGTCCCTCTTTAGGACACTTAAAAGGGAGCGATCATTCGCCGAACACGTCGGGCGTTAGGGATTGGCAGTGGCTCGCTGCTCGGCGATTGCCGAATGCCTAAAGGCGGCTCCACACATTCGGCGAGTCCCGAGTAGTGTGGACGGAATGCACGCGATTCGCCGAGCGCCTAACATTCGGTATTCGCCCTACCCGTCGCTCTTCAGGACACTTCAGAGTAAGCGAACATTCGCCGAACACATGAGGTGTTCGGGATTGGACGAGCTGTGTTAAGGAGCCTTAACGCGGCTCCACACATTCGGTATTCGCCCGAGCAGCAAACTACAGCTCGCCTAATCTCGAGTAGTGTGGATGGGTTACACGCGATTCGTCGAGCGCCGAACATTCGGTATTCGCCTTGTCAATCGCGTGTCGCTCTTTACGACACATCAAAGGCAGCGAAGATTCAACGAACACATCAGCTGTTCGGGTTTGGGCGAGCAGCATTAAGGCAACTTAATTATTACATTTAGGGAAATAAAATGTTTTATCACGCATCAAAATACACACTCAAACACTCATACAAAAACGCACGCTGAATTTCGCACTCAAAAACCGACAATTAAACTCGCACACAAAAAACGCTCAAACTTGCAGACAGAAACCATACATATAAAAACGCACACAATGTTTGCCCTGTTCGTGCAGATATTGCCGTTGTGTCCTGTACGGAGGGTGCAAATAATGCTGACACATCATTAGTATACAATATCGAGCGTTGTACCGTTGCTAAGATAAGCCCAATGTTCCGAACTAATCCGATATTGACTTCGTATCACAAAAACCATATAGATGGGAATACAAGATACCGTGGGGTGACAAAGGTCATTGTGACAAGAACTGTTAGTACCTTCTAGGTAGGCAAACACAAGAGCAAGAACAACATTGTGCAGTAGTAATTAACATCCAAACTTCTCGTGATTCCAAAACTTGCTCAGTAGACAGATGGAAATTCTTTACAAATTACAATTGTGACAAAAAATCGACAAATAATCTTGTAAGGAGGTTTACTATTTTCTTATTTTTGGGTAGTGGCTTATTTTGAAAATAATAGCTAAAAAAGAGAAAAATCACTAAAACGCTTCACGCTAAAATATTTTTAATATGGTGATTTTCTATCTCGTTTTTAGGTATGTATGCATAACGCGACATCCAGCATTAATTTTTAATATTAGAATTTATTGCATTCGTATATTATACCACCCCAGAATTAAATAATAAGCTTTGAGTAGTTCACCACAATGTGACCAGTAGGCTACAATGAGAAGTGGGGGAAAACGAGAGTCGTGAGGAGCAGTGTGTGACGGTTTTTATAGATTCTATAGAAAAAAGATATATTTCTCAGAGGATGTGAACTTTCAAAAACTTTCAATGCAACACACAAGTAACGAAACATTCAGATTGTTTAGCAAGCACTTTCCTTGGTCGACGACGCTTAGAATGACTACGGTCACGTGGATCATCTAAGGCCATGGAGTTTTCCTGAACGAGTCATTCCCACGACAGAGCGACTGCTAGTTCGGATAGAAAATTCCCAGCCGTAAAAACTGGATTACGGACTGAACACTGTAGTAATGAAGATGAAAAAAAAATACAATTTCTGAAATGCCACCAAGCTAAAATCTTTGCATTTTCTGGGCGAAACGTAATCCCTGTAATTGAGAAGACAGTGTTTGATATCTGCGGCATATACCGTCTATATTCCATGACCAACTTTTCCTAAGCCATTTACCTACCTTTCCCCCCCAAAAATATAGCCATCTCATTTTTTCCTTGTTAGTTTGAGGATTAATTTCTACGTTTCCTGTGATCTGCTTAGAATCGCATTGATCGATTATTATTTATCCACTTCTGTCTGTTTTCAAGAAGCATTTGCATGTCCTTTTAGAGCGCTATTGTCGTTGAATATTAGCGCTTAAAAATTAGTGGACACAAAACATGAAATTACATATCACGACCACTTTCGTATCTCGCTGACTTCCCATGCACACTTCCGAAACTTGTGCCATGTTCACCTGTATTCTAGTTTTTTTCTCGACTGGTGCAAGACCGCTACTAATGAATGCAAACTGAACTTTTTTTTCTCCTTCCGAAACGCTGGATGCGTGAAACTGATGGAGTCGAGCTATGCCCTCTCAGGTAGCGAAAAGTCAAAGGGGACTAGATGGGAGGCGAGGGTGAAGAAGGAAAACTCATCTCAGGTTGCAGTCTGACGATTCCCAACACTGTAGCCCAGAAGATGAGAAAAAAATCCGAAATGTCCTTCAAGCTAAAATCTTTACACTTTCTAGGCGAACGTAACCGGTCTCCTCCGTGGAAGAGTGATCTCTCAAATATCAGATGTGTTTGTTTACCTTTGCATGATTTCAATGTAATACCTTTTTACGATTCAAAGGATCAGTTGTAGTGATTTCATTGAAACAAACAGTCGCCTAACTCCCAAGTTGTTTACGAAGCTTTTTCTTGGGCCAAGTCGGCTTGAAAAAGGCTAGCGTGAAATCGGATCTTCTGAGGTCGTGGATTTTCCCTTTAGAAGTCACCCCCCCCCTCCGCCCAGCGATTTCGTGCTCGGAAACAAAATACTCGGAAAGGAAACTGGGGCATCGACTGAACCCTGCAGCCCAGTGGTTGGCTCGTGGTTCGTGTTGCGAGTCAAGGCTAAATGCTATGGATTTTCTGGTTCTAAAACGATTTCATGGGACGAACTCTTCCTTTTGTCACGCCTGCGTGTGATTAGATTCCACGCAGAAGTTTATTTGTTTTATTTGATTTTCAATAGGATTAATTTTACTACATGTGATGCTCTTCTTACATATTACTTCTAATGATAAATACATATTTTCTCATATAAAGTAAATAAATGTAAGGGGGTTTGAGATGACAATATCAATTTCATTTCAGTTTTTGAAATTAATAAATGAATATATAATGAATAAAAATATGGTAAGGTAATGATATAAAATATGAAGGCAAATATTGTTGGTATTGCATTATATTTGCTAAACAAACAAACAATTTCAAATTATGCGGAACATTTGTTGCGGTAACAATAATGTTAGTAATATGAAGAGAGTGATAAATAGGAAAGATTAAAAATTAATTGAAGAATAAACTGGCCATGGAACTCTTATGTTAATAACACTATTAACACAGTGATCTTGTTATTTAGGAATTTAACTTTTTGTCACAACGACCAAAGTATTTCAAGATAATTGTTTTGTATTTTTTACAATGATTAATAATAATTTTCATGTTGAAATTATCAATAGGAAACTGTACTATCAATTGAAATATTTTTCCTTTAATTCAAAGGAACGTATTTGTAATTTGTGTCTCTCTTAGCACTTACATTCTTTTATTTCTGTTGTTGCAGGTGAGTCGTGGAAACCAAAGAGAAAACATGAAGATACTGCGGACAACGCTGATATCTTGGGTGAAGTAAACTAAAATGTTTTACCAATCTTTGTACTTGAATAGTTTGTCATTTGTACATTATATTTAAGATACACTGGTTCACGCAAGATCGAAATCCGATAGTTAGATTGATTGTGCCAGGAAGATCTATTTTGTGTCGTGAACATTGCACTGCATGTCTTATTGAGCACACAAAAGAAATGCATCATTAAATTCGGTAGTCGTATATTTCTACAGCAATGGCGTTTTAGTCGAGCTGAAAAAAAACAACTTAAAATTAACCAAAGGAGTCGACGCTCTAATAGGAAAATGCACACTCTAAAGGTTTCCAAAAGTAGGGGTGTGTAGTGGTGTTAGAATTTGTAACTGTACACACGTTTCTAGTTTGCTATTATGTTTATGTTTTATAAGTAACGAGATCCTTCTACAGAATAAACTCACGCGCTAACAACAAATTAAAAGCTAGTCAAATTAACATTTTAATTAAAAATGTAAAACAAAATGTTCATCCTGAAATTGAGCCGATAAACTTGAAAGCATATAATGCGCGAGAACACATTTTGTTTGCTATTTACATTACAGCGGGAAATCGCAGTCACATAATCTCCTGGAAATTATATCCTTTTTGCATTTTTTTTAAATAAAAAGAGAATGAGTCTATTTTTCAACCAAGTGATGCAACAGAGTAAATACTTCAGCAAAAAAATGTTGAAAGTATGTGTAATTCTGTAAATATTGTTTAAAGGATGGTTAATTTCATTATTACATTAAGTTTAATTTAGACTTAACGTATGGAGAAAATATTATGTTATCAGAAACTAAAGTTAATTCTGTTTTAAAGAAATGATATTGATACGTGAAAAAATCTCTTTATGGATAATTTTCAATGTGATTAAATGTTCAGAAATTTGGCTGGGATACGTAAGTCAACTTTAATATAGTAAGTGTATTTTAAAAAGTAGTTTGAACTTCCTATTCAAACAAATTATGTTAATTTTTTCTCTAAATGATCGATACTGGGCCCTAGAGGTGCGATCATTTGCTCTTATTAACAGCTGTTTCGTTTAGTTAACTAAATATGCTAATTAGTTCTATGAAAACTCGTTATCTCTGTTAATAGCATGCATGCAATTAAAACTACACGTTAACCTATCAGAATTCAGAGAGGAAGCAAATTCGTTTAATTAAGACACTATAACACATTTGTAGCAAGGGGATTTCCAGTCGGACATGAAACAAGAACAAGGATGTACATCACAGATTACTTGTCTAGAACAGTTACATATAAAGGACAAATTAATAAAACTAAATCGGAGAATTAACGTTACGCTAGCTGACTAATGGAACCACATTAAATATTTAACGTGAATAAATCAAATGTTTTACAAGTAAAACATTTGGTTATAGGATTACCAATTTGAAAAATGTAAACGTCAGTTGTGTTTACTCCTTCTAAAAACTAGCAAAATGTGTGTCAGAACTATTTCTTTTGCTTATAAATATTTATACATGTTGAATTCTGTATCATACCTGTCTTTACTTTTCGTGAGCAGTAATTTTTTCATGAATTTGTTAGCTTCTATAATTTTATCCGCAATATGTTCAGTACCTTCCACATGCAAATATTTCTTGCGAATAAACAATGCAAGGCCGACTAAAACAGATCTTCAAGAAGCAATACGTCATCAAAGTATACCTCAAAAGGTAAAAGTTGTGCTTGAATTTCTCAAAATTTAAATTATTTTTAAATGGAAACGAAAAAAAATATTGAACGTTACATGTGTATAAAGGGGTTTATTATTGTACTCGTATACAAGAAGGCTCGCTCCTATCGTTGCTCGTTTTTTTTTAACATACCTCTCATGCAATTAACCCTCTCTTAATACACTCGTTTCGTTAACTACTATAGTAGCAAAAACATGAAATACTAACAATATCGTAGAATTAACAGAAGCAATGCGTCGTAGCTATAATTTGTTTTTTACTTAGTTATCCCGAGCGAGTAGCAATCGATGTATAAAAAGTCTTTTTTTGTCCACTAGCGCAAACAAGCACGTGAGAGTGGGCTTTTAGTTAACGAAACAAATGTCGTTTCTAAGGGCGGTGATTAATGAGTGTCAATTCTGTATTTTTTTATGGTAATTAACGTCAAAATGTGACGGGTTTTCACTGGTTATCCATTATTTTTCATATACCGAGAAAAAATATTTGTTCGCAACGAACAGATTCCTGCAACTAGGTTGAATTCGAGCGCTGTGTGGAGGAGAATTGTAGTGGCCGGCTGCTCTGATTGGTAGTTTTCCGTGGTTTCTCCGATCAACTCCAGGCAAATGCCGAAGGAGTACACTAAGAAACGGGCCGCGCGCGATCTTTCCTACCGCTTTCTTGTCCTATCCTTACTTAAAAACACATGTGCACTTCACTGCCACACATGTCAGGAGACATATTGGGAGCTTAGAACGTGTTCCGGCTGGGGTGAAGCCCCGCTGATGGGAGATACCTAGTCGGGAAAAATCCCGCAAATCGACATATTGGATACCGCCGGATCTCGCCTTTTCCCGCAAAAACAAGCACTACACTTAAGGAACTAATGTCTTTAATAGTTAACGCACCCGGAAATATCAATCAAAAACTGAATGTTGCGTGCAGGCAGTCAGTGAAAAACGGCCCAAACAGATTTTCGTTTTGCTGTAGCAACTATGACGTTTATTACTTAACTACAAACACAATTCTTTTAGTTAGGCATCCGTTTAATCTGAAATTTCCCTTTTTTCATAAAAACACGATCATGTCAACATTGTAGGGAATTGTAGATACCTTTTCCTCAGAACGATAGAATTTACTAAGAGGATTTACTATGAGAGAAGATCAATCAGTCTTCCTTCTGTAGATTTTTTCGTTAAATGTTTAGTTACGTTAGTTCGTCAAATTTTGACGGATTTTCCCTGGTAAACCATAAGTTTTCTCACACCGAGAATGCATGCAGGCAGTCAGTGAAAAAACATGCAAACAGGTAGTCATTTTGCTGCAACAACGTACAACAACAATTTATCACTTAACTACAAACACAAACCTTTGAATTAGCAAGCAGTTTAATTTAATATTTTCCCTTTTCCGTTGAAAATGTTTATTCCAGCTGTGCTAACGTGATGGGTTGTAGGTATCCTTGGTCTTAGAACGGCTTTACTAAGATCGAAGATCAATTAGTGTCTCTTATGTAGTTATGTTTGTGAAAAAAAAATGCGCTCAAATTTTGACGGGTTTCTACTGAGAAGCCATTATTTTTGATACGCAGAGAAAAATGCTTGTTACAGGTTGCTAAATGCTGTATATAAACTGTCTGTGAAAAATTGGCCCAAACGGGTACTATTCATTTTGCTGTTGCAACGTGGGCATTTATTACATCATTTCACCGAAATTGTCTAAAGGCGTCTCCTTACATGCGGTATTCTGCGAATTCCGAGCAACCGCTCGCCGAATCCCGAGTAGTGTGCACGGGTTGCTTGCGATTTGCTGAGCGCCGAACATTCGGTATTCGCCCTACCCACCGCGTGTCGGTCTTTAGGACACATGAAAGGGAGCGAACATTCGTCGAACACAGCAGCTGTTTGGAATTGGGCAAGCAGTTGCTCACTGCTCGGCAAATACAGGTTGTGTGGAGCCGCCTTTAATCGCGAATGAGTTCCATGTAATATTTCGCATTTTTCGTAGAAGAAACGTCAATTGCAACTACGCTATGTTGTGGTGGCTTACAGCAGGCTCGGATCCACGGGGAAGGAAATGAGGGAAATTTCCCCTCCCAAAATGTTTCATTATCTATTAATTTTAACTTGTTACCAAACTGTCAAGTAAAAATACTTTAGTAAAATTATATATAAACATTAAAACGAATAAAATTTTATCATATAATGAGCTGATTCATTGTACATAATCTGTGGTATAAAATATTGGACTAAAACATGTTAAATATAAAAATTTCTCCTCCCCAAATTTCGTCTCTGGATCCACCCCTGGTTATCGATGCCTTCTCCGAATATCAAACACATTGCACTAGACCCTTCGTTGTATGCGGCGGCATGTCCGCTTCCCTGAAGGGCCCTCTCCCCTTCGTTGCAAAGTTTGCCCCCCCCCCTCTCTGCGTCTGGCCGTCACGCCCCTTCACATTGGTTCAACATCCCGAAAAGCTGGTCACAATATGAAAACGTTACCCAAAGGTTTCTACAACTCTGTACACAATGGATTTTGCGCACGACTTACGATTCTATTGTCAAAATTGAAAAAAAAAACAACAAAAAAACAAATGGCGGATCCAATACGATGGATAAAAAAATTAAAAAGTCTAAAAATGTTTAAAAATTATTAAAAATTTGTAAACAGGGTTTTATGGCTTCGCTGATGCCGATTCCAATGATAAAATTGCAAAAAATGATAAACAACAAAATGGTGGATCCAATATGGCCGATTAAAATTTGAAAAAGTCTAAAAATGTTTCTGCACGAAATGCAGGATAGCAGTTAATAGCAGCTTTTTTTTGATATTTCAATACCTAAATAGTTTAGAATTACATTTCTGTGTGGAACTCTGTGGAATTTATAATTGCTTTTTTCTTTTTTGTTTAACTAACAGCAAATTAATTGTATAATTTTGTTTAAATATTAAGTAATTTTAACACGTTTCTTTAATAATTTAATATATATGTAAACATTGTCCTCATAACGATTTTCGTTCATTTTGAGTGATGAAAATTCCTCCAATAAACTGCGCGCTGAATGTTGCAGAACATCCCTGTGATAGTGAAATTCCTCGGAACGTTGAACACGACCCTCTGGAAACTGGTCTACCCAACTGCTTACTTAAAATTCCCTAACTAAAATCCTTTTTTTTTCTTTAGACTTTTGGCCAGCGTATTCAGATCTTTCTGTAATGTGCGTCTGTCAACGGCACGATTTCAATGCACAAAGTTCCTGTAACGCCTTGGATATTTTTTAACCATGGAATACGACACTCTGGGAACCAGTTTACCCAACTGCCAACTTAAAATTCCCGAACGTAAATCCTTTTTCCCCCTATAGATTATTTGTCATTGTTTTGAGATGTTGCGCCACTGTGCGTGTGTCAACGGCCACGTTTTCAATGCTGCAGAACGCCCGTGTGACGCCTCAGACCTTTTCTAACCGTGGAATTAGACACTCTGGGAACCAGTTTACCCAACTGCTAACTTAAAATTCCCTAACTAAAATCCTTTTTTCCCCCCTTTAGACTTTTGGCCATCGTTTTGAGACGTTGCCCCACTGTGCGTGTGTCGGCGCGTGCTTATCCCGTCCGTCGTTGCGGAGGTGGCGCAGCGCGCGTGGAGCCGTGTCAGCGCAGGGGAAGTTTCCGGAATCGATTATCATTAGCTCGAGCGCTTGCGAGCTCTCGCTGGCCTCAGCGCCGCCTCAGCTCCGCCTCAGCGCCGCCGGAGGCCGACTGGACGGGGAGGGGGAGGGGGAGGTCAAGGTGGAAGGGGTGGTGGGGGAAGAAGGCGGAGGAGTTGAGGGTGGAGGTGGTGATGAAGATTGTATTGGAATAACAAGAGGTCAAGGTGAAGATGAGGAATGTGATGGAAAGTGCAGGAGTGGAGGTGGTGGATGAGCAGGCGGGGTATGAAGATGAGGTGATTGGAGGTAGTGGTGAATTGTTGGTTGTGGATTGGTTGTAGTGGTGGTGGTGGTGGTGGTGGATAGCGTGATTGTAGATGAGTTGGTGGTGGATGAAAAAGTGGAAGGTGGATCGGATGAATTGTTTGTGTCTGTCTCTGTCTGTCTCTGTGCCTCTGTCTGTCTCTGTGTCTCTGTCTGTCTCTGTCTGTCTCTGTCTCTGTCTGTCTCTGTCTCTGTCTGTCTCTGTCTGTCTCTGTCTGTCTGTCTCTGTCTCTGTCTGTCTCTCTGTCTCTGTCTGTCTCCGTCTCTCTGTCTGTCTGTCGCTGTCTCTGTCTGTCTCTGTCTGTCTGTCTCTGTCTGTCTGTAATCAGCGCGACAGCCCGCGTACTTGTTGTTAGCAAGAAGACATCCCCACGCCGTATTATGGTCTTCTCAACCTGAGAAGAGAGTTTTCTCACCTTCGCCCAGCAACATATACTTGGACATTGCAACGAAAACGCACACTATAATCTTGCCCGACCGTGAATCGAACCCGCCATGGAGGGCAAATTAAGGATGCGACATCCTTGTCGATGTTTTCAGAACATCGATGTTTTTGTAGAAACATTGTTTTAAAAATCTTTATATAAACGCCCATGTTTTGTGATCGATGGTTTTCCTTCTCCCATGTTTTGTTTCTGAATGAAAAATTCCCATGACCAGAATTCTGTAAAAGTTAAAATGGAAACTAATAACTGATGATAACGCTCTTTTTCTTGTGTCGAAATCAAAGGGACGCTGTTTGTATTACCTTCATCGACCAAACTCTCTCGCCCGAGATGAACGATTACATTTTCGGCGGGATTGTTTCGGAGTATGACAATTGCTATGGTTATTAGTCCCGTTAGTTTAGTGAATGCTGTTAACCCGATAGGTGGCCGAGTTCCCCCCTCCCCTCGCTGGCAGGTGGAATCCTGAACCGACTTATGTGTCGTTTTGTGGAGAATTTATCTCCACGTATCGCCCCCCGTTAGGTACCACATCTCGCGACAGGAAACACTAACCACCCGACTGGACTCTCGAGTTCTGTAGTAGAATAGAATATGTAGGTGTAAGTATGTGTGTATAATGAGAGAGGAAAGGGCAAGGATGAGAAAATGTAATTCCGTGCCTTTTATTAAACATACATGCCATTTGTCCACCCACGTTTGGCAAAACGTATGCTTGAACGGCCTGGCAGGAGTTGTTATATATCTCGCTCATACCAATGGTCTGACAAGCTATACCGTTTCCTGTGAAATTTCGTCTTCTGGTTTCGTGGCCCCATCTTCTAAGAACTCCCTTCCCAAAGGAAGCTTATCCCATTCACACCCACAGGCATTCACCCCCCCCCACTGCGTCCTTCTCTCTTCGCCCCCATGCGTTCGGGTTACATCGCTCGAGTTTCTTGAATTCTCCAGATATTGCGGTCTCGCAATTTCTGGGAAGGTGCCGTTACAGGTGGACGGATTCGCAACTGAGGGGAGCAATTTCGTCGCGGAAACGCTGTCTTGTGAACACCTAAGTCGTGCTTCCTTCCAATATCAAAATGTCGTTTGTAAGTGTTGTCTATGGATGGCTTTGCAATCTGACGGAAATGTGTGACAGATAAACGCCATTAGATAATACGCCATTAAATGAATTTAAAAATAAATTGTAAATTAGAATAGACTGTGTTCAGTTTCCATATTTTTGGAGAATTAAATTTTTAGAAATATTATTGTTTGATATCAAGATTTTGCGAACAGAAGCTACGTTGATTTGTGTTTATGAGAAAGAACGTGATGTTGGAAAGCAACGACTGCCTGCGATCTCTTAGGTTTCGAGGATGATATACCGGTTGATGTATCGGAACTATGTGATCAAACAAAATTATTTATTTTATTAATACGTTAATAGTTTACATTATATCAATACTTTAATGAAGATATTACTTAATACAAATGATGACGAAGTGTAGAGTGAGAATTCAAGATAGAAGTAACTGAGGGAAGAGAGAACGTATGTCCAAAGTGAGGCAATGATGGACAAATAATAAAGTGCCTCAGGATTTTTCTATCGGAGCGGAACTAAATGACTAATGTCGAGCCGTGTTGATGGTTTCTCGTTAAAGACTTTTTCATTTAAGTTGAATTTGAGGATAATTTTTACTCGTTTGTTTATTTCTATTTACAAGTTTGCGGTTGAGATATTAGATGAATTTCGTCCGTGTAATTGAATTTAAGCCTTATTTTACGTGACGAGACTCAGGCCATTAGGCCCGCTCTTTCGTCTGACCACACAAATTTCGCTACGCTCCTTTCACTAGCAGAGAAAGGAGGTATTTCTTGGGCGAGAAACAGGCGATTTGAATTTAGCTCAGAGGCTTCATTTAGACTTCTTTTACATGCAAGTAAATCTACGAACATGGGACAGCCGGCTTTACTTCCCCTCCGAAGGCGTACGAAGGATTTTTTTGCCCTTAAAAATCCACGACTTTGATCGGGTTTGAACCCGCAAACTTCGACACAACAGTCCGAAACGCTGTTTACATCACCGCCGCGCATAACTCTTATAAATAATATTTTCTGATATTTTTCGTTGACTTCTGGGTGGTTACCATTTACTCCTTCATTGGGTGCGTCTCCCATGAGATCCATTCGAGAATTTTCTTCAAAGAAGAATCTGACGGATCATCTCCGAGAAAAAGAAGAAAGAGAAGTAGAAGCAGAAGGCTAACGATTGCCAAATACTTTTTTCCCGTAACACCTGACCACTTCTGAACGCTCATTTCGCTTTGGAGCAGCATCATCGTCGAGAGAGTTTAGTCCGTAGTGCTCCTCCTGTTCCAGCATCCACCTCCCGCTGTTACAATGGCTTCCACCCCCCCCCGCCCTCCGCCCCCGCGTGGCTGGGCGCGCCCCGTACGCCCCTGGCGGCGAAAGGGCGCAGCCCCCTGGCCCGAAGTGGAGAGCGGCGCCTGGCGGAGGCAATTTGTTAGAGCGGCGTTATTGCGCGTGGCTCTGGGCTAACTTGCGGTAATTTATAATAAACTTCCCTTCCGCGCTCGCCGCTGCAGGCGGGGTGGCGTCGACCGGTTACACGCAACACACCGCGCCACGCCCAGCTCACTCGCGATCACCGGTTCACCCTCTGTTCAATTCAGTTCGTTTCAATTCTGTTTAATTCAATTAATGTCATTTCATTTCAATTGTTTCAAATGAAATGATTTCAATTCTGTTCAATTCGGTTCAATTCAGTCCAATTCAGTGGAGTTCAGTGCAATTCAGTGGCGTTCAGTGCAGTTCAGTTGCGTTCAGTGCAGTTCAGTTGCGTTCAGTGCAGTTCAGTTGCGTTCAGTGCAGTTAAGTTGCGTTCAGTGCAATTCAGTTGCGTTCAGTGCAATTCAGTTGCGTTCAGTGCAATTCAGTTGCGTTCAGTGCAACTCAATTCAATTCTTTCAAATCAGTTCACTTAAATTCAATTCAGCCTTACTGTCTGTGGCGAGGCTCAGACCATCAGGCTGGCCCTTGCGCCTGACCCCAAACCCGCTACGCCTTGCTCAGCTCATTCCCATTTATCCGATCGCCGGGGTAATTCAATTCAATGATGCCGATTAAGGTAGCTCAGGGCATCCATATGTCGCTACAGTGCCTCTCTCACCGGGAGGTTCTAGGATTCGAATATCCCAGCGATGGTAAAGTTTCGACTCTAGATAGCTAGATCCAGATCAATCGCTGTCTGGAGGAGAATTCTAGCGGCCGGCTGCTCAGATCGGTAGTTCTCCGAGGTTTCTTCGATCAACACCAGTCGAATACCGGAGCACTATCGTAAAGAACTGGCCACGGAACACACGATGTGTCCTTCCTCTTCCTTGTGCTGTCCTCACACGTCACGTATACACTAACATGCACTACACTACGTTGGTGCCAGATCTACAACATGGGACTGCTAGCTTTACTTCCCGTCCGAAGAAAAACGTTTTAAGGATTTTGTCGTCTTCGATCGGGTCTGAACCCGCAAACGTAGATATAACAGTCCGATGCGCTATTGCTGATTGCTGCTCCCTTCGTGAGTTCACTTAATCGATGGCTCACAGGTTCGGGTTCACGACGAGTCACACGAGTCGGTTCACCGGCTTGCCAGCTTGAAACCGTGTCGGCTCACCCACGTGTAGGATCGCCGGCGTATCGGCTCACCCGCGTGTCGGCTCACCAACGTGTTGGCTCATCAACGTGCCGGATCATCAGCGTCACGCTTCACCCGAATGTCTGCTCACCTGAGTATCGACTCACTAGAGTATCTGCTTACCTGCGTGTCGTCTCACATGAGAGTCATCTGCGATAAAGGTGGGCTATATTCACTTAAAAGAATCGCCTAAATCATTTAATCATGCTTACATGACGAGAATTTACCATTTTTTTACGGGTTTGATATCAAAAGTGCATTAGAATGAGTCAAATGAGTGCACCAAGACAATCGGAACAATACAATTTCTTGGCTATAAATTTCGGTTTACTAGTGGGAAAGATCAGAAAATACAAATTGTATTGTACAGCTTTCTACTAATATAAAGCATTATTCCTTTAAAAGAACGTAGATTAATTCACACGACGAAGGCAATCTCAAAGTGTTAATCTTAAAAATTCAATAAAAGATGTAAAATTAAATATTTTTCTCCCTTTTTTAAAAGAATATTCGTTCCTAATGTGTGCTCTAATCAAATAACGACTCTGCCGTTGTACCAAGAAATGGCGATTATTGCTTCCTTGTACCTTATTAAAAGTACTCTAGCATTTTCAGTAAACAGAGCTCTTGAAGAGATCTTCCGAGAAATACTGTGATTAAATATCACATTTTTAAAAACTGTTTATCCCCCCAAGTAACCTCGATTCCCCGAAAAGATGATAATAAAGAGAGAGACTTCAAGTGTGTTTTGTGATCAAAATATCAACACAGTTTCCGTGAAATATTAAAAAATCATCCTCGCTTGGAGACATTGAGTTAAAGTTCCGATAATGGGTATCCGATGTCGTGACGCCTCGAGACGGAAACTGGCTTGCTTTTGTTTACCTCTTCCGGCTAAGAAGCGCTATGACGTCTTTTAGTGTGTGCAGAAAAGGTGCTTCTGAACAGTTCAACTTCATTTCTATCACAAATTCCTCGAACGGACAACACGAAGAAGTGAATCAGAAAATACACGCTGTTTGTGGTTACAAATCGAATATATTTTCGGGTAGTTTTAAGAAACCCTTTTCGTGCTATCGGTTAAGTATCACACTTATCACGTAAAATTGGCCCCTACGTCTGCAAGTGTGTGTTGTGGTAAAAAAATAGAGTTTCCGTGAATTATTCAAAAAAACATCATCGCTTGGACATACGGTAAAGGTTTGCCCTTTTAAAATAATGTGACTCCGACGTTCAACTGCGCTGCGTGAAGTCACAGAGGTTAAGTATTTACCGGGTTCCTGGATAGGTGACCGTCTGGGAATCCCGGGGATGTAACAGCACCGAGCTCCTAGCCGACGGGATAAAAGGCAATGACTGACGACGACTGACGATGAGTAACTATCTTAAAGGAGGAATACTCCACAGTTTATTTCGACGCCTACACGGACTATTCAGAAAGTTGTTCTAAAAATGTTAACCGAACGTTTTAAAAACCTGGCTGGCTATTATTTTCCTATTCTGTCTAAGCAGCGTTCTGACATTTTGGGGGAAAAGAGAGAAAGAGCTTCTGAACATAATTTATTCTTAAATTCATTTCTTCCTGGAATATCTCGAATTTGCGACACGAGCAAGAAAATAATGTCTTTTGTGTTTAAAAATCCAATATATTCCGTGTAATTTTAAGAAACCCTTGTTCGTGCTTTCGGTTAAGGATCGCCCTAATCAAATAACGTTGGCTCCGACGTCGCACCGGAAAATGGCCGGCTATTGTTTACCTGTTCCGCGTAAAGAGGGCTCTGGCGTCGAAAGATGAGCCGTCTTATTAAGTTAGAGAGCGGTGCCGCGGCGTCTGCTCGTCGGTAATTTGTAGAAGCTTCCTCATTGCGCGGTAGCTTAGTAACTCAAGGAGGCAATTTGTATGGCGCCCCGCCCCCCTCGACGAACCACTTTGTTTCCCGCCTCCACCCCCACCCCCACCTCACCCTTGCGTTTCCACCGGCTGAGGTGGCTCAGGGCATCGACTGATGTCCCTGCAGTGCTTCTGGCACTAGGGTTCCTCTCCCGACGGCGGCAGGATTTTCCACATTACTAGCTACGTAGCTAGGTCGAACTCAGACGCTGTCGCCCACGCCCACGCCATTAGAGGTGGCTCAGGGCGCAATGGCATCAGCTGAAGCCATTGCAGAGCCTCTGACCCGGAGGTCCTAGGTTCGAGTCCCGACGGTAGCAGGATTTTCCACACAAGTCAGGTAGCTGTATCGAATTTTGCCTCAGTCTAGAGGAGACTTCTGGTGGCCTATTGTGCTTCTCACAGGGGGTTCTAGGATTCGAGTTTCCCAAGGATGCTAAGGTTTTTGACTCCAACTAGATAGATACAGTTCAGTCGGTGTCTGGAGGAGAATTCTAGCCGCCGGCTGCTCTGATCGGTTGGTTTCTCCGATCAAGACGAGACGAATGCCCGAACAGTACCCTAACAAACGGAACACGGACCGTGCGCGATCTTTCCTTCCTATTCCTTGTGCTATCCTCACCCATTACGTACACACTCTTAACTCTACACTACCACACATTATGGGACACCAGTCGAAAGCTTAGAGCTTGTCTCGGCGGTGGCGGAGCCTCGCTGATGGGAGATACCTGGTTTGGGAAAACCTCGCTAGCCGACCTGTAGGTCGGCACTGGGTATCACCATGGAAGATCGCCATTATATCACGAGGAAAACATGCACTTCAGTGACGGGACTAAGTATCTTACCAGTCGACGCGGCCGAAAACAGGATATAATCAACAGACCCTTCGTTACCAGTTGAAGAAGCAGCTTTGGCGTGGTGCTGCAGACACGTTCAGCGTACTTGCTGAAAGCATACGAAATGGCTGTGCTGAACGCAGTCGAAATAGTCCATCCGGTATGACCCCCTGGTGGTGTATTATCCCGCTTAGTTGTAGTGCATCAGGGAGTTTCTAAGGTCCCCGGGGTGGGTCTCAGAGCAATAACTCTTGTCCTCTCTCCCCCTTGCGGTCGTTCAAGTACACCGTTGGGTTGGTACCCGTATATGCCCAAACGCGGTGCGCACTTGCGCCCACAACCTGGGACTGCAAAGCCACTCCAGCTCGAGGCTTACCATTTATTAACTGAAACATTTATTTATCTATTTTCGTCAAAAAAGTTTAAAGCTTTGTGTGACGTACTATAGGGAGAAGTTAATTTGAAGTTATATTTGTGCCCAGAAGCAAAACAAGGGTCCATCGCAGCATTTTCTCGAGGATCAAAAACATTGGACGAAAACCTGATCGAGATGGGGGTCATTGACCCAGAAGCTGAAGTACAATACTTGTTACCAGTTTTTTACAATCGTACTTTCCAAATCATATATAATACATTAAATGTCATTGTTAAAATCAATTTTTATTTCGTTTTGGATGCTGGGCCATCTTTCCACGCTGGTGCTGATGCCTTAAGAGCTCCCTTCTCACGTCGCCACCGCTGCGCGCTTCCGAACTCCGCGGGTCGTAGCAGGGCATTGGTTCGCATGGAGGTCTTCCCACGGTGCGGCGTGTTTGCGCCGCTGCGGCTTTTGGCTCCGGACCCTCGCTACGTAAAGCGCTGTTTGCCGCTTATCGGAACGCGTGAGAAGGCGCTCTTAGGGTCCCTTCACACGGAGAAGCAGCAGCAAGTCACCGTACACCGCGGCCGGTAGCAGAGCATAGGTTTAAATGGAGGTCTTCCCACGGTGCGGCAGGTTTACGTCGCTGCGGCGCCGGACCCTCGCTGCGTGAAGTGCAGGAGGGCGTACGCGCCACCGCCAGCAGAACACAGCTTCAAATCATGGTAGTCGCACTCCGTCGCCGTTCGCAGTGTTTTACCTGTCGGGGTCCCTTTGTTTGTTGTGGTCACCGTTGGGTCGGCGAAACGTACCCCTCCAGAACCCACCCCCTTCCACAGCGGGCGGCGGTGCCACAGTGGCGGTGTGGGAAGAGTCCTACCGCTTATCGAAAACGCGCCGCTGTGATGTCGTGTGAAGGGCGCCCTACAAGCTCTAAGCTCTCGATTGGTCTCCCGTCATGAGTGGTTATGTTGTGCGTGCTGGTGAGTAAGTAAGGGGTGAGGAGAGGACAAAGAATGGATAGGAAAGGATCGCGCGTTGTCCGTGGCCGGAAAACTACCGATCAGAGCAGCCATCTCCAAGTATTGAATTGAATTGAATTGCATTATTGTACGTGGCGAGACTCGGACCATCAGACCCGATCTTCCGTCCGACCACGCAAATTTCGCTACTCTCCGTTCACTTACTAGCGAAGAAAAGAGGTTTTTCTTGGGATGTTCGCCCACCAGCACGGAGAGGTACGCTCGGACTAATTACGACGCCCATTGCGCTGACGGCCTTTTCTATTGAATTGAATTGAGTTGAATGAATTAATGCCTTGTTTTACGTGGTGAGACTTTGGCCATCATGTCCGCTCTTCTGTCTGGCCACGTTCATTTCGCTACGCTCCTTTCACCCACTAGCGAAGAAAGGAGGAGCGAAGAAAGGAGGTATTTCTTGGGCGAGAAACATGCGATTTGAGCTTAGCTCAGAGGCTATGTCATTTAGGCTTGAGGATCCTGTACATGCCAGTAAATCTACTAACATGGGACAGCTTTACTTCCCCTCCGAAGGAAGGCGTACGGAGGAGTTTTTGGTCTTAAAAATCCACGACTTCGTTCGGGTTTGAACCCGCCAACTTGGGTATAACAGCGCTATTCGCTAACCATCGCCGCCGATATTCTCCTTCACACATCGAAAGAACTCGACCTAGCTATCTCATCATTTCGTGCCGTACTTATAAGGTACGCAGTCAGGTAGGCATGCGGATATGTCTGGAGGCAACGCTCTCTTATGTCGCGTTTTCAATTACAATCGCAAAGATCAATTTTATATAAAATAATACATGTTAAAAAATGTTTTTTTAAAATAGAAATCTTGAAGTGCAATTTCTTTAATTCTAAGTAGTATAACTCAATTACAAATGTTTTTCTGTTGACTGAATGGGAAAAATGAAAGTACAGTTCTAGCACAAAATAGCCATCGCTCGTAAAACATGTGCAAATGGTTTCTGCATGGAACGCATCGTCCATTTTGTCCCTAATTTAATCACAGGAGTATACTGAACAAATTTGGATGATCATTATAACTGATAGGATTTATGTGGAACTCGTACGTAAATGTGTACATACATACAGGTGGATTAAAAATCATCAAAATTCGAGTAAAAATGATCAAAATGTGGAATAAAAAGACAAAAATAGTGAATACAATGTGTTCATTTAAGTTTTAAATTGTATATTTAAAACAGAGTATTTATTTTTATGCTGTAGAATTTTAATCGTGACTTTTACTACACTCAACTAAACAATTAAGTAGTACCAGAAAGTAGTTGCAGAAAGTAAGTACCAATTGGTCATTTACAAACAAGGTTACAAAACACTGTTTTTAAATCTTTAAATGTGAAATATTCATCTTTATCTCTTGATATTGTTTTGCCCAGATTAAGACTCCATTCAGCATTGCAAGTAGTACTAGAGTCCATCTTGAAGCTGGTAATACGCTGTAACGTTAAATCTAGATCTAGCTGTAGACGCCATTCATCATTTTAAATTGCACCAAATATTAAAAGTAATATTTCAAGGTGAATTTTAAAAGACCATAATTTATGGAACATATTGCGATTATAATGTTTAAATATGCAATGATATGTGTTCCTTAAATATGTACTTCACTTGCAAATATAGTGAAATACAGGTAATCAAATAGGTTTTTATATCGCTTCAAAAAGCCTAATTCGTAACAGATTTAGTATAACCAGTAAAGTAACAAATATGTAATTAAATACAAATTTTATCTCTGATGATTAGTAGAGTATAATGGCAGTGGTTTAATTTCACGAGTCTAATCAATTTCAGGTGACATCATTTTAGGTGTGACACCGTTTGAATAATTTAATTTGAAATCGTGTTTTTCAAAATGTTGAAAGGTATCCTATGAAAGTAACCTCTGTGTTAAGTAGGGTCATTACTTCTTGTTTAATTTCTTGTTATTATTATTGAATTTTATGCAAGTTTTCTATACTATCGGAAGTTAATGTAAAATGAATAGATTAATTGTCAAGTTATAAATAAATTTAATAAATATATTCACCGGGCTATTCCAGTGTGATTTTGTCGAAAAGCACCATCCAGAAGGTTCTTTGCTGCGTGTAATTCTGAGAGCATTTCAGTGAGACGCCACGTTTCCATGGAAACACTCCCGCTGGAACAAAGAGAGTGCAATGAATAGCCACAAGTTTCCTCCAAACTACCCTGCAATAAACCTCGAGTCGAGCTTGCGTGAGAGTCCTAGAGTTTGAAACCGCCCAACTAGCCAACTGAGACCTAGCTTTTAGATCCAGCGAAGTTATCCGGTGCCGTTGAAAACTATCGGATCGTCGATTGCGAGAGGGAATTACAAGCTTCAATTTTCGCTACGTTGCATCTATTTTGTTGTAGATAGTGTCTCCAATTAAGATGTGGCGATTTCGAAAATAAATTACCGCCTTCACTTTAGATTATCTTTTACACGCTATCACTTCTTGTTCTTACTCTCCTCTTTGAAATTTTTTCTTTCCACCCGCCATTTTTTCTTCAACACTATTTTTTCTCTGCAACAATTTTCATCTCTCCAACTCACTTTCTCTCATTTTCACTCTTTCTTTCTTTCTTTCTACTCTTTTTCTCTCTCACTCACTATTTTATCTTTCTACCTACCTCTTTCCCTCTGTTTCTCATTTCTCCTTTTCTCCTTTACTCACTGTCTCTCATTCTCACTCTTTTCTCTCTTTCTTCTCCGACTGTTTTTTTTTCTTTCTCTTTGTCACATCACTTTCTCTTTTCTTCTTTTTTCTATTTTATTTCTCCCTCTCACTCGCTCGTTTTCTTGGTGCTCTCTCTTTCTTTCTCTCGCTCTTTCTTCTGTCATTTGCAAAAATTCCACCGCTATATATTTGTGAAATGTAAACAGTTTTTATGCCTTAATGTTCTACTTTCTCTTTTTCAAGAAATGTTTTTCTTTCGACATGACGACTCTTATAACCCCTGGAAGCGATCTCACAAAAGTTGGGGATTATTATCTAGAGAGAGCGTTTCAGAAAAGTTAGCTTGTTATGTTGCTATGGTTTCAACTTGAATGGTGTCTTATATGAATGCACATCTGGAAGGAGGGAGGGGCGTTCTCGAAAGTTCCAGGCAGAGAAACTTAGTGGCCCCCTTTTGCAGCAATTCTGCCGTGTTGGGAAGGGTGGGCCAATAAACTGCTTTTAAAAGCTTCGAAGAAGTATGGGAAGAACGGAAAAAAAGGGAAGGGGTTGTCATTCTTATGCCAATAAGCTGTCAAATTGAACGGAAGTTTTCGTGAAACATGCTTAACGAGTAATCGATCAACAATGTCAAAAAACTTGTCACAAAGGATGTGACGCTTTCATGTCGCAAGAGAAGCTAGCTGTGCGTTTTTGCTGTGGGAGTTGGATGCGTCTTGTCTAGTGTGCACGGAGATGAATGTTGCAAATGGAAAGTTTCTGTGAGTCAAAAGGAAGGTGGAAAAGAAAAATGAAAGGGAAGGATAGTTGTTGGGGAAACCAGAGCCTTTGTGTTTTTATGCGCTCGGATTTTTCGGGCCCTGTTATCATTCACATGCCAAGAGAAGTGTTTTTATGGCAAAGAACATTGTTACGATGACAGGAGCTATCCTTAATTCTCACGTTATTTCATCTTTTTCCGGACTAGTTGCTGGTACCGAGAGAATACACGGTTACTTATCTCATCGAAAACTAGCACATGGAACATTTTGTTTCCTGACACGCAATATTTACGTTACAGAAAAACAGTATGCCACAATATCTAAAGTATTTTTATGAGAACATGTTTCACTCTCTTTGGATTGTGAAGACGGTAACTGACAGGATAACTATGATAACTCTTTTTATCCCTTCGTCTTTGAAACAATCGTGTCTCGTGTTTGAAACCATCGGGTTTCGTTATATTTATTTATTTAATAGGTAATTATTACAAACAAATTAGATTACTTGATCCTATGTGGCTAGGCCGAAGGCCTTTAAGCCATTACAATACCTACATCCTTTCGCGTTCTAATCTTTCGAATTCTGGTATTCACCCCAAATGGTCTCTCCATCGCATCAAAGCCGCGGAAAAGAGACCACAAGGTACGGCTCAGGAAAAACCCCCTGAAGGGGGAAAAACCTGCCGTCAGAAGCCGAGTACATTCTAATCTATCCGACGTTTATTTTAGCTATTTTATTTTCTGGCGCGGGCGTCCCGCCGTCTCCTTCCAGTGCTTGGCCTCCTCAGCACCTGAAATCAAACGGCGCCACAGAAGATCGTCCGCACCAATGCCTCTGCCCTTACATTTTCGATCCCCCTTCCCTTCACCCCCCTAATGTGCTTATTACTATGCCAGTTTTATTTTATTTATTGTATTGACCAGTTATTTACCAATTGACTACAACTTATGACTTATTTCTGTTTACTAACTTAACATAAAATTACGTACTTATTGTTAGCTTATTAACTTATTTATTTCTCTCCAGTCTAGGCTCCGATCGTTTCGTTATATATTGCGGATCAAACTCTTTGCAGATGATTGCATTCTCTTCAGAAAAATGATTTGTGTCGATAGTTTATGTTTACGATTCCTATCCGTATCTATTTTCAATCGGGTCGTCCGTCTCCATCGAATTTTGCGACGAAGAATCAATCATTACGTGGAAACTATTTTCTTTCCAGCTTTCACTGTATGGTTACGTCGTCATATATATTTCAAACCACTCTATATACACTACCGATACTAATAAGAACAAAGTATGAAACTTTTAGCGACATTTTTGGTCGATTAGTTTTTGCTTCAGGCATACACACATTCCCTTTTATTTGTGTAATAGGTTTGTCCTTGGTTAGAAAGTACACGGACCCTCTCTGATTAAAATTGTTCTTCAAAGTGAGCAATTTTCTGCTGTCATTTTTTTCAGTCCTGACGGCGTGTCATTAATCATATGGCTAAAATAATTTCAATATGATCCGAATGAAACAAGTGCCTTTAATTCGATGGGTGAGTTGCTGTGAGACATAAGACCATACAATAGTGTATGTTATAAAGGAAAAAAACGAAGTCTCTTAAAACATCACTTTTTAAATAATGTTAATTTATTGTATTTTATGTAATAATGAATAATCGATGTAATTGTGTACAATGGAGGTATTTCATTTTGTTCAGCAATTAGGAAATGGTCTGTTACCATAATAAAACAGGAAGCAGAATGTTTTATATGCGCGTAAAATGAACCGTTACTCATTTCTTTCGTTCGTTCATTATTGAACGTCTGCAGAGATGAGAAAAAGAACAAGCAGTGACTGGTGGGGAAGCAGCTCGTTCTTGAGAATATGGGATTGGATATCTCGCGTAGGAAGAGAAAGATGACATCACTTCCCGCTGGTCCCCAAATAAGATGTCACAACAGCGGGACAATTCATCACAGAAACCCAGGAGGCCGAGAAATGGAATATTCTTGGCGGAGGAACTGCTACAGGATGTTTCGAAAGGGGGGAAAGTTTGAATGTAGAAATTGGTTGATATGTCTTGGTCTGGTGTTTTATCTGCGATTTGTTGTCAGGGATTAGTTGTTAATTGGTTATTTTATGTATTGATCATGCTAGATTGACATTCTTACACTTATCTTTTAATGGCTGTTAATTGTTGTGAGAAGTGTATTTTTTGTTTGTATGCACAGTTGGTTTTAGTTTTCATAATTTTTAACATTTGTCCCCACAAAATCTGCTTGACTTGGAAGTTACTGGACAACCTTTTTATCTGCCTATATTCTACTTTCTGACGTTTGCCCAGTCTTTGTTGGGGGACAGGTACTCGGTGAGATCGCTACGGTAGCGAGTGAAAAAGGTCTGGAAAGGAAAATACTCGCATAATTCGAAGTAACTTGTCACTGTTCTTTGGAAACAAAGAAAAAAAAACAAACGAAATTGTGGGAGAATTACCGTAATTAGAATACATCAGTGTTCATTGAAACAACTTAAGTTGAGAGGAGTGTATATTGTTCACAGAGAGATATTTTTTAATCATAGTGGATAGCGGAGACTGTGTGAACTCGTTATAGCATATTTAATGTATTGGCGTGCTAAGGCTAGGTTTAATAAAAGCTTACTGGCGAGACCTTTACAAATTTTTCGTAATACCTTTTTCAGTATAAGGGTTTTTTGAATGCTTCATTTGTCGAGATATGCAAATTTTGAATCTAATGGTTTGGGAAGACAGTAATTGAAAAGTAATATAACCACGTATGTTGTTATGTATGTTAAGTATTAATAGGGGAAACGATTGTATTCATAAAACTACTTGAAAGCTGCTTTCTGATTTAAAAATTTACTCGTTGATGGATATAATTGTAAAAAGATATATTTTATTTTTCTACCTTCATAATGTAGTAAAGAATAAATGAAGTTCCGTGCCTGAAAAAAATGCCTACGCTCCCCTAAGGCTTCTTTTTTGGAATTAATATGTTTTTTCGAATTCAGTTTTACATTTGATAGAGTTCCAAAGTGTAAATTGTGATTATAACTAATACAAATGTGTCATGGAAGTCCATTAATTGTCCTTTTGAAGAATTTTTATTCTTTATTTGTGCATTTTTCAAGTGTTCAAAAGACACAAACTGAATGGTGATAATCTCTTATTATTATTCTTCTCTCAACCTGTCAGTATTCCTATTAAAAAAACTGTAAGATATGTATCAGATCAAAACACAATTCAATTGCTTCATTTCCTCACGAAAGTTTCACTAACACAAAATCACGGAGAATATTTCACCGCCGTCTGTATTCTCTTATAACACGCGGCCGCAATCGATTCCACGCTGATTATGCCTTTTCATCTCCCGTAGCCTGCGTCATTCTGGCTGTTATTGATGGTCTGTGACATCTTTCGGGAGAGCGCATTTTGTGTAGCCAGATGCTCGAGTCGGTAATTGAAAACTCATTTTTCTTCTCGAGATAGCGTCCCGCGAAAGGAAATTTCGCTGCGAGAGTTGTTCATTTTTGTTTTTCTTCTTCTTCTTCTCCCGCGCGCGCGAATTCCGCAAACGCACTGCGAAAAGCGAGCGTGTGCGAAAGTGGTGCGAGTCATTTGTTTTATTGACAGAAATGGCATCGGGTGCCACGTTTCAATATTTCACTTCCAATCTAATAAAATGCCGTACGCGTATGGTGTAGCAGTGGCTGTTCGAAATCAGGCCGAAGGAAAAGCAATACAACAATGACTTGAATGTCAAAATTAATTTTTCACCGAATGACAAAAAACTTTGCATGATTTACAGAATACGATGTAGTAAAAATTATTGAAATAAAAAATTTACGACGATTGTAAGAAGACGGAGAAAAATAGTTTTAGAGCTCACTGCCAACTAATCTTACATTCAAAAACAAAGTAATTTATTTTTTGTGTGTCGTGAAAAACTGTTTCCTATATTTTAAAATTTTATAATTTCTGTGCCTTAAGTTGCGAGTACATAAAACCAATGGTTACAAATGAAGCTGTAGTGATATCTTTAACAGTATCGCTGTTTTGAAGGATTTCGAAATATTCAGATTGGACGATCTGGAAGAAAATTTAGGCTATGGCACTGGACAGAACACGGAAGACGAGTACGCACAAAACTGGACAGAGAAGGACTCAAGGTTTTTTCTCCAGCCGGGTATGGATTTCTCAAGCTCTCTCCACGCCGAAAGAGTATTTTGTTTATGACGCTGGAAGGAGTAGAATAGAATAGGACAGAACAGGGCAAGATATAAGAGAATAGAACAAGTTGGGGCAGCAAAAACGTTTTTCTATCAAATTTTGTCGAGATCTCTCCGTCTCAGCAGTGAATTCCGGCTTCTACCCAGGGTACAGGGCACCTCTACACAGTACAAGTTAGGACAGCAGGGCAAGTCAAGGACAGCAGGGCAAGTCAAGGACAGCAGGGCAAGTCAAGGACAGCAGGGCAAGTCAAGGACAGATAGGGCAAGGAAAGACATGACAGGAGAGGGTAAGACAGGGCAGATCAAGGAAAGACGACAGGGCAGAGTAGGGCAAGGCAAGGCAGGGCTAGGTAGACAAAGGTAGGGCAAGGCGGATCAAAACAGGGTGGGGCAAGGTACAGCAAGACATAAAATGGCAGGGCAAGCCAAGACAAGACGGAGCAAGGCAACACAGGGAAGGACAATGCAGGGCGAGGTTTGGTAAGGCAGGGCAGAGCGATGTTGTAAGGCTACGCAGGGCAAGGCAAGGCTGGTCGAAGCTGGGAAAGGCAAGCAGGGCAAGAAAATGCCGAGCGAGGCAGGGAATGACGGTTCAGTATAGGACATGACAGAACTGCAGGAATTTATTCCGGTGAAACCTTCGCTTGTGAATTCCGGTGAAACCTGCGCTCGTTTATTCCGGTGGAGACTCCGCCCCCGCTGAGAGCGCCTCCCCACGGCAGGGCAGAGCTCCTCTGCTGACACGCGCAATATTTACGTTCATCAGAAAAAAACCAGTAGTTTCCACAATATCTAAAAGTAATTTTTATGAGAGACATGTTTCCAGCTCTCTCTGATGATGGATGTGAAGACGGAAAATGACAGGAATAACTATCGATAACGTCTTTATCCCTTACGTCTTTGAAAACAATCGTTCTCGTGTTGAAACCAATACGGGTTCGTTATTATATAATTTATTTTAAAGTAATTCATTACAAAAAATTAGACTTACTTGTCCGTATTGTGGCCTAGGCCGAAGGCCTTTAACCATCTACAAATACCTACATCCTTTGCGCCTTTTCTAATCTTATCGCAACAAAGTCTGGTATTCACCCCAAATGGTCTCTCCATCGCATCAAAGCCAGCGGAAAAGAGACCACCACAAAGCGTACGGCTCTCAGAAAGAAAACCCACTGGAAGGGAAAACTGCCGCGATCAGAACCGAGTACATTCTATTATTCCAGACGTTCATATTTTAGCTATGTTTTTTTTTTCTGCCGCCGCGGCCGTCCCGCCGTCTGCCTTTTCCAGTGCTTGGGCCTCCTCCAGAGCCACCTGAAATCAAACGGCCTCCCACAGAAGATCGGTCCGCCACCAAATGCCTCAAGAACCCTTACAAATATTTCGATCCCCCCTTCCACTTCACTCCCCACCTAATTGCTTGAATTACCTCATTTGCCAGTTTTATTTCTATTTTGTATTGACCAGGTTATTTTACCAAGATTGACTTACAACTTGAGATGGACTTATGTGCGCTTTCTACTTCAAGCGTAACATTAAAATTACGTATCTGTATCTGTTTAGCTTCATAACTTATTTATTTTTTCTCTCCAGTCTAGGCTCCCGATTTCGCTTCGCTGGAGACTATTGCGGAATCAAACTCTTTGCACAATGATTGCATTCTCTTCCCAGAGAAATGATTTGATTCATATAGTTTATGTTTATACGATTCCATCCCTAAATCGTATTTCAATCGGGCTGGTGATCCGTCTCCGCATCAATTTTGCGACGAAATCAAGAATCAATCAATACTACGAAAACTATTTTCTTCCAGCTTTCAGACTGCTATTGGGTTACGTCATCATAATATACTTTCAAACACTCTATCTACACTACCGATACTAATAAGAACCAAAGTTGAAACTTTTATTTAGCGACAATTCTTTTGGTTCGATTAGTTTTGCGTCAGGCATACACACTTCCCTTTTTATTTGCTTGTAATTAGGTTTGGCCGTTCGCGTTAGAGTTAAGAAAGTACACGAACCGCTCTCTGAATTAAAATTGTTCTTCAAAAGTGAGCAATTTTCTGCTGTCATTTTTTTTTCAGTCCTGACTGCGTTGTCATTAAATCATATGGCCTAAGAATAATTTCAATATGATGCTCGATATGAAACAAGTACGCCTTTAATGTCCGATGTGGTGAGTTGCTTGTTCTTGAGAGATAAGACCATACAATATGGTATTATAAATGGAAAAAAAGACAAGTTCTCTATTAAAAACATCACTCTTCTTTTTTTAATAATTAATTTATTTTTTCATGTTGTAATGTAATGAATATAATCGAATGTAATTGTGTTACAATGGACCAGTATCCTTCATTGTTGCAGCCCATATTAGGAAAGTGGGTCCTTTACAAAAATATGAAAACAGGAAGCAGCATGTTTTTATATCGCGCGTAATGAACCGTTACTCATTTCCTTGTCCGTTTCGTTCATTATTGAAACGTTCTGAGATGCCATTTGAAAGAAAAATAAGAACGAAGCAGGTGACTGGTGGGAGCAGCTCGTTTCTTGAGAATATGGGATTGGATATCTCCGCGTAGGAAGACGAAAAATGACAATCTCACTTCCCCGCTGGCTCCCCAAATAAATGCTGTCACAACAGCGGAGAGCAATTCATCACAGAAACCATGAGGCCGAACAGAAATGAGAAAATTTCTTGGCGAGGAACTTGCGCCTACAGAATGTTCTCGACAAAGGGGGGGAATTTGAATCATGTAGATAGAAAAATTGTTGATATGTCTTGTCGGCGTCGTTTTATCTGCCGATTTGTTGTCAGCAAGGGATTTTAGTTGTTAGAATTGGGTTTTATCTTATGCTATTATCATGCAAAAAAGAATTGACATTCTAATACACTTATCTTTTAATTAGGCTGTTAATGTTGTGAAAGTTGTTTTTTTGTTTGTACTGCGCCAAGTTCGGGGTTTAGTTTTCATCAATTTTTAACATTTTGTCCCCACAAAATCTGAGCATTGACTTGGAAAAGCTTACTGGACACCTTTTATCGCTGCCGTATATTCTACTTTCTGACTTTGCCCAGGTCTTTTGGGGGACGGGACTCGCGGTTAACGCTCGGTAGCAGAGTGTTTGAAAAAAAGAGTCTGGAAAGGGAAAAATTCTCGCATGAGTCGAAAGTAACTTGTCACTGTTCTTAGCGGAAACAAATGGAAAAAAAAAACAGAAGCGAAATTTGGGGTGAATTACCTCGTAAGAGAAATACATCAGTGGTCATGACAAGATTAATTGAGAGGAATGATATTGTTACAACAGAGAATATCTTTTTCTTTTCTTGAATCATTAGTGGATAGCGGAGACTGTGTAAGGAAACTCGTCTTATAGCATATTAATGTATTGGCGTGCTAAGCTACGTTGAATAAAAGAACTTCACTTGCGAAGACCTTTACAATTTTTCGTAATACCTTTTTCAGCCGTATAAGGAGTTTTTGAACATGCCTGTTTCAATTTGTCCGGTATGCAAATTTTGCAATCTAATGGATTTAGGGAGGACATAATTTGAAAAGCCCAGTTAATATAACCACGTCATGGTTGTTATGTATGATACGTAATTAATAGGCCGACTCAACGATTTGATTCATAAAACTTACATGAAAGCTGCCATTTCTGAGTTTAAAAACTTTACTCGTTGATGGCAGACCTATAAATCATGTAAAAAGATATATTTTATTTTCTACCTTCAATAATGTAGTAAAAGAATAAAGAAAGTTCCCTTGTGCCTGAGAAAAAAAAAAAAAAAAAAAATTGAAAATAAGAACCAAAAAAGCCTAACGCTCCCCTAAGAGCTTCTTTTGTGATATCTAATATGTTTTTTGTCGCAATTCTCCAGTTTTACACTTTATAGATAGAGTTCCCAAAGGGTAAATTTGTTTGATTATAACTAATACAAATGGTGTTCATGGAAGTCCCATTAATTGTCCTTTTGGACGAATTTTTATTCTTTTATTTGTGCATTTTTCAAGGTTCAAAGGACACAAACCTACATGTGTGAATAATATTCTTATTATTTATTCTGTCTCTCAACCTGTCTCATATTCCTATTTAAAAACGTGTAAGATATGTATCAGATGCCAAAACACAAATTCAATGCCTTCATTCCTCACAAAGTTTTCACTAACACCAAAAATCGACGGAGAATATTCACCCGCCTTCGTGTATTCCTCAATTAACAACGCGGGCCAAATCGGATTCCACTGACCGGATTACTGCCTTTTCATCTCAAACGCGTTAGCCTGCCGTCACTCTCGGCTCTTATGCGTGGTCTGGACATCTATTCGGGAGGCGCACTTTTGTCTAGCCAGAATGCGTCGCATCACGGGTAATGATGCAAAATCAGTTTTCTTCGTCGAGATAGCGTCCCGCGAAAGGGAATTTCGCTGCGAGAGTTGTTCATGTTTTTTTTGTTTTTTCTTCTTCTTTCTTCTCCCTCACATGCCGCCGCCGCGCGGGCGAATCCGCAAACCGCACTCGGGGAAAAGCCAGCATCGTATACTGTTCGCGAAAAGTGCAATGCGCAGTCATTTGTTGTTTATTGACAGAAAAGGCACTCTGGTGTCTGCCAAACGCTTTTCACATATCTCCACACTTCCAATCTAATTTAAAATGCCGTACGCGTTTAATGCGGTTTTTAGTACAGTCTGCTGTTCGAAACAAATCAGAGGGCCCGAAGCTGAAAAGCCCAAACCAACAATGACTTGAATGTCAAAACTTAATTTTCAACCCGAATGACACAAAAAAACTTTTTGTGCCTATATTATACAGATTATCCGAAATATTCCTAGTACACAATATATGAGTATGCAGACGTACATAAATATACGAATCGGTTGTAACAACGGAAACGAAAATATAGTTGTATTCAGTCTTCTACACTGCCAAATAGTACTGCCTACAGTTATAGAGAATACGAATTTAATTTCTTTAGGATTGTGTGAGCCGAGTGCTTTGAAAAATAAAAGAAAATTAATAAGAGCATAAGGCACTGCAGACACAGAACACGGAAAACACAGACACAGATACGCAACAAACAACTGGACAGAGAAGGACCTTGCAACCGAAGTTTTTCTCACAAGCCGGCCGTAAGGATTTCTCAAGCGTTCTCCTACCCACGCCGACAAGAGTATTTGGTTTATGACCGCTGGACAGGACAGTCAGCAAAGTACGTAATGGAGAACAGAACCAGGCAGATATTAACGGAAATAGAACACAAAATGTGGGCAGCCAAAAAACGCCTTTGTTCTAATATCACAAAATTCTTGGTCGAGATCTCTCCCGTCCCAGCAGTGAATCCGGCGTCCTACCCAGGCTGGATTACAGAAGGCATCCGCTCTACACAGCTACAAGTATCCAGGAACAGCAGGCAAGTCGAACAGCCTGACAGCAGCCGAGGCAAGGCAAGACAGCAGGGCAATCAAGGACAGTGAGGGCAACTCAAGGACAGCAGGGAAGTCAAGACAAGATAGGGCAAGGGAAAGACATGACAGGACCGAGTGGGTAAACAGGCGAGCCATAATCAAGAAAGGACGAACCAGCCGCAGAGAATAGGCAAGCAAGCAGCGCTACCTGAGCTAGAGCAAAGGCTTAGAGGACGGAAGGGCGGATCAAAAACCACAAGGGTGGGGCAATCATACAGCACGACAATAAAATGGGCACAGGGCAACCCAAGACAAGCCCGACGGAGCAGCAACACAGGAGTAAGGGACAATGCCAGGGCAGGTTTCGGGTTAAGCAGGGCAGTCGATGTTGTAAGGCTTACAGCAGCGCAAGCAAAGGCTGGTCGAAGAAATAAAAAAAAAAGAAGAAAAGGCCAAGCAGCGGCAGAAAATGCCGACGAGGGCAGGATATGACGCGTTGCATATAGGACTGAAAACAACACTGCAGCGGAATTTATTCCGCCGTGAAGACACCTTCGCTTCGTAGAAATTTCGCGTTTGACAACACTAGCAGCTCGTTTATTCCGGTGAAGGAGACTCCGCCCCCTGAGAGCGCCTCCCCCACGGCATCGGCAAGCGGTTGCGCGGCTGTGGCGGATGGGCCCGGAAGCAATGCAAAGCTGGTCGGTACGGCGAGTGCTTGCGCCTGGAGTCTGCGGCGGCGCTCGTGCTTGCCGTCTCTAGGTGGCCGGCTCGCGCCGCGGGAGTTATTGATCTCCGCGTCCTGGGCGGCGCGGTGAGCACATCGGGCCGAGCGCACAGAGCGGCCCCGCCCCGCCCCGCCCCGCGTCCGCCTCCCCCGCCTGCCCGTAGGGCCCCAGCCCGGCCCGCCGTGGCTTTGATACAACCGACGCGACGAGCAGCGCGGCAGGGGCGGAAAAAAGACGGAACAGTACGTCGCGGGTCGTCTCCGGCCCGGCGCTCGCATTTGACGCGCATCCGCGCTCCGCTTGGCCGAAAAGCTCCGCGCGCGACCCACTCTTGCTCGCTCCCACGCAATCCGCGCCGCCGATCACGCAAACGTATCCCCCCGCTACCTCTCGCTCGCCGCCTCGCTCGTTCGCTTGTTCGTCTCTCTCTCTCTCTCTCTCTCTCTCTCTCTCTCAGCTCGCTCGTCAGCCGAGTCCGCTCACTCACTACCTCAAGCCGTCGCCCACCATCCTTCAGCCAGTCGGCCACTCACTCCTCAGCCCAGTCCCCGGCGCATATCACTCCTCAGCCAGTCGCACTCTACTTTCTCACTCCAGTCGTCCCACTCACTTTCTCAACCTAAAGTCCCACTCAACTCCTGCAGCCCCAGTCGCACTCACTCTCAAGCCAGTCAGCCACTCCACTCCTCAGCCAGTCCGCCACTCACATCCACAGCCCAGTCCGCCCACTCACATCCTCAGGCCAGTCCGCCACTCACTTTAGACCAGTAAACGAACCACATCACTTGCTCAACCGAGTCCCACTCTCCTCACGCCAGTCGCCCACTCCACTCCCCCTCCACCAGG
>BOPP01000167.1:2162931-2188903 GCA_017312745.1 Gryllus bimaculatus
CACCCCCTCCCCCTTCCCCTCAGTCTCCCCCCTCCCCCCGTCGTGGCCGGGCTGCTTTCCGCAAGGATCATCCGTTTCCACGAGCTGCGGCCCTTTGGTTCTGTATCCGTGTCTTTGAGAACACTCGTTCTGGGCCGGCAGGATTTGATTCTGTTGGAACTTCAGGTGGCCCAGCACACCTTGATTCCTGGTGGTGTGTTCGCACGATTCAAGATTCACAAGATTCTTTTGATTTTGACTGTTTTGCATGTACTCGGTGTAGTCAGTCGACCTCCATTAATTTGCCCATCCCCGAATCTACTTCGTCTCGTCTTCACCATCGCTAAACACTTGTTATATTCTATACGCTTCGGTGGGTTCCAGTTGTGTCGCAAAGGCTTCCTTTGGCTCTGTTTCCGTGCCTTTGAGGACTCCCGTTCTGGGTGTGGAGGATTTGATTCTGTTGGAGCTTGATTCCTGGTGGTGTGTTCGCACGGCAAGATTCTTTTGATTTTGACTGTTTTGCATGTACTCGGTGTAGTCAGTCGACCTCCATTAATTTGCCCATCCCCGAATCTACTTCGTTTTGTCTTCACCTTCGCTGAACACTAGTTATGTACTACACGCTTCGGTGGGTTCCAATTGTGTCGGAAGGGCTTCAATGGGCTCTGACTCTGGGTCTTTGAGAACACCCGTTCTGGGCCGGCAGGATTTGATTCTGTTGGAGCTTCAGGTGGTCCAGCACACCTTGACTCCTGGTGGTGTGTCCGCACGGCAACATTCTTTTGATTTTGACTGTTTTGCATGTACTCGGTGTGCTCAGTCGACCTCGTCTCGACCTCCATTAATTTGACTAACACCGAATCTAGATCGTCTCCTCCTTCACCTCCGCTGAACACTGGTTATATTCTACACGGTTTGGTCGGTTCCAGTTGTGTCTCAAAGGCTTCAATTGGCTCTGTCTCCGTGTCTTTGAGAAATCCCGTTCTGGGCTGGCATAATTTGATTCTGTTGGAGCTTCAGGCTGTCCAGCACACCTTGATTCCTGGTGGCGTGTTTGCACGGCAAGATTCTTTCGATTTTGACTGTTTTGCATGTGCTCGGTGTGCTCAGTCGACCTCGTCTCGGCTACCATTAATTTGCCCAACCCCGAATCTAGTTCGTCTTGTCTTTCACCTCCGCTGAACACTGGTTATATTCCTCACGGTTCGGCCGTTTTCAGTTGCATCGCAAAGGCTTCCTTTGGCTCAACGAGTCTTTGAGAACCCCCATTGTTGCCCTAGAGGATTTTATTCTGTTGAAGCTTCCAGTGATTTGACTCACCATGATTCCTGCTTGTGTTATCGCACTTCTTGATTCTCTAGATTTTCTGTTTCCGGCATAGAGTACTCTGCATGTGCGTTTCGTGTACTTCGTATTACCAGTAGATCTATTTTCGTCGCTTATTACTTCGCTTCTACTCCCTCACCTCGTTTGTACCCAGGCTCCTTCCGCAAGGTTCATCTTTGTGAAATCTGCGTGGCTTTGAAAACCCCCACTCTGGACCGTCTAGACTGGATTCTGTTAAAGCTTTCACTGTTATTCTACTCACTTTGATTCGAGTTGTGTTTCCGCACGACTTGATTCTCTTGGTTTTCGGTTTCTGCCGTGGAGTATTGTGCATGTCCGTTTCGTGTACTCAGTCTGATCAGTCGAACTCTTCTCGTTTCTCATTACATTGACCATCACCGAATCTGATTTTTGTTCTTCATCTTCGCTGTATTCACATTGCTTTCCACGAGGTTGGTCCGTTCCAATACCGTTCAACTTTCCTTTGGTTCTCACTGCGAATCTGGCTTCGAGAATTCTCACGGCGCACCTTGATTTCATTCTGTTGGACATTTCAATGTTACTGATCTTCTGAATACCTGGTTGGTTTCGAACGAACTCAAAACTATTATAATACTGAGATACGCGTTTCAAATTCTGCCACAACGTCTTGTTTGTGACTCTTTACGTCGTTACCTTCTTTTGTTTCTAGGTGTTTTTGTTTTCGTTGATTGTGCGCCCGTGGCACCTGTTCGAGGTTATGTTCTTCTGTGATCTGGGTCTCAACACCGCGTCTTCTCTGGCATCTTTCATTGCGTCCCACTTTTCAGTCGTTCCATACTCAACCTTCGGAATTCGTCTCAATTTATTTGCCGATATTCCTTGGCATATCTTTATGTTTTGCACGGTTTGAATGCTTCCCAATACATATGAATGAAACCTCAGGGATGATCGGCATACAGCTTGATATTTTTCCAATCTCTCTACCGGTCTTACCTCTCCTTGTTTTCCTTACGGTTGGTTATGCACCACTCTGAATTTTTCTTAAATTATACGCATTGTTATATTGTTTTTAGTTATATTTTGTGTCGTTGGTAATTTTCATAATAACATTTAGAGTTGCCTTGTGTAATTTAATATTGTTAGGTCCATTTCTCTAAATCAGTATTATATTACGTTTTATTTCGTTTTCTGAAGCATTTCTAGTTACTATTTCCTAGGAAGTTAATCGCAATGTTTGTGATTGCTCCATATTAGATTGAGAATGGTACGGATGATCATGGGAAGGGAAGGACCATGAGAAATGAGTGGTGGTGGTGGTGGTTGGGATGGTTAAAATGTGCTTCGTGATAGATGCGATTTTCAACCACCTCAAAACCAACCGGAAAAAATATGGCATCGCCGCGTTGTGTCTCCTTATCTGCCCCTGCAATATGAATACAATTTTCTGCCAAAAGCTTTCCACGAAGACATTCTCGTCGATCTGAATCTGTCGAATCTTTTCTGTGCGGTTCTTTTTAACGCGTTGCTGAATTGTAAACATGAGTTTGGTTGGCTTCTAAGAAGACACCTTTGAACTGCCATATTCCCGGAAAAGATGTGATTGGCTCAGAATCGTCTTTTACTTTCTTCACAATTTTCCTCTCGTCATCAATATTTCTTTGCCGACGCCTTTCATCACTCTTACTCCGTGTCCATCTTTTACAAATTCCGTCTACTGGCCAAGTTGCCATCGCGAAAACAACCACGTCACAACCCTTTCGCCTTCTCCAAATCACCGCATCACGTCCTGACAACGTTTTCCGCTCGTTTACCGTCCCAGTACAATCGCTATCACTATTGATTCTAAAACTAAATCAGTGATTTCGATGGCGAAAAGCCGGCTGTCCCATGTTGTAGATTTACCGCATTGAAAGAATATTAAGCCTAAAACAAGCCCCTAAGCAAAATAGAAATTTGTATTGTCAAGCGGAAGATCAGTCCCGTTGACCCGAGTGTCGCTGCGTAAAATAAGGTATCGTGGTTTTGAATGGAATAAATCTATGCGAGTCTTTCACGGTACTTTTTCTCCACACTCTTTCATCTTTATTCCGTTTCGATAGTTTTCAACATACCAATGTCTTCCACAATCACCGTTTCACCCCAGCCGCAAGAATGAGGATCGCACTAACATTGCGTTACATCATCCTCGCCCTCGTACATATCTTTTGCTCACTGTCCAACCGCTTCAGCCCAACTGTCACAGTGACCACCTCCACTAAACCCTCATCACAACCTGCTCGTCATCGTACATATCCTTTGCTCACTGCCCGACCGCTTCACCCCAGCTACCACAGTGACTAAACATACGTCACATCCTCCTCGATCTTCCACATATTTTACTCACTGTCCACCTGCTTCACCCCAACTGTCATAGTGACCATCGCCACTAAACCCCATTCGCATCCTTCTCGCTCTCGTACATGTCTTTTGCTCACTGTCCAACCGCTTCACCCCAGCTACCACCTCTACTAAACCCGCGTCACATCGTCCTCGCTCTCCCACGTATATTTTACTCACTGTCGCCCCGCAGCTGTCGCGCTGACCATCGCCACTAAACCCGCGTCACGTCCCGGTCGCCCCGTGAGCCGAGGGGCAGTGGTGGTGGGGGCGGGCGTCGGGGTCCTTCATTTGGGCGTCGCGACGCCCTGAGCCCGCAGCGCCGCGGCGCCTGCAGCCGATCCGCGGGGCAATAAGCGGATTGCCGGCGCCGCCCCACCCCGCCCGCCCCCCGCCGCCTCCCTCGCCCGGCGCTATTCGATTCCTGCCGGCTGCAGCGCGCAAATGAAAGAAGTTGCACGCTGCGCCAAGCCACTTGCCGCCTCCCGCCCCCCCCGGCCCCTCCCCGCCCCTCCACCCACCTCCCTTCCCTCACCCCCGGCCCAGCCCCGCCCAACCCCCACCTCCACGCCCTGCTCGCCACCTCCACGCCATCGCCCAAATCCCGCCACCGCCGCCGCTCCCTCCCCCCGCCCCCCCTCCCTACTCCACCCACCCCTCCTCGCCCCGCCCCGTCCACCCTGCTCGCCCCGCCCCGCACTTCCACTGCTCCGCCCCGCCCCACCAGCCTCCCCACCCGCTCCGCCCGCCCCGCTCCTCAACACCCCGCCCCTCCCTCTCCACTCGCCCCGTCACGCCCCGCCCCACCCGCCCCCCCCGCCCCGCGCCGCCCCGCCCGGCCCCCACCGCCCCGCCCCGCCCCGCCCCGCCCAATCTTTTCGTCACGAATGAAAATAGGATCTAAAAAGGCTATAGTTTTTTTCTCAAACGAGATCTTCCGATCGTTTTCATCGTAATCCAAAGTCTGTGAATTAGAAACCGTTATTTTGATTTTTCGTGGTATTTACGTAAAGATCCTAGGACTTTTTTTTTTCAAACATCTCTCCACATTTGTTCTTAAATTTTTTCTCTCGAATGTAGCAAATTGGCGTCTAATACGGCACAAATCCATTTTTATTTAAATTTATGAACTTTCGAAAATTCCCATTTCTATTTTCTCGTGCTTCTTTTGCCGCAAAGCGTTTTTTGTAAGACGTTTACAGAATTAGTAGGATAATAGCAACAATAGTACATTACATATCAGTTAGAAGTAATACGAGAAAGTATGTGCAGTGGTGACACACACAGTTCATTAAAAAGCTATACGTCCGCAAATGTTGCGAGAGGCTGATTGAACCCAACGTCCTGAACCAGCAGCGACTGCAGCGCTTTCCGAATGCGGTATCATAACTCGCCAAAGAACTCACAACAGCTGCCTGTCCGCAACACAATGGCCGCTTTATTTCAAAGAGTTTGCAAAACCCGCGGCGTGGGGCGCCGAATTGAATGCGAGGCAACGCGCGGGCCACGATTCGTTGGCAATTTTCTTTCTCGTCTTTTATGGCTTCCGGGCGCCGTTGCCGTGGAAACACCTTGTACAGGTCTCTCTCTTTCTCTCTGTCTCTCTCTTTGTCTCTCGCAGTCGGCAGACGAAATGCGGAGTGGTGAGTGGAATACGTTGAGGTGTGGTCAAAGGAAGAGAAGCTAGCTCTTTCGAACGGGGCGTGTTGCCTTAATGAGGTAAAGGAGTAAGGACGGCGAATCCAGAAATGGTAACAGCTTGTAAAAGGCTCGCGCAGATAGCGATGTGGAGGTGACGCGGTGAGTGAGGCAGTATGGTTGGATTTTAGAAGGAAGAGATGAAGAAAGAAAGTGAAAGCATGCAGGCCTGGAGAGAGTTTTTTGGAAGAGAGACGCTTTCGCTAATGAAAGGGGTGGAATTTATTAGTTAAGACGGAAGAGGGAGTGAAGATAGATCCAGAGCTTGTGTACTGCTTGTTCAGATAGCGAACTAGAGATAACGTTGTAAATGAAAGAGGGTTAGTTTGGGTTGAAGATGGAAGATGTGCTGGAAGAGGAAATGAAAAAGAAAAGGGATAGAAAGAGCAAGAATAAGGTCGAGGAGGGGTGTGGGGGTTGGAGTCTCTCTAACGACGGGGAGTGGTATTAATAAGGGAAGAAACAGGAGAGGAGGACAGATTGGGGAAAAGCAGCATAAAACGGCTTAATGGAAGTTTGTCCCGATGGCAGAAGGGAGACGGAAAGAAAGGCCAGAGAACGTGGTTGGGGCAATGGGAAAAAAGAAAGGGTTTAGAGAATATAAGCTTGCCACTTACGAAAGAAATGGCGTTATTGGGGCAAGGAGGAAGAAGTATGTAAACACCTTGCTCAAATAACGGTCTAGAAGAGATGATAGGATGAGCGGGTGATGTTTGGTTGCAGTAGGAACATTTCTACGTTCCAATCTTCTCTAATTAACAGTAAAGAAAATTTAAAAAAGACAGAAACTGCAAATAGCTATGTAAGAGAAGGTTACAGAACAACGAATTAAGAATGTGAATGCGAGGATGTTTATCTTTAGGAAAGGGAGGAACGCAATTTAAGGCAGTGGAAGACAGAAAACCAAATTGAGAACCAGGAAAAGAGAGCTAAAAATATTACAACAACGAAACAATGAAATGAGAAAAGTATAAGTCAGTAACAAGTTTAGGAGAACAGTATTATTTATTCAAATTATTTACAGGTTATTCACTATTTTAACAAATACTGAGATATAATGAGAACATATGGTCTTATCTACCCAATAACCGTTTCCCAGTAAAGTATCAAGTAAGTAAAAACCACAAGTAAACAGATGGGAGAGGAAGATAACAAAATGCGACACAATGCCAAAGCGAGAATACATGTAAGAAAGAGAGGAACAGAGTGTAAGGCAGATGAAATTACCCATTTCGAGAGTTAGGACAAGAGGACGCTAGTTTGAGAGAGGGAACGGCAGAGACAGAGAGAGAGACAGAGAGAGACGGAGAGAGACAGAGAGAGAGACAGAGAGAGAGACAGAGAGAGAGAGACAGAGAGACAGAGAGAGAGACAGAGAGAGACAGAGAGAGACAGAGAGAGACAGAGAGAGACAGAGAGAGACAGAGAGAGACAGAGAGAGATCATCAGAGAACTAGGTTGGAGACAATATCAAAGCGAGACGAAGTATCTGCAAGAAAGGAGAGTCAGAATTTAGGGTGAACATAGAGAACTAATTGAGAGCCAGGATAGTAGCGCGTATTTGAGCGAGAACGGGAAAGAAAGAAAGGGAGAGACTCAGAGAACAAAGATGCGGCAAAGTTGCAAATCTTACCGGTAAGAAAGGAAGAGGCAGATTTTAAATAGACGAAGTTAGAGAGCCAAAACGAAATTAAGGAAAAGAACGCTAATTTCAGCGAGAAAGAGAGGGAGAGCGAGGGGGGGAATTTGGGAGAGCAGAAGTCTGGCAGAGATCGCAACAGGCCGCATGCGCGGTTCCCAAGCGATAGGCTGCCGAGAAGGTTCCCTGGAAGAATTAATTATTCTGTGAACTTCTCATTTCATTTCCTGTCCTGCGAGACCGCGAGGCGCCGGTGGCGGTGGCGGTGGCGGTGGAAACAGCCATCGCGCCTTCACATCGCCTCTTCACATTGCCTCTTCACATCACCCCTTCACATAGCCCCGTCACATAGCCCCTTCACATAGCCCCTTCACCTAGACCCTTCACATAGACCCTTCACATCGCCCCTTCACATCGCCCCTTCACATCGCCCCTTCACATCGCCCCTTCACATCGCCACAAACGCCTCTGACGCTACCGGATTTATCTGACTATCACTGACGGATTTATCATGTGCGAGATGTACGGGAATAATGTCCGTAGAAGGTTACGAGACTGAGAAACTAAATACTCATTCGCCATGCCGTCTCCGGCCCTAAATCTGCCAACATGGCTACCACCGCTGCCTCCTCCACCATGACCACTTATATGTCCCCGCCTGTTCCGCCATCCCAAACGTCAACATCAAAAATACCTTCACGATGACCGCTATCAACATCACCGTAGCACCATCCCACCGCCGCCACTGTCTTTACATCGTGACCACCGTTACCATCACTATCATCATCGCCAGTAAAAATATCCCGCCGTCACCACCATCGTCAGCATCACCATCAACGTAACGATCATCACCAGAACGAACCTTAAAATCTCTTTGACCATTACCACTATTAACATCGGCACAAGAATCTGCATCACCAACATCACCATGAGAATCACCATCATCAACATCACTGTCATCGTTACCACCCTCAACATCCCTGCGAGCATCAGCAATACCACCATTAGCATCACGACCATCACAGACACCATTGCAGCCGCTGCTTTTATTACTCCCGTCACCAACGATATCACCAGTATCATCTCAAATACAGACACACTCCCCGACATCTTCAATATTTCCACCCTCAATATCACCGTCTTCACTTCAACCACCACCGCTATTAATTTCACCCCCCGCCATCGCTCCCAATTTTACCCACCACCCCTTTTATCGCTACCGCCTCCATCACCACCACAACCACAGCCACCCGTCTGCGCTGCGGCCAATTTAGCCGGGAGCCACTCCATCTTTCCTCTGTACTCGACCCCGCCCCCCCTGCGCGTCCCGGCAGTTCAGCCGCAGCCGCTGCCTGCAACCCCTCCCCCTCCTCCTCCTCCTCCTCGTCCCCCCACCCTCGACCCGCGATCCTCGGAACTCGAATCGAACCGAGAGAGCTCCTCGCGAGGAGACGGGTAACTTCCACGAAACACGGGCAGAGCGTTACGCGCAGAAATTCCTACTCGTAAACAGATTAGACTCTAAGAGACGGTAAGAGGGGGAGAAGTTCCGTTGTTTCCTATCAATTGAAGCCACTGCAGTGCCTCTGAACGGGGGTTCTAGAGTTCGGGTCCTGGCGGTGGCAGGGTTTTCGAAATATTTTACATAGCTAGGTCGAGTTCAGCAGCTACCTGGAAGAGAATTCTGCCGGCCGGCTGCTCTGATCGGTAGTGTTCCATGCTTCCTCAGTTCAACATCAGGCGAATGCAGGAGCTGTTCCCTAACAAACGGGCCACTGACCGCGCGCGATCTTTCCTTCCTCTTCCTTGTTCTATCCCCACCGCTTACATACACACACTTACACTAGCATGTACTACATTATATTAGAGCTTGTTCTGTGAGGGGCGGTGCTCCGCTGGTAGAAGATACATGAGGGAAATCCTCAAGTCGATATGTCTTGGCAGCGCCGGATCTCACCGTTCATTAGGAAAAGTTTACCTTCACTTTTCGCACATGGACTGAACTAGACGGGTCTAATGACCTTAGCAGTTGACACACCCTGACACACTAATATAGTACCTGTATAGAACTAACCTAGAATTAATTTAAATACGTATGTTTAAGTAAAACCGTCACCTAGTTACTTTAGCCTTAACGCAGCAGTATAAAAACTATGTCTCCTTGATAAATTAACGCTCGCCTCCACAGGGCTACTGTGAAGAAAAATCACAAAATATCCTCCGAATCTTCCTCTTCGTTATTTTGCAATTTCATCGTTATTTCCATTATAGCCCACGACAATTAATAATTGTGACGAAAAAATCTTAAAAATAGATGTTATACATTTTTAATAAAATATGTATGCTATAATGTCAGATGTCTAAAAAATTTAGCGCATACGTTTATCGCACTGAATTAATTAAAATGTAAAATTATTACGCTTTTCAACTTGTTGATATTAAGTCTGCAACTTCCTCGAATTTCTGTCAGATATCCTTTTCACCTTTTCATATCCATAGAGGTATTGAAATTTCGGTTCCTCCACACACTTCTCGTCTCAAAGGATTTCCCCCTCTCGCTCTTTTACTTCCTACTTTCTCCATCTCTTCTCGCTTTATGGCGCTCGGCAATGCAGTTCTGCTGTCTCATGCAGCATTCCCCCCCCACACACACACTCGATGGGTTCGCACGTTCCTCTACACACTCCAAGAAATTCTCACCTGTCAGTTTTGCCCTCTGGCTCAGTCATTCTCTTTCTTTCCCCTTCTCTACTAATTTTTCTCTCACATTCTCTTACCATTCTTCCCTACCTTTAATTCTTCGGCGCTCGCTTGTGCTAGTGGTCTGCTCTCTCCTGCAAGAATCTCTCTCTCATTCTCTCTCATTATCTCTCTCTCACACTCACTCACTCTCTCACACTCTCACTCTCTCTCACTCTCTCTCTCACTCTCTCTAACTCTCTCTCATTCTCTCTCTCCCATTCTCTCACACTCTCTCACTCTCACACTCTCTCTCACACTCTCTCTCACACTCTCTCTCACTCTCTCTCTCACTCTCACACTCTCTCTCACACTCTCTCTCTCACTCTCTCTCTCACTCTCACACTCTCTCTCACTCTCTCCCACTCTCTCCCACTATCACACTCTCTCTCATTCTCTCACACTCTCTCACTCCTGCTCTCTCTCTCTCTCTCTCACGCACACAGAATCTCCCGTTTCGAAGCACATACATCTCTCAGCTCTTCAGGAAAATCCCACAATTTCCCTTCTCTCTTTCATTCCCTCCTTCCCCTTCCCGTTTCCCATTTCCTCCTCCTCCTTTCAACTCTTTGACGCTCGACTACGCGGTTCTCCTCTTTTCTGTCACTCTTCTCGCTCCCCTCCGTATGACACGTTTCGCCAGTAGAGCTCTTTATGGAAAAAAAACCCGCGCCCCCTACACTGCTTCCCGGCGTCATTCAAAGCCTCCTGAATAAGATTTGCGACGCTTTATCGGAGAACTTGGTTGCGTCTTTTTTGTACTTCGCGTGGAGTGCGAGTCGTATAAAAACTCTCTTTATTGACACTGCGGTCGGCACGTTTACTGTTCTGAGGTTGCTGTGAAAGAGAGACTCCCCCCAGTCATACACCCCTTGAGCTTTTGTGCTCGCGCGCGTGTGTGCAACGGGGGAAAAGAAAAAAAGAGAAGGAAATGAGGTTGACCGAATTTTGGTGTTTTCTTTTGAAGTTGTCGGGAATATCCGGAAAGGATTTTTGTGTTTATCGTAAAAGAACCCGAAGTTACTTCTTTTATATCGAGATTGGTGCTGCAAGGGTGAATACAATGTTGTTCATTGACAAGAAGCAAGTTTGAATGTTCAATATTGAGAGTGGACGTGTTTTGAAATCATGTTGGTTTGGGTTTGCCTGTGATATTTTAGTTCTTCGAACTCTTGAATGGCTCACAGGGCATATACGCGTATTGGTGTCCATATCTTGTGCTCTGGTTCTGTATTGTGATCTCTGATCTTGTGAGGGACCATACGGATATCCGATGAAATGAATACGGAGTGTTACAAAGAATAATAATTTTATTGGTCGTAATTTACTTTTTGCTATAGAAAATCATTTCATTGTTGTGAAAGTTTAAAATAAGTGTTGCTATGTTAAATTTTTTTAATTTGTTTAAATTATTTATTATTAAATATTTTAATTTGTTTGGATATGTTCTTGAAAACAGATGATTTAAAAAATAATGTTCCTATTCGAATTTCAGTAAAACTACAAAAGCAAATTAAAATTGATATCGAAGTCACAACATTTGCCTTGCGTAAATTGAGGCAGTTCGATGTTTTTGAAGTTGACTGTTGCAGATTTTCTTATAGTTAATTCCAATTGCGTCACACGTGAGTCATCGTGCGAGATGTTGCTTAGTTGTTGATGTATAATTGATACTTGTGGTTGTTAATAGTTGATGTATAGTTAATATTTCTGAACGTTTTCGTTGCAGTATTGCTCTACGAAAGTACGGTTTTACACGTTTTTTTCATAGGTATTTTCAGATGTCTAAACCGAAATTAATTTGAATTGTAATGCCGCAATGACCACTGTGTGCGAGAACGCAAAGAAACACTACACACATTTCTCAGAACAACGATATTTTTACGGTTCCCACGCGAACTGTGTGAATACAATGCCTTTCGCAAACGATGTAGTAGGTAACTTATTTTTACGAAGTACACAAGAAAACATCTAAAATGTTTTAATTTAAAACTATCATGAAGTTACCCAAACGATTCCATTAGCGTCTATTTTTTTCTTTTTCTCGTTTTGATGTGCGGTCATGTTTAAAAACTCCTAAATCGACGAATGAATTGCAAAAACATTGCCGTAAAATGTAAAACTGAAATTAAAAGAATTCTGTTATTGTGAGTATTCCCGTTGTAGAAATTTTTAGCTGTTCAACCATTCATTGAGCACGAGAATATTATGAGTTTTTTATGTAAACGTTCCCGTCTGTAAGCACACGAATTTGTTCTCTTTTTCCTCTACGTAAAATTTTTCGCATTTTATGACAGCGTCGAGAAATTTGCTCCAAACTGAAATTAAAGGAGCTCAATCATTCCCGGGAAATTATCTCCTGTGTTCCACCAACTCCTTCACTTCCTCATTCTTTCTTCGTCGACTTCTCTTTCACAATTTTCTTCATTTCGTCTGGAATGCGGTTTTCGTGATTTCTGAAGAATTAACTATCTTTGCAACTTCATTGTCTTTGACCTATTGACTTAGATTGCTTCAGATACTTGGATGCTCAGAATTAAGTTGGTACGAGTATTTAATGAAAATGGGGAGGTTGGGAGGATGGTAAGTTTTCTTGCTTGTTTAATGAAAAGTCCTTGGGTCGTCTTGTAGAAGCAGAACTTCTTCACGTGCTTTGCGACTAGCTAAACATCGACGTCTATAGGTGGAATATGTTAAAAGTCTGTGCGTGAAAACTTTTTTATTGGGTAATTTTCTTAGTACCGTAATGCGAGAATTTCAATCAATTAATGCTTTGTGGAATGTAATGATTTGTGTCTATAGTAATTGTTAGGAAACTAGAAAAAATTTTGAAATACATTTTAATTGGTACACCATTCTCAGCATTCAACAAATATTCTTTCCTGGACAGTACAATATCCTGTTCTGATGCAAGGTTTTTTAGTCTAGGTATTGCCGAAATCAATAGCACATTATTTGTAAGTTTTGGGGGAGCATTACAATATAAAGTAGGGAAATGTGTAGATTATTAAACGCTCACGTAGTATATGCTGGGACTAAAGTAATGTACAGAGGAGCATCATTTGCAATGTACAAAATAAAATAATTTTTCTTTATTTGATTGTTTTGCTAATCGAGAATATGAGGACGATCAATATTTTTTATCTGATGTGAGTATGTCTAGTGTCCTAGAGTTTCAAATGTCCAGTGAAATTATTACAGTGATATATGAAAACTCCTAAGTCACTGGTAATAGAAAAAATAGTTATATGTACTCTAGTAGATAAAAGGGATTCTCAATATTCTTTCTGTTGAAAAAACACCTCTTTTGCTGCAGCATTAGAATAGTTGTACTTCCTCTGTACTACTTAACATTTCCTCTGTACTCTGTATCACGTAACTTGTATGAAAAGACGTAAAATGTCAGGAGAATGGTTATGAATTATTTTGTTTTTTCAGTGTTTCATTTTAAAATGTCATTAACCGCTGAATATTCCAATATGTTTTGATACAGCCTCTTTTTATGAACCTCTTCCTATACTCTTGCGTATAAGAATGGCGAACGTCTCATTAAACAGATTTTTGACGTAAAACGGAGAATTGGTTACACTTAATGGCTGCACTGCCGTAAAAGCGCGGTCATATAGCCATCGTTCACTGATATAATTTGATCCTTTTGTGTAAATGCGTGTCGTATACAACACAACGACTCTGCTTTCGGAGATCAAAGCCTTTGAGTCTGCACAGTAAATTAACTTTTCGTCGCGAACAAGTGGAAACAAATGCTGCGTTGTGAAGTGAATCACGGTCGGCTCGTTTCTGTTCTCTCGTTCGATTAATGGAAAGAGTCGTGGAGAATCCTCATTATATTTTACGAGATCTAAGTGAAGTACATTTGGACATACTTTGGAAGAGCTATTGCAATGTTTCGAATATTCTCCAGATATTAGATTTGATTTTCACTTTAGCACTTTTCGTGAATGAAACAAGGGCCTGGAAGTGTATATAAATGGAATTGGTATTCAAGAATACGTTCGTTATAAATTGTATTTAATGTTTGTAGGAATATTTTTGTAAAACGAAAGCTAATAGTAAAGAGAAACCCATCTTAACTCCGCGAATCAGGGGGGTGGGACATTCCTCTATGAAAATGTAAACTGCTGTAATCTTTTTTAACAATGAAATATGGCGACTGCCGTTTCTTGTAGCTGGAACCACGTTGTTGCACAGTTCAACGGTGGAATGTTTCATTTATGCTCGCTCTGGTATCAGCGATTAGAAATGCGGAAAAAGTGTTCTCGTATCTGCACTTTAAAAAACAGCAGATTAATTTATTGTTTAATATGAATTGGGTCATGAATTTCTATTGTCATTAGTCCCGTTAGGGTAGTGAATGTTTTATTTCAAGCATTAGGGTAGTGAATGTTTTATTTCATCTTCATTTATATAAACTTCGGCGCCCCCCCCCAGACAGTGAGACCTACAAGTCTTATGGGGATGTACCCCTCCATATAACCCCCACAAGCAGGGCACAGATCAAGCTCTAAGCTCCCGAATGTCCTTGCAATACATGTGGTAGTATGGGGAATGTAAGTGTATGGGTGATTGCGTGAAGGGGGAGGGGGCAGGACGAGGAAGAGAAAGGAATGGACGTACGCGGCCCGTGACTCATTTGTTTGGGTGCTGATTCGGCATTCGCTTGCGATTGGTCGGGGAAACCAAGGAAAAGTTCCGGTGAGAACAGTCGGCTGCCAGAATCCTTCAGGCAGCAGCTGAATTCGATGCAGCTACGAGTAGATAGCTGGTTTGGAAAATCTGCCACCGTCAGGTCTCGACCCTAGGACTTTCTGGTCGGAGATGCTGCGGAGTCAGCTGCAATTCTGGCTCTGAATCGGTTTACTTGTTCAGTATGTATTCGAATCAGCGAGTAAAATTACTGCACAGATCATTGATTCTTATGATAGTTGTAAAGTGCTCTAAAAATTCATTTACAGATTTCATACCCTTTCTTCATTTCGTTGTGTTCTTTCCAAGTTGACATTTTTTTTTGCTTGTCTTGTTAGTTCATGATACATAAATTATAGAGAATATAAAACGATAGAAAGTTTTTAATTCTTCAGAGGTGTTTCGCCCAACACGACTGATAATTTTGTTCGGATAAATATTGATATTAAGGCGTTAAAAATGAATAAAATATCAGAGTGATAAGACTATAAATTTATATTATATATAAAACTGAATATGTACCAAAATGTTTAAATTGTAGAAATTTCCATTAAGGGACCAGTTGCGATATTTAAAAGATGTTGATCTTGTCCAAAGATTCTGCGCGCAAAATTTGTCCTCTTACAGTACTCCTTCGGACCAAACAACGGTTGGTTCTAGTAGGGTTATTCACTTTTTGAGCTCAATATCACGGCCGAAAGACGCGGAATAAATCACTTCTCCTCATTATCCGGTCGCCCTTCAGGCCATGAGAGATTGCCACCGCCTTTAGACGAAGTCGACGGGTCGGCGAACTCCACGTAATAAAGAAGCCGTATTGATTCCACCCTGCCTTCCGTTCCACTCCAAACCGCCTTGCTTCTCTCCACACCCCTCCACGCCCCTCCACGCCCCTCCACGCCCCTCCACGCCCCTCCACACCCCTCCACGCCGCCGGGTGGAATGACGCCGACCAAAAGAACACTAGAGCGCGCCCCGCTTTCAACCTCCTTCCCCCCTCCTCCTCTTCTTCTTTTTTTTTAAACGGCCCTCTGAAATGTGATGGAACATTAATTTCCAGGAATGTTTGCTTCTGACGGGCCTGCAAGGAGTTGGGAGGAGGAGAGCATACTTACGATTCATGCAGTGATTACACCAGGCCCCCAAAACGCCCGGCGCCATGACAGTTCAGCAAGCGGACATTAATTATACTCAAACAATGCTTTATATTTATTCGAGTCTACTGTTTATGTTACGGGTACGAAATAAAATATACATATTTGCAGAGTGTTAATCCAATAACGGGCGAAGAATATTTTTGTTTCGCTGAAACAGAACGGTCGTTTTGTTTCGAAGGCAAAGGTTTAGGTTTGTTTGCATGTTCCTTTGCATAAATCAGGATGTATGTAGTACGTTTGGATGAAATTCCTGTAGTACAGGTGATCGTGGAAATTTTACGCCATTCCCACGTTGTTTAGGAAATACATAGAGATTTAAAACGTTACCTCATGATGTGGTTTTGGTCATATGTTCAATTTCATGTGTTTAAAAAGAAACATAAATTTAGGAAACATTATAAAGAAACGTACGTTTATGTAAATTGTGTAAGATGAATTATGTGTAAGGGCATAGATTAATTTTTCAAAGTCATTAAATGGTGACTGACATATACCAAAAATCATACTCTAAGCATTTAAAAAAAGAATTAAACCTGATGTTTAAAGATATTATTGTGGTACATGTTCCTGAAATAAAATGTATTTTTAATCGATTTTTTATTATTTTTAATATTATTGTAATACCTCACTATTCAATGCCTTAATTCATCGAACAATACTGGCGTTTTTCTGCCCTTCAATCCTGTTGTTTTAGAGTAAAGATACTAATTTCTTTGAAAAAAGTTAAATAAGATATTTTCTAAAATGGTTTCATGTATTAAGTGTAAAAAAAACGTAAAACGTAAAACCCCGTAATTTCCATTGTACTCGCTGCGCAGATAACATGTCCAATATTTGTCAAATGTTAATTTACCACAATTTAACCCTTCACCCACTCTCCGACATCTATAAACATGCCAACAGACACGCAGCAGCCCCCTGAAATCCTGACACACGTTCCCCATGACCCACAACTATTAATTACGACCATTAATTAAATAAGTTAATATATGCGCGACGTGCAGGACGACGTAGCACCTCGTTAGGAGCAAAATTATTCTCTTTCCGCGTCACTGCGTCGCCTCTTTTCGGTCCCTCAGCCCTCGCGTCGTGGTCGCTTATCGCTTGCTGCCGCCGCCGCAGCCCCGCCCCCGGGGGAAATACGGGCGACTGTGCGCGCCGGGCGGAAGACGCGCGAACTAATCTGCGCGTTCGCGGCCCCCGTGGACGTTGGACGGCGTTGCCACGTCGCGCGTCGCTTTGTTGGCGGACAGTGGTTGGCGAATTAGGAAGGGAGGGTCGTGCATGTGTGTCGGAAGAATTGCTTACGTTTTTTGGTGTCTTTGGGTTGTTTATTGAACGAGGGCGGCTTTGGCGTGTGGTGTATGGCCAATTTGCAAACAACGCTATCGAAATTAGCTTGTTTATGTTTTGTTATTTAAGGTCACATTACCATATAGGTTATTAGCGGCCATTATTGTATTTAACGATATGGTAGATGACATGAAATGGTGATGATAGGGGATGAAAGACGAACATAAATTCAACCAGGGACTTGAAACCGCGATCCTTCGATCCGAGATTGCTACGACACTTTCGCCTTAACGGTTTCGGCAATCCGAACTGACTGATAGGCATTCTTGTCTAAGGCAACTTACACATGGATAACAAAGTTCATTTGTATCCACAAAATTGAGAAGCATTAGAAATATGTACGCCAAAGAAAACAGTAATTTACGCATTTAGATAAAAACGTCGATTTGTATGAAATTATATAGTTACTTGGTGGAAGAAGGGTTTACGTCAATTTTTAGTGATTTTAGGTTTGTGTCGTCGACGTGGGCTTTTAAAGACCCTTCTTTCAGTTCGTCGATCATATCTCCTGATTTCACTATCTACCTTTACAATGGCCAACGATTGTTTAATAAATGGTGTAAGGATGGTAAGATGGTGTAAGAAAAATACCCATTGTATAAAACTTTACCGACATTAGCACTTCTTGCGCCGTGCCACAGAATTAATAGATTTATGAATGTTAGCGCGCCCAACAGTGCTTTGCACAATTATGCTCTCACGGGCACTCTCTCTTTTTAACCCTACTAGAAAAACACTGGACCCAGCAAACTCCAGTACCCCTCACATACACACACACTTACAAGCAGGCAAATGTCGGAGCGATTCCCTGAGAAATGTACCACGGACCGCACGTCCTTTTCTTTCTTCTTCTTTTCGTTGTCCTCGCCTCGTCCGTTACACACTCCACACACAATTAGAGAGAGGTCTAAAAAGGAACCGATTTGACAGCTACTTCTAGCAATATAACTGCTAGTTACGACCACGTGCTCAATTCGTAAATGCGTTCATTTACAGTTGGTTCATTTGTGAATGCTTAGATTGTCCTCTTGCAATGTTATGCACCTAAGGCAGATACAATATGACTTTCATTTGTTTTCCGTCCTTTCAAACTGGTCCCTTAGACTATCTTCGCTACAAGAAGACATAGGACGTGGTTGGAGAAGAAAGGGTTGTGCGCGGTGGCCCATTGTTTAAGATTCGCATTCACATTCGTCTGGAATTCATCAGAGGAAACCACGCAAAGAAAAGCCGATCCGTTAATGTCCGTTAGATGTGCCGTCAACGGGTTTGTACGTAGATGCAAATGCGTGGCTGTGGGGTTTACGAGCATCCACCGAAATGAGCTTCAAGCAGGATTCCTCGAAGGTTTACGAAGAACTTCCGAGTAGCTGATTTTGTTACACTCTTTCTGCAGCAGAGGGAGATAAGACACGAAATTCAACTCAGTAGCCGTGTTTGCTCCCAGTGTTTGCCACTGTATCACGTGACTTTCAGGGAAACTCAGCTTTGTCGGTCACAGTAATAGCCATTCGTTATCACCGTCCGCAATCTCCGTCGGCTTGCTACCTACTTAGACGTATATTTCGGTGTAAATTACAGTATCTAGCCATAGCAAGGACAGTTGTTCACAAATATTAATGGACCTTCGAGGAAGTGGGGGAAGTTGAAAAAAGAATCGAACATGTATCATTGTTTAATATACTGCTCCGGCATCCGTCTGTAATTATCGAGAAAAAAACACCCTAAGGAAGAACCGATTAGAGCCGCTTTGTGATTGTGTAGGGCCGACATGTGATTGTATATACGAGTGTGACCTTGGAGTTCTCTTAGAGAATCCACCAGCATGGACTCAAATTAGGTCTACGCAGAACCTCCGAGTATCCGTTTTCGTTTCACTCGTCCTACAACAGCGTGACTTAATAGACGCAAAATTCATCCTAATAGTAATCGAAAGGTAGAGATGCACTTTCGTCGCCTCCTAGTGCCTGCCACTGCATCGCGTGTCATTCAGGGAACCTCAAGCTCCGTCGGCCACAGTGATTACTATTCGCTATCACCACTTACAATGTCCATCGTGTTGATGTCCTACTTATAGATAGATTTTCGTGTAAACTACAGTATATAGAATTGAAATGCGAGATTAGATTCAAATGCGTGACCTCGGTCTCGAGAATCCACCTGTATGGACTCGAAGTAGGTCTACAGAACACCTCCGAGTATCCGATTTCGTTTCACTCGTCCTACAACAGCGGGACTTAACAGACGCGGAATTCAACCCAATAGTCATCGAAGGGCGAGACTGCGGTTGCGTCGCGTCCCAGCTTTCGCCACGGCGTCGTGTGACTTTCGGTGAACCTCATCCGCAGCGATTGCCGTCCTCTATCACGGGCCGCAATCTCCCGCCGCGATGGTCCACTCCCGCGGGCCGCCCGCGATCGGAATTTCAATGAGGCCCTTTGCCGCGACCGCCTTAGGACGATTTCACCCAAAGGGCTCGCCCTGCCGTTGCCGGAACGAAGTCGCAGGAACGACTTTGGAGAACGGAAAGGAAGGAAAGGGAGTTTTGAAGTGTTCGATTGGATCAGCACAGTGTATGAGTGTTGGACGATTATGTGACGGTTTGATGAGTAAGTTGACAGCGGGGTTTGAAGACTTCGTATGGTGGTAAGAAAAGATAGAATACTGAAGAACGTATTATGTTTGCCTTTTCTTGCGGGTTGTCGGTATGACATTGAATATGATAATCAGAAATATTCAGGTTTTTTTAGAAGGAAGATGGAAGATAAAGTTAGAAGTAGTTGTTGAAGATGTCGTAGTGATCATGTGTAGTCGAGCTTTATCATGATTTAAAGAAGGAAGCGATCATTGGAGTGTGGATCAAAGATAATGAGAAGATAGGTTAGGACAATTTACCCAAAGCAATAGCCCTGCCGTTGGCAGAGAAGTCACAGGAACGACTTCGGAAAGCGGAGAGGAAAAAAAAGGAAGTTCTGAAGTGTTCGATTGGATCAGAACAGTGTTCGAGTGTTGAACAATTATGTGACGGTGTGATAAGCTGACAGCGGGTTTTGAAGACATGGTGGGAATGAAGAAAGAAAATATAGATTACAGGGGGACGTATTAGAATGGTTGGCTGGCTGGTTGTCGGTATGACTTTGAGTGTGAACGAAATAGCCACGTCTTTGAGAAGGAAGATAGAAGACAAAAACAGAAGTAGAAGTTCAAGATGACGAAGTGAACATGTGTAGAAATGATTTATCATGACTTAAAGAATGAAGTGATCATTGTCGTATGCTTCCAAGATGAGAAGGTGGATAAGAAGAATGAGCAAATGAAGTAATATAGAAAAATATGGAAGCATACAGTAAAACATTTTCGTACAACATTTGACACGCTTTTACGATTGATGTCACAAGCGATGAACTGTTGATGAAAAAGACAAGATACGATAAGAATTGGCGTTAATATTAAGGTCTAATTGTCACGACGGGCCAATAAAATGGATAGTGTGATATCTTAGATTATGGTAATTTATATACAAACGCCAATTCAGTCATTTCGTTATTTTAATTCGGTTTATTTCTACAAAATGTTGCCTACAATATATAAATGTTATGGCAAAAAAATTATACCGTCGACTCTGTCTGTAGACTGGGTCACCAACTGTTTGAACAATCTTGTTGCATCAACTGATTGCTTCAACTGATTGCATCAACTGATTGCATCAACTGATTGCGTCAACTGGTCGCGTCGTCTGGTCGCGTCGTCTGGTCGCGTCGACTGGTCGCGTCGTCTGGTCGCGTCGACTGGTCGCGTCGACTGGTCGCGTCGTCTGGTCGCGTCGTCTGGTCGCGTCGACTGGTCGCGTCGACTGGTCGCGTCGACTGGTCGCGTCGACTGGTCGCGTCGTCTGGTCGCGTCGTCTGGTCGCGTCGTCTGGTCGCGTCGTCTGGTCGCGTCGTCTGGTCGCGTTGACTGGTCGCGTCGCCTGGTCGCGTCGTCTGGTCGCTTCGCCTGGTCGCCTCGCCTGGTCGCCTCGCCTGGTCGCATCGTCTGGTCGCCTCCTCTGCTCAAGAGGACTAGTCGGCGACCGGTCGCGTGGTCGGGTCATGCTGACTGCTCTTCCGCCTTCTCATACTTCATCTGGTCTCGTTGATCAAGCACGTGCTCCAGTCCTACCTTCCTCCCGTCCACAATCCCAGCTCCACGCGGTTATCCCTAATGCCCAACAAGACGCGGACGAAAACCTCCGGAGGGCTTAGGGCGTGCTTGGGCACAAGCGGCTTAGGGCGCGAGCTTCTCTCCCTGCCCACGTGCGGCGCTGCCGTATTAATATATATTACCCTGTTAATGTGTAATGGCGGAGGGCCGGCCGTGGCCTCAGAATAGGCTTCCTTCGGCTGCAGGGGGATCATCTTCGTGGAGCCGCTAGGGGAAGAAAGTTTTGCCCGCAAAGCGACGTACAGGGGCTGTGGGACATTTGTTAAGATTAAGAGTAAGGTTTTTGTTTTTGTAGGATCGCGTTTTAAACAAAAGTGTGCTGTTTAGCTGCAGTTAATGTTTCTACTGAGAATACTGTCTTCCTCGTCTACTTGTAGGCAGCTTTTTGTTTTAAGTATGTTTAAAGATTTCAGGACCTAAAATAGAGTGCACATCAATCTGCTTTTATCTTGTGTTGTAACGCTAAAGATTTCTTAATTTACTACTTTGCTTTCTCTTTTCTTACCTTCGTTGGAGTGGGCCTGTGCAGTCACAGACAGATATATTTTGATCACCATGTTATTGTTATCTCAAAATGTTTATCTTTAACTTAAAAATCTTTTATCTTAAACATTATCGTAGGCAAATGGTTCTACACTAAAATTTTTATAATGTAAATAGTCATTTCTTCTATTTTGAGCTGTTTTAAAACACATTAGTGGTTATTTCACAATTCTCTGTCTTTACCTCCACCATTTCTTGAATAAGAATTCCCTTCTTACTTCTAGTCTCCTTTGCCTTCTTTATTCCCATCCTTTGTTCCTTTCCCCTTTTCTATTCTTTTAATCTTCTTGCCGTTCTTCTCCCACCTTTTCTCATTTTTTTCCGTCTTGCTCTTTTTCTTCTTGAATTCCTGCTTGTTATTTGTTATCATTATTATTTTCTTTTTTAATTCTAGTATTTTAGAAAAATCATTCATTAAATAGTCTTTGCAAATTACAGCGCAATTCAAAGGATAGATGGATATGGACTACGAAGCTGAATTTCATTTTTATATTATTTTCGGTGCCCTTCAGGGTTCTATTCTGGGACCTACTTCGTTCCATTTGTTTCAGAAGAAATATTAAATAATATTTTTTCCTTCAATTGTGGTGTTAAGAAACAGGTGTTGAATTTAAACTTTACTCTGATATCCATACCCAAATGGCGTGTTTCCTATATGCGTTTAAATGTTAAGCAACACAGTCGAAGCAACAGGTTGTTATAGTGTATGTAAATCTTTGTACTTTTTTTTTTAATTTTCGGTGTACCACAGGGTTCTATTCCAGGACTCGATTCGTTACGTCTTTTCGAAGGAAGTATTAAATAGACTTGGTGGTGTGTGTGTGTGTGTGTGCGCAGGCACTGAGCGGCACGCCCGAGCTGCCGATGTACTTCGAGATATACAAGGCGGACATGGTGTTCGTAATTCTTCTCCATTGGTCTTTTCCTTTCTCTTCAGTGTACGCCGGGGTTCCATTCTGCTCCCAGTTAGTTCCATTTTTTTGGGAATGAGTGTTAAATAAGTCAAGTCCTTCCATAATTGGCGTAAGATGACGTGTTTCGTGAATATATGTGTAAGACTGTTGTGTGTGTGTGTGTGTGTGTGTGTGTGTGTGTGCAGATGTTACAAGTCGTAGTTAAGCGACAGGTGGTTATGATGTGGGTAATTCTATTCGTCATTTTTTTATTCTTTCAGTTTAATTCTGGGTTTCACCCTGACTTCCGATTCGTCCCGTGTGTTTGAAAAAAAAGTATTAAATAAGCCTAGCGAAGATGGCGTGTATTGTGTGTGTGTGTGTGTGTGTGTGTGTGTTGTGCGCGCTCTCAGATGTTATGCGTCGCAGTCCGAGCAACAGATGGTTATAGTGTGAGGAATTCTATAATTATATTCTTCGGTGTACCACAGGGTTCCATTCCAGGGCCCGATTCGTGGAAGGAAGTATTAAATAGACGTGGTGGTGTGTGTGTGCGCAGGCACTGAGCGGCACGCCCGAGCTGCCGGTGTACTTCGAGATATACAAGGCGAACATGGTGTTCGTAATTCTTCTCCATTGGTCTTTTCCTTTCTCTTCAGTGTACGCCGAGGTTCCATTCTGCTCCCAGTTAGTTCCATTTTTTGGGGAATGAGTGTTAAATAAGTCAAGTCCTTCCATAATTGGCGTAAGATGACGTGTTTCGTGAATATATGTGTAAGACTGTTGTGTGTGTGTGTGTGTGTGTGCAGATGTTACAAGTCGTAGTTAAGCGACAGGTGGTTATGATGTGGATAATTCTATTCGTCATTTTTTTATACTTTCAGTTTAATTCTGGGTTTCACCCTGGCATCCGATTCGTCCCGTTTGTTTGAAAAAAAGTATTAAATAAGCCTAGCTAAGATGGCGTGTTTCGTGTGTGTGTATTGTGTGTGTACGCGCTGGCGCAGATTTTGAGAAGCGTAGTCCGAGCAACAGATGGTTATAGTGTGAGGAATTCTATAATTATATCCTTCGGTGTATCACAGGGTTCCATTCCAGGGCCCGATTCGTTCCGTCTTTGTGGAAGGATGTGCTAAATAGAGTTGGTGGTGTGTGTGTGCGCAGGCGCTGAGCGGCACGCCCGAGCTGCCGGCGGCGCACTTCGAGCCGCAGGTGGCGATGGTGTGCGGGGGCGGCAGCGGCGGCGCGGGCGGCGCGGGCGAGATGGCGCGCCCCCAGTACCACGCGCAGTACATGGCCGAGTCTGGCCGCTGGGTGTCGGACCTCGCCACCAAGGCCGGCTGCCTCAAGGACAAGCTCGACATCCTGGAATACTGCAAGAAGGTAAGGACTGGCGCGAGACATTTCGCGCAAGTGATATTTGTTTGAGGTCCCTTTTTAGTAGCTCGACCACATAGCGACCACTGTGGTTGTTTCAACTGTAGGAACAAGTATACACTGGCATCTATGCCCGAGGCCAGATTTGAATCCGCAGCCTTAGCAACCTCGACTATCAGGGCTGGCAGTGTTAATTTTTGTTTTTTGTTTAACGTAAAAATAGCAAAAATATTGTGCGTTACGTAAGTTGGCGAAATACAAACTGCGCAGCTATTTTAAAGCTCTAGAATTCCCGCCCTCACTCTTTGACGATATACTAAGAACAATTATTAATAAAGATAGCAGCAAGCGCTTTTGGCAACAATTCAAAACAAATATTGGCTCCTGTGCAATAAAAAGTACTTGCATCGACTGTTGAGCTGCAGTTGTTTGCTAGACGATATCAATATTCCCCTCTAACACATCACAGAGCTCAACAAGAAGTGCGCAGATAGTAAATCTGCATTTGTGTTTACACGTAAAAACAAGGGACTATCAACATTTTCTCATAGGATTAAAGGAAACTTGATAAAAGTTACAAATGGGATTGTGTTGTGTGATGCAATATTGAAAGAGGGGAAAAAAGACGGAATCTCCCCCCCCCCTCTCCAGTAATCAGAATGTTAATTAGTATCTGTACTAAATACAATAGCTCAAATTTCGTCACATTATTTGTTATGATTGGCAACTGATTTCCTACGCAAAAACGTATTACTCTTTAATGCAAAATAGATGAAAAAGCCCACGTGAAGTCAAAAATGTATATATTAATAGGTTTTATCACTTATAATGTTTTGACCATATGATAGCTTGTAAAATCCCGCATTAGCCGTGTCAAAATGGAAATGCTCTAATGTAATGTTTGCATGGAAACTCGCCAAACTTTCTCAAATAATAATAATTATGATAGGTTTCGTGGAATGATGTGTTTTCATGGAATGATGGACACCCTATTCAAATATCTCGGCGAGTAACGTTTAGTAGTGCAGATTGTGAAATCTCCAGACCATCTACTGAGGCAGTGTAGAGCGCATTCCATAGCTCGAATGAGGTGGAGAGAGGGTAATGTTTTAAATTTGGTCTGTATGAGCCACAGTCTGTCGCTAAGAGAGGGCCAAAACATGTCAGATTAAATGACTACAAGACTATATGATTTTTGTCGCAACAAGTAATCCGCATAGGAAAATAACGAATGATTCAAACAGTAATGAAATAATGAACGAAGAATTAATGTGCTCTTTATAGGAAAACGGTTGATGATTAAAACCAAACAAACGACTGAACCTTTAAAAGAAATGAAAATTGATGTGAGAATACATTTGCCATTCATAAGTTCTATAGTAATAAATACCTGGATGACTTTATTTTCATTTGCATTCTTTACAAAATAACTTTCAGTAATATCGTCTATTCCCTAAAAATATAAATCCTTATACTCTAGAAAGATAAGTTATTGAATACATAATAATATTGAAATCTCACTTAACAGACTGCACGGTAAAGATGACAACTTGTCAACATTATAAATTCACTATTTGTTCTTCATAAATTCAAAACAAATACCCTAGTCCTTTTTTTAATGGTCCTTTTTAACTTGTCTCTCGCTAACGTCACGTAGAGCATAAGCTCACACATTTACATAATGAAGTCCTGGAGGCGTACCTGATCCCTTAGTTTACTCGAAAACTCCGCGACAAAAAAACCAAACTCTCTTTTCTTCTAGGCGTAGATAAAACATTTTCACTTTCATTCGTCCACCACTCCACGTTGGCTTAGCCACTCCATTTGTACGTTCCCTTAGCCGCCATCTCTCTTCTTTTTGTCTTCCTTTTTTCCTCTCTTTTTCCCCTCCCTCCCTCTCTCTTTTAAAAGCGGTTAAGCGAGTAAAGCGCCTGCCTTTTTCCGTTGCACTCACGCCACTTTCCCAGATTACTCGGACCGGAAGCAGCAGGCACGGCGGG
>BOPP01000167.1:2199992-2210399 GCA_017312745.1 Gryllus bimaculatus
AATAATAATAATAATAATAATAATAATATTTATTTGGCTACAATTGGCTGATTGCCAGATGGTAGCCATACCCCTACAGTTTTACAATATATGTACATTTACGATCCACAAACAATTTACAATTTAATCCTTTCGAGCATATACACCCATTACATAAATATACACAGACCTCGTACATGTATGTGACCGTTACCTAGCCCGCAAACTCCCACAATCGACCCCCCCCCCAAAAAAAAGGCCAAATACAATAATTGCCTTAGGTGGCGGTCACAGTCTAGCAAATGTTGACTGAAAATTCGGTCTCTCAGCGGCGGACGGATGAAACCAAGCGAAACAGATCTGCAGTCATCAGACAATGTTTTCGGACGCCGCCAGAACAGGGCCTTCCAGTTTACTACGATTGTTGCTGTTTTCCTTAACGTGTTAGAATAGTGGAGTGAACATTTTTTTATTTTCATTGTGACACTAATTATTGTGGTTAAATTGGGCTATAAAGTATTATTATTATTATTATTATTATTATTATTATTATTATTATTATTATTATTATTATTATTGTTAGTTTTGTTATTATTACAAAAGGGTTCGAATAACGTCTATTACTATTCTGTTTTGTTAAGTTTTACGTTAGATAACCAACTGGATAAACTATTTTTATGAATATGAATATGAATGTGAAACTCGAACACTGAAATCTTTATCGAAATAATATAATAAATTAATATTTAAGATAGAACCATTAATGGCACATTTTCATTACGTGAATAATGTTACGTCTCATTAATGGCAGAATGGTAAGCAAGCTTTATTGCAAAGAATGTAAAGCTGTTATTAAACCAGTAGAATTAATAATGTAATGGTTATAGGAAGTAAATCATTTTCTTCTGCTAGATGGTTTTGATCGCTATTTTATGTGTTAAGAAGAGTACTAATTGAGATTTTTTAAGTATTTGTATAGTAATTTGATAATTAAAACAAAACATAATATATGAGTTGTTGAATTAAATTAATTTTTACGAAGATTTATTACCTGTGAATGTTGTTAATATAGTATTATATAAAAATGTTAATTTTTCGTTAGTTTTAAGTTTTGTAATGAAGTTTTTGTGTTTTTGAATAACTGCAAATCCTACTGCTTTGATGTATTATTCAATATTTCACTAATCGCATCCTGGGGCATAACTGAGGCTAAAGCCAATAAATAGTAATTGAATAAAAAAGTTATTTAAAAATAGATTTATGGATATGTTTTCATACATTTTTCTACCCTCGAGGTGGTACGGGTCCAACCATTAATAACGCATAAACATCTGTTTAAAAGGTTTTAGATTATTGTGGAGTAGTTTAATTTTGGTTGTTCGTGGGGAAAGAGTAGGCCATCAGTGGCCGATTGGCGAGTCGCGGTTGGTAATGCGCAATAAAAAATGAACGAGGTCCGCGGGTGAATTTTTCAGGAGGATTGCCGACGGACCGAAAGGGCAACGCTGTCAGGCTGTGCGAAATGCGAATTATGAAGCGCAAATCGGCACGCCCTCCGCTTCGGTTTTGTTTTGTTTTTCATTTATATTTTACGCATGCATTATCTGTGTGCTTTTTGTAAGTTTATCAAGGGCGTAATGTATTAATGCATTACAGCTGTGTTAACTGTCATTTATTTCGGGATAACGCAAACGACGATTTTATTTTATTGCGATGAAAGCTTTTCAACTGGTAAAAGAGTCATTTGAGATACGATAGTTGCTAGCAAAAGATTTATATACGTGTTCTTGACAATTTCATTGAAACTATGAAAGACGAATTTATTAGTGCTCACATTCAATGTTTGGATATTTTTTTAAATGTTCTCGCATTCCCTTTCATAGTGGAATGAATAAAATTATGTGCGACACAACACAGTAAAAAGTCATGAACTCGTAGAAATCAATACCCTCGGAGATTAAACTCTTCCCCATGAATAAAATCTTATTTTACTCAACTGTATCATAAATACAATTCATACAATTTAAATTCAGAACACATAAGATCAGTTTTCTTGATAACCAAAACACTTCGTAAGCAACTAAAATAATAAAAGCCAAAATATTTCGATCATATTGAAGTGCAAATGGTTTCAAAATATTGAAAAGAAATGGTGAATATGGTGTCATTATCTTCATTTACAAGAGAATAAAAGGTTTTAAGAAATTGGATAAATTATAAATTCAGTGGTAGTAGCAGATACCTTGTGTTATTCCATTATATTAATTGAATCATTTATTTCAGAAACCCGTCAAACGCCAAAATACAAAACAAGTTTTCACGCATTATTTTCCGGGGGGATGGACACATCGTTTAGTGCATATTTATATGAAAAATATTCATTTATCAACTCTATTAATGAAAAAATATTTTGAAATCTGAAAAATTGACAGACTTATTCTAAGTTTTTTCGAAATGAGGAATTTCGCGTTTGACGGGTTTCTGAAATAAACGTTGCAATTAATGTATGGTTTATTATTTCTTAATTAACATCAGGGATAAACTATGCATAAAATTACTTACGAGGTCTCCATGATGTCTGAGAGTAAATTTTTAGAGCAAAAGGGAGGTTCCAAGAAGATCACTCTGTCAACGAATACGGTGTGGGTAAAGTCACATAACGAAGCTGCACAAATGCAATTTGAAGGTGACGCTTCTGGTTGACAGGAAATTCATACTGTACTGGTGTTTGGCCGGTACGCGTTGGGTCGCAATGAGATTTTCGTGCACATGCCAAACATCAAAGCAAGATGAGTTGCCTAACAATGATTGTCAAATGTCACATGTGTAACTTCGTTATATGAGATTTCCAACCGCATGTTTGTAGGTAAAAATGTATCACTTTTGACCCACTTTCATTCCTAGAATCAGCTTCGAATTTTGACACTGTGGAGCTTCATGGCACATTGTGTTGGAATCGCTCTTAGGAAAGTTGTTACTTCCTAGTTATAAAAACGAAAAACATTGGAATGTTGCTCCTGAAATCAAATATTCCCGTTATTCTGCAACTCATTTTTTTATATATTTCCGAGAAACGCACTCAAGACCTACGCGTTTGGCGGATGATATTGACTGATTTCGGCAGCTGATTTCGGGCAGATCATTATTTTTTTGTCCTTACAATTTCACAACTTCGAATTGAACGTTCGAATTCGGGTGTGGCGAGGTTCGGGACATTAAGTCTGCCCGTCTCGCTGACGATGAAACTTTCGCTGAGCAGGAAGGCATACATTTTTTTTGATCACACAAATTTCTCTAAGCTCCTATCGTCTTATAGCAGCGAAAAACAGGTGTAGTACTCGCGGAACGGAAGAGACGGTTAGAATACCAATCGCAGCCCTTTTTCAGGCTTGAGTATATTTTACAGTAGATATACAACATTGGACAGACGGCTTTACTTCCCCTTCGAAGAATGGTATACGAAATTTGTTTGGTCTTAAAAATCTTCGGCTTCGATCGAATTTGAACGTTCGAATTCGGGTATAACAGACCGATACGCTAACCGTGACACCCCCGAAGCAATCGAGCATGCCGACTCACCAAACGTTCGATGTGGGCCGACCGAAATTTCGGCTCCTCTGTGACCACCGCCCGAGAGGTCACTGCATTCCATCGACCATAAACTTCGTCCGTCAGCGAGACTACTTTGTGCGAACGCGACTAATTTTTCATGGCGAGACTCGGCTATTCACCAATCTGAAGACTGGTGCGTTCTCTGCAATCTCCAGATGGTGCAAATATCTGGTTGCGTAGGCTTCCGCGGCCGGAGTTTATGTTGGTTGGGTTATCCGGGAAGAGCCGCGTCAATGTCATGGTGGCTGACGTTTCGGCCAGCGTACTGCAGTACGCTCTGAAAAAGGCCACAAAACGCTGACCGAAACGTTAGCCACCATGACATTGACGCGGCTCGTCCCTGATAGTCCAGCCAACGGTGCAAATATCTCTTCGCTCCTTTCGTCATCTAGCAACGAAAAAAAACGCATTACTTAAACAAGGAGTTAGGTGATTGGAATTTAGCTCACAAGCTTTCCTTTTTAGGTTTGAAGGTATACCAGTAGATAGATCTACCACATGTCACAGCCGGCTTTACTTTCCCTCTGACGAAAAGCATAGTATTTTTCTGCCAATAAAAATTCCCGGCTTCGATCGAAATCGAATGTGCGAATTCAGGTATAACAGACCGATACTAGACCACCGAAGCCAACAAGAACGTCAGACGTCGGGATACCGAAATTTCGGTTCCTCCGTGCCCTCCGGCCGAGAGGTCATTGCAACCCGAAGGCGCGCCTCGCCCTGTGTGAGCGCTGTACTCTCTGCCGCGGAGTTTCGGCCCGGCCGCCCTCCGGGCCGCGGGTTTAATCCAGGCCCCGGGGCGGGCCGTCCGGCGGCGCGCCGGCGGAAGCCGACGGGATTTTGGGATACTTAAGGCTGCGGCGGGCGCGGATGGTGGAGGGGGTGGGAGAAAGGGCCGCAGGCCTGATGGTAGTGGGGAGCGACATCGTGGTAGGAGTGGATTGCGGTGGTGTTTCGGGTGTGGTTGTATGCGTGTGCTTGCACGTCAAGATCTGTAGTCACCAGACACGCATAGTAGTAGAGGGACTTTTTTTCCCATTACTTGGTAAGTGGCGGTGTTCCTCGCCTCGCTCGGCGCGTTTGTATAGCCTATGCTGGTGTACTCATCGGCCGGAATTGGCAAAAATTTGTTGTGGTGTTTTTATATTCCGGCGTTTTATACATTCAGAGCGAGACATAAGGAATTCTCGTAATCTACGTGCACTTTCTTATGATGAAACTGACGTCATGCAGTATAGCTAAGGCTCGAAAGAGCCTCCTGAAAAGCGCGCAGTAGGGAGACTGGGTACCCAGGCGTTTTGACAGTCTTAACTGGTACTATTTAACAAATCCGTCTTTCGAAAATTTGGTTGTGTACAAAAAAAAAGCATAAAATTTAGTTATAATTTTAGTACGGATGTATGCCCCTAGGATGTAAATAAACAGATAATGAATAATTTGACTTGTAAGAACTTAACATTACATTTAAAACTACTATTTACTCATAAGTAGTCTTGACAAATGAGTAAAGTGATTTACTGCATTGATGCTCCAAAGATGATGATACATTTATGAACAATACATATTATAATGATGAGGGATGCGGACAAGAAACCGCGAATTAAACGTATCGCGAACACATTTCGTTTTCTACGAAATCCGACATGGCTGACCTGGATATGGGCCAGCGGCCCAGAGCGAAGCTGATGAAAACTCTCGCGCCTTGCACTGCGGGGCGCCGCCAGGCAGAAGTTAGTGGAGTTGGCAGCGCCGAGCGGAGGCAGAAGCAAGATAGCGTCCGTAAGCCGGACGTCCTCACCGAGTGCACAGGAGTCTCCAGAGAAGAGAGGCAGCTTGAGATGAAATGACCAGATCGTCGGGCGCGCGTCGGCGGTCGGGTCAGTCGGGTCGTGGTCGCGTCGCGCTGTCGCTTCGTGGGTCGCTTCGGTCGGTTCGTCGGTCAGTGCCGGGCGAGTACCCGCCAGAGCCGTCACAGACAGGTTGTAGGGTCGGTGCCGGAGAGTCCGTTCTGCGAAGCGTTGGCTCGGTCGTGCTTGGGTGAGGAAGAGAACAAGGCTTTCTCATACATACAAGCGCTAAGGCTAGAAGCGAGCGGCTTAAGCGTAGAGCTTAGGCTAAGCATAGAGCGAAGGCCTAAGCTAGAGCGAGGGCAAGGCTAGGAGCGAGGCTAAAGGTCTAAGCAGGCTAAGCGTTAGACGTGCTAAGGCTAGAGCGAGGGCTAAGGCTTAGGCGAGGCTATAGGCTAGACGAGGCTAAGCTAGAGCGAGCTAAGCTAGAGCGAGCTAAGGTAGAGGAGCTAAGTGCTAGGTAGAGGTAGGGCAACGCTGAGGGCTAAGGCTAGGGGCTAAGGCTAGAGCAGGGCTAGGCTAGCGAGGGCTAGCGCTAAGGCGAGGCTAAGGCTAGAGCGCAGGGCTAAGGCTAGGCAGGGCAAGGCTGAGGCACGGTAGGGGCTAAGCTAGAGCTTAGGCTAGGCTAAGGGTAGGGCTAAGGCTTAAGCGAGGTGGCTAGAGCGAGGCATAAGCTAGAGCAGGCTTAAGCTAGGACGCAGGCTAAGGGCATATGAGCGAGCAAGCTATGAGCGAGGGCTAAGCTAGAGCCGAGGGCTAAGCTAGACGAGGGGCTAAGGCTAGAGCCGAGGGCTAAGCTAGGAGCGAGGCTTAAGGCTTAGAGCGAGGCTAAGGCATAGACGACGCTAGTGCTAGAGCGATGCTAAGGCTAGACGAGGGCTAAGGCTAGAGCGAGGGCTAGAGCTAGTCTTAACTAGGCTATAGGCTAGGCTAAGGGGGGGCTAGGCTAAGCTATGCTAAGGCTATGGGCTAAGCTAGCTAAGGCTAGCTAAGGCTAGGGCTAGGCTTAGGCCTTATGCTTAGGGCTAAGCTAGGGCTAAGGCTAGGGCTAAGGCTAGGGCTAAGGCTAGGGCTAAGGCTAGGGCTAAGGCTAAGGCGAGGGCTAGAGCGAAGGCTAGACCGAGGGCTAGGGTGGTGGCTAGGGAGAGGCGAGGGCGAGGACGTAGGTTAGTGCCAGGGTGAGAGCTACAGTGAGGGCGAGGCTTCGGGCGAGGGCTTCGGCGAAGGCGAGAGCGCGGCGGAGGCCGAATGCGGTAGCTGGGCGAGGGCGCGTGCAGCGGAGCGGAGAGGCGGCGGAAGGCGCGGTAGCCGTCCGGTGGGCGCGGGCGAGGGCGAGGCGGCCGTCAGCCGCTCCTTTGTGCGCGCCCGCCCCCGAGCGCGCGCTCTGTGGCTCCCCTCAGCAGCGCCGCCGCCGCCGCCGCCGCCGCCGCCGCCGCCGCTTTTGCATAACGCTTTGCCCCGCCCCCGCCTGCGGTATCTGCCACTGGCAGACCTTCCCCCTCCCCGCCGTCGCGCGCCGCTAACCTGCGCTGCAGAGTCCAGATTGATACCGGGCTCCTCGCAAGTATCTACCAGCTGCGACCTCGGAAGGAACAAAGAGGTTTTAATTAGGACAGTGGCCGTCTTGCGGGAGCACAAATGGTGTTCCAATATGTAGGACGCGCACTGCTCAAGAAACTAAGTATAAATAAAGCGTGTTTTGCGTGTATGTATCGATCACAGCTGCAAAAACTACATGTCAGATTTCGCTGAAAATATCACAATTTGTTCTTCTTAGTAATGGTAGTGATTGCAATTAATTCGGGCATGTAGGGGCGTTGTTGATGATTAATAATTCATTTATGACGACTCATGCGCTCTGAACTCTACGCAACCCGCAGCACAGTTCAGCGTCGAACATGATTTAACGATAATCATCGATAACGATGTGACAAAGAATTTCCCGCTTTACTTTTTGAAGATGTCATGATTTGTTCCCGTTCACGTATTTAGCAATGGTTAGGAATTGTGGATCATGGAGGACGTACGCTTTCGAAACAATTGTACTAAAACTTTTTTTCCTCGCGTAATATAAATCCTTACTCTGCATGAATGCCTGGAATGCGAGGATATAGATGGGGGTGACTTCATGTAAATGGTAGTAATGCATTATTCGCCAGGCAGTACACTTAATGGGAACACGCTAATGAATAAACATGCAACAACGAAAACAATGTTATTTAGTTGGAATCTATAATCAGTTTCATTGGTCTTCTGTAGACGTGAACTAATATTTTTCGTATTTTCTAGTTTGGCGGCATGTCGATACCCGACATAATGTTTGATGTTTACCCCGATTTTAGTTGTCAGAGGCCGACGGCTTAGACTATTCAATGATCTCATTTCAGTTCCTATTGCTGGGAGATCCTAGGGTTTGAGTTCAGCCGGTTGTAGGATACCCAGTCGGTCAATTTAGACGCTGTCTGAATTCTAGCGGCCGGCTGCTGTAACAGGTAGTTTTTGGAGTTTCTACGATCAACACCAGGCGAGCGTTACCCTAACAAACGGGCCACAAACCGTGCGCGATCTCTCCTTCCTCATTATTTTCCTATTCCCACCCCTTAGTTACACACACTTACACTAACATGCACTACGCTTCCACACATTCCGGGAGCCCGGTTTGCAGCTTAGAGCTTGTACGGGCTTCCGGCGATGCCTCGTAAAAAAAATATGTGCAAAACGTGGGTACAAATGACGTACCATTTGTACTCGCTTCGGTACAAATGACTATAGCAGTTGACGAGCCCGGAAAACGAGAATATCAATCGGCGAAGTTTGAACGTAGCACCTTGCAATCTACTAGAACTCACAACCAAATAAGGTTTCGCATCGCGTGTGTCTGTTTTTACATTCCTCAATATCCCTATTCCCGTTTCCCGCCTGGCCGCCATCGAATATTTCCCAGAAATAATGGCCGCCCATCCTAATTGTAAGCATTGTGATCCGCAGACCACCCATTTTGTGTTTGAAGTATTATAACGAACGCTCTCCGAAGCTGCGGATTGTGTTTGGAGCGTATTGAATCGCGAGTATTGTGTTGAACGTATTGAAGTGGGCGGGATGAGCGGTGTGTATTTTTAACCCGGACACTGTTATAGGAGGCCTTGTGTGTGTGTGGAAGTGGTGCACAGCGAAGTGGGGTGGAGTGCAGTCAAATGGGACTATCTGCCTCGACCAGAAGGGTCAGGGGGCAGAGATGGGGAGGTGGTGCGTGGGTGAGTGTGAGGTGGAAGTGGTGCGAGAGTTCGAAGGAGATAGAAGCGATTAGAGGTCGTTGGGGTTGCTGAGAGTAGGCAAAACGTTGGAGGGGGAGGTTGATTGGAGGTGATTGCAGCGGTCGCAGGGGTTGGAGGCGGTTTCAAACCCCATGGAAAAGGTTCATTTTTGTGGGCTAAAAAATACTTCCTACGACCTGCTTTCGGAGGGGAAGTAAAGCCGACTGTTCCATGTCGTAGATTTACCGTGTTGTTGGTTTACGGTACTTTGTGTTGAACGTATTGAAGTGGGCGAGATGAGCGGTGTGTACTTGTAGTTTTAACCCGGGCACTGGTACAGGTCTTGAGGGAGGTGGTATTCAGTTGAGGGTGAGAGAGGAGTGTGAAGGCAACCGAATGGGACTATCTGCCTCGTCTAGGAGGCATGGAAGGAGAGGAAAGTGTGCGGAGGGTTGTGTGTAGGGGGGAGGTGAGCGATATCGGAGTGGCTTGAGGTCGTTGGGGTTGTTTGAGTCGATTCGGTTAGGAGCTGGATGAAGGTGAACGGTGTGTTTGAAGGTGATCGGAGTGGTTGGTAGCGATTAGAGAGAGTGGAGGAAATCGGAATGGTTGGGAGCGACTAGATGTGTGGGAGGTGATCGAAATGATTGGAAGCGATCGGTGTGGTTGAGAGAGGCGAATAGCTGTTCCAGGCGATCGGAGTAATTAGAAGCGATCGGAAGGTGCTGGAGCCAATGAATGGGTGAGGTTGATGAAGTTAAAGTGATCGGAGTGGTTAGTATCCGTTGGGAACAGTCGGAAGCGAATCATGCGATAGGTGTGGCATTTAGAGCAGGTCGGCGTCGGCCGTAGCTGCAAGTGACAGACGGAACGGTGGCGATTCCGTCGGTCCGTGAAGTGAGGCAACCAGATTTTGTTCGAGGGTGGGGGGCGCGCGAAGTGGCTGAGAGTGGTCGGGCATTTCATGAGCTCGGAGGCTGGACGCGGCGAGGGCGAGTGGGGGCGGCACACCTGTGTGAAGGGTCTCAAAGGGCAAAGCGTGCGGGGGCGGTCGACGCGAGGTTATTCCAGGCGGCGCTGCCGGCCAAAGGGAGGACGCGACGGGGCTCAGGCTGCGAGGCAGCGGTGGTGCTGGAGAGGGGAGGGGGGGCGAAGGACGGTATCGGAGGAGCAGCTTAGAGGCTGACGTCGGCGAGATAGAGAGGGGGGCTGTATTTTGTACAGTGGAGACAGTGGACGCAATTTGGACGGAGAGGCATGCATAGGTGGTGAATTGCTCGTTGAGAGGGCGGTGGGAACAATCAGTGAAAGGGGGAGGAGGAAATCGGGAGGACGGGGAGAGCGGTGCGAGAATATCGGGTGGCGGGTCGGGGGAGTAGTGGGGAGCAAGTGGAATAGCGAGGGCGGAGCAGGCACCGTGCAGGAATAGCGGGGACACCGGAGATACAGCTCGGACAGTCCAGGAATATTGGGGACAGTGCGGGAATATTGGTGGTAGCGTGGAAATAAGGAAGGTGGTACAGAGACAGCGCGGGTACCGTAGGGGAAGCCCAAGAATAGCGGGGTCTATGAAGGAATAGGGGGCAGTGAGAGAATAGGGGGACGGTGAGGGAATAGGGGGACGGTGAGGGAATAGGGAGACAGTGAGGGAATAGGGGGACAATGATGGGATAGGAGGACAGTGACGGGATAGGGGGCAGTGACGGGATAGGGGG
>BOPP01000167.1:2210715-2255227 GCA_017312745.1 Gryllus bimaculatus
GTTATAGGGGGACATTGACGTTATAGGGGGACAGTGATGGGATAGGGGGACAGTGACGGGAAGGGGGACAGTGACGGGATAGGGGGACAGTGACGGGATAGAGGACGGTGAGGGAGAACGGAGAACAGTGAGGGAATACGGAGAACAGCAGGGGGAGGCGCGAGAATAGCGCAGACGAATTCAATTTGGCGGGAGGGTGGAGGTGAAAAGCGCAAGGGGCAATAGCATTGTCTAGAGCGTCGGTGCGCGGGTTGCGTCCTCACTGTGGGCGGCAAAGCCCACTGCAGTCAATGAAGGCGACAGGAGCACTATATTTAGAGGCGAGAGGCGGAGAGCGTACGCAACGGGGCGGGTCTGCCCACAGTGTTGCCTTAGGCGACGTGGGCCTTGTACGGCGCAGGGGGCGGCATCGTGCGACGTGGTCGTTTATCGAAGGTCGTTTGTGTGAACGACGCCTTTGCGGCAACAGGACGAGAGAGGAAGTTGTTTGAAATAAACAGAAAGAGTGTGAGTCGAGGGGAGTTGTTGCCAGTATAAAATTATGTTTCATATCGATGTGGTGTCAATGTATGGTGAATACTCAAAATTTTTACCTCAGGAGGACGAGCATCTTGCTTCTCTGGATGGTGAGATCCGGAGTCAACCTACTTGTCTGTTTGCGGGGGTTTTCCACATCTAGCTACCTCCCACCAGCCCTAGCCAGGACAAGATCTTAGCTTCCGGTCAGTTTCCCGACATTTTATTGTAACTCTGTGGACGTAAGGGGTGAGGTTAAGACATGGAAGAGGAGGGGGAGATCGCGCGCGGTCGGTTTGTTTGGGTACTGTTCCGGCATTCCTTGGTATGGTTCGGAGAAACCACGTAAAACTACCGATCGGAGCAGCCGTCTACTAAAGTTCTCCTGCGGACATCGTCTGACTTACACCTAGGTATCGAGCTCGTGCCGAAAAGTGTGCCATCGGGGCTGGAACTCTATAATCTCCCGATCAGAGGCAACGCAGTTCCATTAGATGGTACCGTGAGCCAACCATGCCGGTACCTAACCTAAGATAACTCGTTTCGATGAATGATAATGGAGTGAGGAGGGATTGTGAGTTAAGGGAAGATGCTAACCCGCCGTAAACCCGCTCTGTTCCACATGGATCGTTCTGCATTTGAAACTCTGTTCCCAAAGGGAACTGGCCACGGGTCAGTGGTACACCGAAAGGAATGCAACCAAATTAATGGCTCAAACGGAGATAGTTAACATCTACAGGCGTGAAGACCAGGGTTGCAAGATTGGGCGGAATTCCGCTTTTGGGGGTTGGAAAACGGCTCTCTTTCGCGGGACAAACATTGATTTCGCGGAATACCGCCCATCGGAGATGTTTCAAAACATGTGCGGTTATGGGCGGGCTTTCAGATTTCGACGAAATTTAAAAAAAAACTCTTAATGACGTTGACAGTCGTTTTATTTTTTTTTAGTTTTTCACGTTATACTTCATTTATTATTAATCATTTGTTAATTCGTTCAAATTTACATTGAAAAGTGAGTAATGTGAGTTTTTAGGCCACTAGTATAGGGTGTGTTCTAAACGTTATACTCATTTGTCGTGCACAACCAAAGACATTAGAATAGTGCACAACGTGGGTATATAATATATTACATTCACTGTGCTTGTAGTTAATTTTACAACACCTATTTAAAGTTTTTTTTTAAGTACAGTTGAACTGCCACCATTTTCTGTTAATCCAGCATGCGTATGTAAGCATATCTGTGGTAATATTTTTTAAACGCGGATGTTTAAGAAGAGCAAAGAGAGTGAAAATCAGAAAGTGGTAAATAATTTTATCCTTTAAAGCATTCCTTCCATCTGCTGTAGTCCTAAAGCATTTTTAAATATTAGTATATAACTCATTATTACAAAATAATATAAGTTTTTACATAATTATTGTTATTAATTACAATTTTCACTCATAAACAATAAAACTAATCAAGCATTTCATATGGTCACAATTAAAAAAAAACTTATAATACAATTATTGTAACTCGAATTTAAATTTCCCGCGTGGAATGTTGAATGTTTCTTATTGGGTGGATTTACATTCATATAGCGGCGTATGTTAGTACCAAACATCTGGCAACCCTGTTCCAAAAGCGAGTGTACTGGCCACCACACTACGAATCGCCACGGCTCAGTGGTACACCGAAAGGAACGCAACCAAATTAGTGGCTCACTTGGAGATAGTTTAACATCTGCAGACGGTAAGACGTCGGTTGTGGAAGAATCGTTGACGGTAGAAAAGCACTTCAAAAGGAAGATTCAGAGTTTACGTACGTGGCTTTGGTGGCCGTCAGCTTTCCAGGCCTTTCATTAGGAGGCGCTCTTCTTTTTTTTGCGGTGGCTTTCTCTGGGGGATCATAATGACAGGCGCCCGGCCGCCGAGTCGTATTGCGTGGGGTGAATTCGCTTTTCCTGCCAAACGGCCCGCTGCACGGTACTTAAAACATTCCTCTTTCCTTCCAGGGAATTAAGTTTGCGGTACTTGTCGGGTTCACTTGTTGTCCGCGAAGATTTTCTGATGTCCGGATGTCTATTTTATGATTTATAAAATATTTTTCTCGGTCTGACGTAATGACTCCCTCCAGTGAGTATCAGCTGTAATATTAGTCTTAGAATCGTACGTTTCGATGTGATATTTTTGGCACATCAATAAATAGGTTAATAGTGACTTCAGATGTACATGAAATACAGTCAATACAAGGGTTACTTAAATGATACAAGTATTAGAATAGTAATTATTCACAATGGTTTATGGTTCATACTTCCTAATAAATCTGCTCTTTGTTCATAGAATATATTACAAATGTTAGTTTATTAAGGCTCATAACTCATTATGCACTTAATATTTTATATAATTTAAATATTTATTCTGAATAACTCAAGACTGTAAAATCATTTCAAGTTTGTAATTTTGTAGTATTAATTTATGTTCGTTGATACATTTGGTAGAAGACTGTAGAACATCGACAATTCACAATTGTCCCTTACATGGTTCACCGTTTAAATATGCTATTTATAAGATAAGAGTGAGTTGGTTTTGTGTGTTCAAATTTTATTCGCGAAACTGACACTTGATCTTTCCGATTGATTTTTTTGTTTTCTAGTTTGTAACAATTATGGATCATTTTATGTACACTGCTTATTTGACACACTTCCCAGGACGTATTCCATTGTTTTTTCATCATTTTGTTCGTGTGATTCCAAGTATTCCATTTTGCCAACATTTTTGTCTGACTTGAGATCGGTGCCCAGCTTCCGTTCTTCGTAACTTCGTACGAGTAAAAGGCACCTTGCTGGGACGGAGACCAAAAAAATTAGCAGCCCTTTTCCTTGCCTATTTACAAAACAGCACTGTGCCTGGATTTTAATAATCACTTCCGACTTCTGGTTGGTGCTGCAGGTTTCATGGGTCGCATCAACTGACTCCATGTGAGTAATACCATGGTTTTATAATTGGGCTGTTCATTTTTATCACAATGTAAATAAAAGTCCCTATTCTCATAGTCTGCGTACCATATACCTAATGTCATGTGACTGCAAGTCTCCAGAGAATAGCCCGCCCGCCGTTCAATATATTTGATTTGATGTGTTGCGTTATGGAACATTTTTTTTGTTGATATTATTGGTATGTAAATAAGACTTGTATTGTATGAATACCATTCTTTATTATTACAGTTTTCGTGAAGATAGTTTTTGTTAATATATTTAATTTATTTTAGTGTTATACTCGAGTAATGTCTTTGTTGTTTTGCGTTCCTCTTTTTAAAACACCATTTTGGGTGTGGCTCAGCTACATTGTTGCTTTTGCATCTCGATAGTAAAACGTATGTATCGTGTAGTATAGAAGCAAGTAACTCAGAAGTTAAATGCGATATTGTCTGCGATTACCTATCTATGTAAAACTAAAATACATAACGCGGAAAATATAATAAACGTTAATATAAATCAGTAAGGATCCTGGTGTAATGTACGAAGCACATATTTAAAAAGTTCATTTTGACTAGCTTAAGCGTGAACTCGATTTCATACCTCTGTTATATTGAATACATGAGAAAAATCCGTGTTTTTTTGTTGCGCTTGTATGGTTTGAATGTTGTTTCCTTTCTGCAATGCTGTACTTCACTGATGGAAAAGGGTCAGCGTGGGAATAAGTTTTGTTCGCCGTGTTTGCTCATCGATGCGTCAAATCTCCGTAGCCACTATGTACAAGGTTTTTTTGTTTCTATTTTATTTCAATGACCTGGTTCCTGCTATTCATTGCCTCACAAATCGTGTGTTGCGATCGGCCGGCAGTACGTGTTTGCGACCAGAGGGAACTGTGACAGGAATATCACGGGCAGAACAGAAAATTTAGGTTACGTGCAATGCCTGTAAAATTTTATCACCTTCCCACGGATGGATTGTCGTGTACTTTTCAATCTTTTACTTGCAACATACGTCTGTAAAGGTGGAATTTTATTTCAAAAATATGTGGAAAATTTATTTCATTCTGTATAGCTTCTTAAAATATAATTTACTTTGTTGTTACTGGCAACATAAAAATGTATTTCTTGATAATAGTGTTTGGCAGTGTGTTTGTTTTTTCGATAGTCAGATTACACACTATAAATTTTCTTGTTGTGATAAAAAAACACACTTTAAACATTGTATAAGATGATTTCACGTTTAACAGTTAAAATTATTATTTATGTGGCTCATGTTTTTATACATCTAAGTTTGTAATGCATTTATCGATTTAAAAACTCATTTATTTCGTTGGGCTTCAAAATGAAATTATTTTGTTCTAGTAGTGATAGGTTCAAACCATATTCTTACAGTGCTTGTTAAACCCTGTGAGGCACTTGGAGTGAAATAATGTTTTTGGAATACGAGATTAGTTGCAGTTTTTAGCAAACTATTATCTCATATCCGAAACAAAAAGGAAACATTGTAATATTTCGAACTTCAGTAGTTTTGTTTTTGCTTCAGTTTAACTTGTCTTTGTTGTTCCATTTGCGAGGATCGAATTTGTTATTTCCCTAATATTAGCATATGAGGTCACCCATGAGAGGTTTTCATATGCACCCTATGTATATTTGGAGGTCCAATCTGGCATTTCTGCGTGAAATAAATTTCAGTTATTACCACTTTGAAATCTGCTCCATGCAACGATGCGAAGTTTTCAACCGTGGCTTTTAATTATCACCTCTTCACAAAATAACGAAAACGACACGAAATGAGTTTAATTAAATTGTAATAATGTCGGTGTAGTTTCCAACAACCGTTTTAAAAAGTTGTCCGTGCAGTTGTTGGACCCCTACATTCAGTACCGGGGGCTTTTTTTTTTTTGTTTGTTCTGTTTCTCTTTTCTGTTTCTCTTTGGAGCAGGAAACAAAAGCTTTTAGTTCTCATTGTTGTGCGTAACGTTGGAGGAAACATTTTCCGAAGTAAAGATCGAACACGATATTCACTGGTTCGGGGCTGTATAAACACATAACTAGGCCTGAACCCAAAATTAACTTCGGTTTTTGCTACATGTAGAGAGGAAACACGAGAATGGATTGTTTTGCAGTGTTGTTGTAGTAAATGGATTGTATAGTTTGAGGGCAATTGTAACTTGAACATGGAAGAGTTGTTTTTTTTTAAATTTGTTGCGTCTTCAAGCTCATTGAGGGTGTTGAGAGCTTTTCTTGTTTTTACCAGTAATTCTCTATCATTTAACAATAGCGTGGGAGTAATTCTTTATTAATTATTCCATAGTCATATCCGTCATGTCTCTTCGCAGTGAGATGTCAAGAAGACTCAGGTAGCATCTTCGCATACGCATCTTCTACTATTATACGCGCTTCTGTGCCACTATCCAGCGGCCAGAAACGGGGAATGAATTAGGATTAGTGTAGAGTTTAGGACATTTCACATGGCTTGGACTAGCCTGTTGGTTCTCAATATAATATTTGGTATACTTGTGTTGGCATTATGATTGCTTCAAACGTCCTGGAGCGAGCCAATTCGGGGCCAGGGCTGTAAAGCTCCTCATATTATAATAAATTTGTTTTCCAATTTCAGACGTGTAGCGAGAAAAAAGGGCAACAAATTTACTAATTTCAATCAACAACTAAACGACTTGACAGATTATCATGTGAAGGATATCGTCTTTTTTCACGCGTGACGTAATTTATGTTAGGCGTCACTCGTCTAATATGAATGCAGAAAGGTCACTAAGATGACATGGCTGAATGAGAGATGCGCAATCAACATGAGCGATGTGCGAAGGGCGTGGTGGTGAGCTATGGCGACAACATGAGCATGGGCATGAGCGACAATGGGCGCAATGGGCGAAGGGGAGGGGCGTGAGCAAGGGCATCGGCAAGAGCGTGGGTGAGGGCATGACTTTTTGCGATTGGCATGGGCGACAGTTTGGGAAGGGCGTGGGTGATGTCATGGGCAGGGGCGAGGGCTAGGCCATGCCCAATGAGCTTTGGCGAGGGCGTATGCGAGTCCGTGGGCGAGTCCGTGGGCGAGTCCGTGGGCGAGTCCGTGGGCGAGTCCGTGGGCGAGTCCGTGGGCGAGGCCGTGGGCGAGGCCGTGGGCGAGTCCGTGGGCGAGGCCGTGGGCGAGGCCGTGGGCGAGGCCGTGTGTGTGGGCGAGGGAGTGGGCGAAAGTATTAGGGTAAAGGCATTAGCGAGAGAGCAGGGAAGGGCGTGGGCAAAGACAAGCCGACGCAGAATGTGGGCATGGGTGAGGGTATGGGGAGGGTATGGGCGATGACGTGGGCAAAGCCATGTGGAGGGGCAGGGGCGTGGGCGTGGGCAAAGCCATGTGAAGGGGCAGGGGCGTGGGCGTGGGCAAAGGACGAATGCGAGGGGGCGGGCAATGCCGAGAACGCAGTGCTGTGAGTTGGCGGAATTCGCCGTACTATTCGATTGGGCGCGTCCAACTTTGTTGCAGAGGGCTGCGGGCTAGAGCCCCCCTTCCCCCCTCCCGAGTTGCGCATGCGCACGAGTTCGCTCTCAAGGCCCTGTTGCGGGAAACGAGCGGCTCCTAAATACTCGCACTACCTGGAGACGAGATGGAGGGGGGAGAGTGATTGCAAAGCAGTTGTCTCGTTTGTGAGGGCGATGACTACTTCAATGTAGTTGAGGGGACTAATATTACCATACGCGGAAGAGATTACTATGAGTTCGGCAATGGAATGTTAGATAGATGAGTGATATAGGTTACATCGACATCGGAGAAGAAAATTGAGATCAATAATATGGTGATAGGAGTGGTGTGAGCTATGTGGCGATAGGAGTGGTATGGGCTATGTGGCGATAGGAGTGGTATGGGCTATGTGGCGATAGGAGTGGTATGGGCTATGTGGCGACAGGAGTGGTATGGGCCATGTGGCGATAGCAGTAGTATCGACTATATGTCGATAGAAGCTGTCTCGATAATGGAATAGAAATGATGAAGACAACGTGGAAGTGGTATCAACAGTGGAGTGGTAGAGATGGAGCGGAACTGACTAATATTGATCTGCAGAGGTGTGTTCGACAACGGTGTAGCTGAATCAGCGCTGACAATGTGCGCAGTGCAGACGATGACAGCGGAGAACAATCGTCATATCCAGTGTTGTTAGTTCGGCATATCCGCAGTCCTTCATGTGATCATTTGTAGCCGAATTGCTTAATCGCGCTTTATGAAGTCACGGAAGCTAAGCTGGTCAAGATACCGCGTATCCCTGGATGGGAGACCATCTGAAAATCCCGGATACTAACGGCGCTGACCTCATGGCCGAACCAGATTAAATACAATGACATTGTGATAAAATGACTATATTGAAGAAGAATTACTCCATGTTATTTACGACCAGGACCCGGATTCTGATGGCGTGTTATCTTTCCATTTGGTGCATTCTAGTAGTAGGTATCTTACAAATTAATATAAAGGTGATAGAAATGTAAAGTTGTATAATGAATGTAGTTATTGGGTCATTTTTTGTTATTTTTTGCCATTTTTAAAAATGTTTAAGTATTTTTTCGGTCTTTGCGTCATTTTTACGCATTTTCTTTGCTTTTCGGGGTTTTGTTAGTGAATTTTTCGTGAATTTACAATGATAAACTAAAACAGTTTTTATTGTATCATCAGCTCATGACAACATTCATTACTGTAGTGGACTTTGGTTTTCGAACTTCCAAATTTCACGGATCTTCGGTAAATTTCTCGACCTTTCAAAACTGACAGTTGGAAGATTGGTGCTAAAAATAACTTTTCTGTGTAAAATAAAGACTTTATGTAAAATATTATTTTATATAAATAAATTTTATTTAAAATTGTAAAATTCATGAATAAATGAACATTTTCATACACATTTTTGTGGTATTTTGTAAGCAATTAGGTTTATTCATCCAATTCAAAAAAATATAGATCATTTTCATAGCATTTTTAAGTCATTAGGATCCGATCCCTACTTATGACCCACGGGATTAATGAAGAATTTGTTCCATGCTTCATGGCCTAATGAGGCTTGGGAACTTGTTTAAAAGTTTAAGCATTTGTAAATGTTCAAATTTTAGTATTTCTACCTCTTTCTCTTCTCCATCGCGGTCGACCATGTCGGCAGCAGCGTTTAGAATTCCTCCAGGATGCGGCGTACAGTACAGCGTGGCTGCGCAGGAGGCAGGAATTTCTACTCGTCCAAGTTTATGCGCCTAGAGGCGGATAATGGCTTTCGGAACTGGAGCCTTGTTCCACGCGAGTTTAGGATGTCGGGGATATTGCGGTCGGCGGAGATGGAGAGGCAGGTGGTTCTGAAGATGGGCGGTAGATGGCGACAGGGGAAGAGCGAATTTTTGTCCAAGTGCGGAAGAGGTGATCTCGGAGACTGTCCAAAAAGCGTACTTCGTGGGGTATACACGTCTCAAGAACTTTATTCGTAAAAACAAAATGTTTGAACTTTTACAGTTTTTGAAAATTTGAAACTAAATGTGTACCCGCTCCATTTTTATAAACGTTATAAAGAAAAAAAATGGGGCAGTTTTTTGAAAAAAATATTTTAATTGCATTTCTTGAAGCAAAAATTAGGCGTAACAACTCCTATTTTTAAAATATTTTATATCTAATTTTTAATTTTTAAATATCTGATTTTTTGAACTGATTTCGTTTTTTGACTTGGAAAAATCTTTATCATCAATTTAGTAGTTTATCGTTTTTTTAAAAATATTTTTCGAAACACATAGTTAATTGAAATTGAGATCTGCACCATTTTTAAGTCTCATTTCCCCCACCCTAAAAAATACTAGGTCGGTATTTTTGAGGAAATAATTGTTTAAAATTGACTATTCCTCTCAAAATTACGCGAAAACTAGTCATATATTCTAAACATTGTACACGATCTTACTTAAAAATTGATCTTCAGATTTCATTAAGGAAAAATATCTCATCCTTAAAATTGTAGTTTCTGGATGTCGCGGAAAGAAGTTTGAACTTTTTTCAATCTTCAGAAATTTAGTGTTCAACGGAAATGAGATATGCGCCATTTTTGAGTCTCCTTTGCTCTATCCGTGGAAAAATAATCATAAGAGTTTTGTGCCACTTTTAACAAAGCTTCATGTTAAGTACTCCCCCGAATCAAAATATCCGTTTTAAAAACACAGGACCTCGAGTTCGGCCAGATCCATCAGAGAATACAAGTTTTTGCGAAAATCATCTGAAAAGTTTAGGCGCTAGCGTTGACCAGATGGATAGACGTTTTAGCGTATACCAATTTTTCTGTTTCAAAGACCTACAAATCGTAGATTGTGACGACATAACGTGTTAGAGGAGATAATTTACTAAATATAGAAACTTAATGTGTCCTTTTTTTCGATGACTATACACAATACGAGATTTTTTTACGAAAAATCGCCACATTTGTTGCAAAACCACTGCCGCTATTCCAATACTTTCTCTGTACTACATAAGTATAAATGAGAAAGTAAAAATTGTGCAACATTTTATGAGAAGCACCTTTGTAATGAGTTTTACACATGAACGGCCGTAAATACAGTGACGTTAGCAAATAATAGTGTTATTCTTCGTTTACATAAGCAACTTAAGGGGCTCTCCTCGGAAAAATCTATTTTGAGGTCGCCCCCCCCCCCTCCGAGACGAACGGCCTTTGAGCGCCATCTGCCTGCGTCGCGTTCGCTAACTTGTTTTCCGAAAGCGTCTCCGGCTCTTTCATTTCCGCCCCGCACGGAACGCAGGGGGAGTTGGGTGGAGAGAAGACACGAGGACGCTATCCTCGCGGCCAACGCAATTATGCGGAACGGAGCGCAGTGTTCCCAAAGGGCCCGAAGGCCCCCCCCCCGCCCCCGCCCCGCCCCGTCTGGGGTAGCTCTGCAGCGTCTAAACGTTGCCTCTAAAACATCGTTAATGAGTAGGCCGTCGATTTGATTGGTTGGTTGATTGATTAGTGGGTTCAGGGTTCGTCAATGGGTAAGGTCGCTGGTCCAAAGTGTAGTTGACTGGGAGGCCGTCGGATTTGATTGGTTGAGATTAGTGATTCAGGGTCGCCAATGGGTAAGGTCGCTGGTCCATAAGTGTAGTTGACCGGGAGGCCGTCGATTGATTTGGTTGATTGATTAGTGGTTCAGGGTGCGCCAATGGGTAAGGTCGCTGGTCCCATAATGTTAGTTGACGGGAGGCCGTCGATTTGATTGGTTGGATGATTAGTGGTTCAGGTGGCCCCAATGGGTAAGGTCGCTTGGTCCCATAAGTGTAGTTGACCGGGAGGCCGTCGATTTGATTGGTTGGTTGATTAGTGGTTCAGGGTGCGCCAATGGGTAAGGTCGCTGGTCCCATAAGTTACTTGACGGGAGGCCGTCGATTTGATTGTTGATTGATTAGTGATTCAGGGTGCGCCAATGGGTAAGGTCGCTGTCCCATAAGTGTAGTTGACCGGGAGGCCGTCATTTGATCTGGTTGATTGATTAGTGGTTCAGGGTACGCCAATGGGTAAGGTCGCTGGTCCAATAAGTGTAGTTGACCGGGAGGCCGTCGATTTGATTGGTTGTATTGATTAGTGTTTAGGGTGCCCAATGGTAAGGCTCGCTGTTCCATAAGTGTAGTTGACCGGGAGGCCGTCGATTTGATTGGTTGATTGATTAGTGATTCAGGGTGCGCCAATGGGTAATGTCGCTGGTCCCATAAGTGTAGTGCATGTTTTGGGATTGTACGTTGGCACGTTGGCTGTGATCTTTTCCCCGCTATATGATGAGATCCAGTGCCGACCTACTAACCGGCTAGCGGGGGTTTCCGTAACCAGATGTCTCCCATCAGCAGGGCACCGCCCCAGCCGGGACATGGTCTTTGTTCCTAACAGGCCTCCCGACAGGTAGGGTAGTGTATTGAATTGCATTGAATTTGCCTTATTTTACGTGCGAGACTCGGGCCATCAGGCCCGCTCTTCCGTCTGACCACGCAAATTTCGCTACGCTCCTTTCACCAACTAGGAGAGAAAGGAGGTATTTATTGGGCGAGAAACAGGCGATTTGAATTTAGCTCAGAGGCTACGTCATTTAGGCTTGAGGATCTTTTACATGCAAGTAAATCTACGAACATGGGACAGCCGGCTTTACTTCCCCTCCGAAGGAAAGCGTACGAAGGATTTTTCGCGCTTAAAAATCCACGGCTTCGATCGGGTTTGAACCCGCCAACTTGGGTAGTGGGCTTGGGTGTCGTGCATGATAGTGTAAGTGTGTGTAAGTCAGGGGCGAGGATAGGACAAGGAAGAGTTAGGAAAGATCGTGCGTCGGTCCGTAGTCCGTTTGTTAGGGTACTGCTTCTGTTTTCGCCTGGTGTTGGTTGGAGAAACCACGGAAAACTACCGATCAGAGCAGCCGGTCGCTAGAATTCTCCTCCAGACAGCGACAGATTTCGACCTAGCCGCAGTCTGCCAAGCTGCCGCAAGTCTCGCCACCGTCGGGAATCGAATATAGGACGTAATGGGGTCAGAGGCTCTGCAGGTGATACATGTGCATATCCACGGGGAGGGAAATAAGGGAAATCTCCCCACCCCTAAAATTACACTTTAACTATTAATTTTCACTTATCACGAAGGTTCCAAGCAAAAATTAACTTCAGCTACTCAGTAAAACAAATGAAATCCTACCGCAGCATGTCCTAAGTGTAGCCTGCGACATTTTACAAAATCTGTAATATGACACAATGGATCAAAACATTTTAATTTCCCCTCACAAAAATTGTATCTGGGTCGTTTTAAGCGTCCACTGTGAATTCGGCTGTATTATTTGAATTGCTTTCATTGTATCTGTATTGAGATTGCTTAGGTATTACTTTTCAATCAACCATGGTGTGAGAGCATCTAAACTCCCTCATATGCTCTCGATTTTATTTGACGTAATGTCCCACAGAGAGTACCCCCGGATAAGATGATAAAAAGTTCCCCTAAACCAAATATCATACGAGTAGTTTATAAATGTAACATAAAATATTTTCTAAAGGTTTCTTAGCCCCCGTCTCACCACCCACACCCATCTACAGCCAAAAAACCTGTTTTATTAACAATATTTTTTCTCTTCAACTTAACACTGTTTTATCTGATCCAAAACAATATTAAAAATAAGAAAATAAATTATTATGATTTATAATTTTTTAACGCTGTTCCAGCATCCTTAGGCACAGTATAAATATTTTTTTGTTATTATTTTTGAAAAAGTTTGAGTTTGAATTTGATTCTGACAAAACATCGAAAATGTTTTTATCATAGTATACATTATTTTTATTAGTTTTTAATTAGATCAAATAGTGTTAAACTGACAGTAAAAATAAAAATTAAAACAATACACGTTTTTGGCTGTAGAATGGTGTGGGAGGTGGGACAGGGGATAAGAAACCTTCCAAAAATATTATTTGATATTAGAGTTACAGTGTAACTACTCATATGTCGTTTAGTTTGGGGGAACATTTCACCATCTTCTCAGGGTGTATCCTTTGGGCACACTCCTCAGGTGTATTAGAGACGAGACATCAATTTCGATATTTTTAAAACATCGTTTTCACATCGTTGTTTTGTATTCGATGTTTTTATGTGGTCGATATCTTTTACATGAAAAATATCCAACACCACGAAATTCTGTAAAAATTTCAGAAATCCACAAAAATTGAATGTTATTTCAAAGTGGTCAAGGGCGAAAAAATCAAGTTCTCCTCAATAAACAAACCTATATTATTTTTAAATTATCGAATCAAATAAACATAGTTTTCTTCATTATTTTCCTGATGAGGATTGTCAGTTACATTTCAATTAAAATAAATAAAGGAGACCAATTTCAAATATGATTTCCCGTCGTGAACTTAAATGGTTTCTAATTCAGTTTTAAAATCATCGATGGTGAACCTCATCGATGGTTTAGAATCGATGTCCTATTAACGATGTTTTAATTTTGAACATAGATGTTTCTAAACATCGATATTTTGTTAGTGATGTCGCATCCCTATCTCCTAAACTAACTTTTACCTCCCGATATGCTCAAACTTTCTTCGCTATTACTCATTTAATGTAATGTCTCATAAAATTTGCAGCACCTCTTGGGTTGCTTTTTCCTTTGATCGTATTGATTGTTTATGTATTTTCTTTAAAAAAAAGTTTGCTAATACTACGCGCGTTTGTTCTAGGGATACAACATCGATGTCGATGTTGTGAAAACATCGATGATTTTGTAGAAACATCGATGTATTTGCGCCGATGTTTTTAACGTCGATGCTTTGTGATCGATGTTTTTCCTGTTCCGATGTTTTGTTTCTGAATGACAAATTTCCATGAACCCAGTATTGTGAAAGTTAACATATGATATAATAACAAAGTAATACTGTTGGTTCTTGTCTAGGACCCAAAGGAATGCTGTTTGTACTACCTTTCTAGTTAACAAATACGCTCTCGGCATAAGGTCTGCACCTTCTCCTCGTACCCTTATTCGGCAAATTGATAAATTGAACACTGTCAAATTAAATTTTAATGTACAAGAATTTAACGTTAGAGGTTCTAGTCTAAAAACGTCGACGGTTTTTAGTCGATGTATTTTCAACATCGATGTTATACATTTGAACATCGATGTTTGCTAACATCGATGTTCAAAATCGATGTTTGCCAACATCGATGTTTTGTTATCTGTGCCGCATCACTCTTTCGTGCTCGGTTCATGCCAGTTTTGGGACGCGGCGTCAACCAACGGGCTTCTCCAACGAGCTCGAATTTCCGCACTGCCTCTGGGCCGTGTATTGACCGCACTCCTCCCCCCCCCCTCCCTTGCCCTCCTCAACAGGAAATTTCCCCTCTTCCTCCCCACCTCCCTTCTTCCTCGTGAATTCGATCAGCTTCCGCCGCCCGCCGACAGATGCCTCGCGCGTCGTCGCGCCGCTCAGCGAGCTTCGCGCGGCGACCGTCAGAATGCGCTCGTGTTGTCTCTTGGCTGCTTCCGCGGCGATGAGAGAGACAGGGAGGGGGAGAGAGAGAGCGGCCGGCATGGCGGAAGCGATGGTCACAGATTCGGAGAAGTTCAGAGAGGGAGAGAGAGAAATATTGATTGGGGGCGTCCTCAAGTCGGCCATATGTTGACTGAAGGGAAACCTAAACGGAAAAAGGGGTCGATGGTATATTGCCGTAAGTCAGACGGTTTGGAAATCACACTCTTAATGTTCGTGTTGGCTATCGTGAATGAGATAATAAGCAAAGACAATATTGCTTCGCTTTTTATATATGAATTACAATAAAAATATGTATAGGGTATCTTAGAATTTAATAATTCGTGATAAGTTTGTGATGTTTCTTGACAGTTCATTTATTTTGTAATATTTTTTTATCAAAAACAAATTAAAGTTTCGAAATCACTCTCAAATTTGGGAGAATTTGCGGGAATAATGTTTGTGTTTAATACACGAGAGTTTAAAAGTATTATTATTATTATTATTATTATTATTATTATTATTATTTATCGTCCCTATTTGAAAGAGAGTTGCTTGAGAGTTGAAAATACCAAATCTACTAAATAATATAGTCGTAATCTACACCTTTAATTTTCAAACTTGTCGCCAAAGATTGGGGATTCGAATAAACATGTGATTCACTAAATATACGCTGGTTTCCTTCAAATTTTGTGAAAATAAAAGTTTGTGTAAATCTCTTATTTAAACCTTCGGGCATTCACTCACATCTGCTCATCTTCCCCATTTTTTCATTAACATTAAAGGTTTAGAAATAATTGTATCAAAGTGTTAATAAGCGACTGTAATATGGTTATTCTTTTAATAAATATTTATTTGGTAAATATTTTCCGATTCTATTACTAGTCTTTTCAAGAGTAAATACAATTTTAATATCTCTTCGCAGTGGCAGTTACCACAAATCCCCCCCCCGCTTGTTTGGACCCAATATCTCTCGACATTATCATATTTTTTCTCTATTGCTCTACTCGTTTAATGTAGTGCCGCAAAAATTTGGGTACACTGTCATTACCTCGAAGTTCATTGTCTGTTCCTTTCAGCATTTAATTTATTTTTTATGTACAACGCCGAAAATTCTAATCGGAAGTTTCTAATGCAATGATAAGTGCACAATGTAGCCCGGATTTCAATCGACAATAGCTAAACAAATGATTGATTGGTTTATCATTTGTACTGTAAACCACCGTATTACAAACATTTTCGTAATACTGCACTGTTATATCGACTTAACGCAATAACACACAAAACGAGAATATCATTCTTAACAGTCGGTGTCCGTTAAGAATTTATCAGTCCGGGTCTATTGTGAGCTTTCAAAAAAGATGAGCTTTAGGCGTTTAGTATACTTATCGGGTAACGCCGCTGTTTATAAACGACACGTCTGTTATGTGCTGTTTATCCGCCTGTAGTCGTTAATAACTACAATATGTTTAGCAGTTAATAATTAACCTGTTAAGTCAATTGTGATGAAATGTGTTCATATTTAGCCAATTGTTGGATTTAACAGGCTAATGTTAAAACAGGTACAACTCGACAGGTTATTTTTGAAACGGTTCGGCCGAAGTAATTCTGTTCGCGAATTTTTCATTTTATTTTGTTTTCCCTCACGAGTACTGTCAGTCTTCATTCTCTCATTACAAGACTTCCTGTCGATGGGACTGATGTATGGTGTTTTTCATGTTTCTTTTTTTTTTTCTGCCCGCTTGCCGGTCGACCCCCATTTGTTCTTTTGCGAACATCGAACTTCTGTCGTCGTTTGTCACTACGTGCTCAGACCATTAAACTAAACGCGGTTTCTGCTTCGTAGTTCTGGTAACTGTGTGCCGCGCATTGTACGAAACATTTGCTGTAACAAAGCATTTTCATGCTCTATTGAGCTCTATTTCTTTGTACGTGGGCCATGATTTCTTTATATCTGTCGTCGAACGTGTTTCATTTCTGAGTTTTGTTCTATGTGAGTTGCCATCGAGTTGTTGCCAGGGAAATCTGTCGTGGAATTGTGTCATTTTCAATGGGTTATCATTGAAGAAGAATCATTTCTTTAGGTACAATAGTTACACGAGTGATATTTATCCAAAGGAATCTCTTGACATCACAAGCAATTGAAGTGAAGCCGTCATTATAAGTAGGGGTCGGGTTTTATTGGAACGATAATTTCTGCCTTTTAACTTTAGAACAATACCGTTTCGTATAGAAATAATTTTATGTTATGACAAAAGGAAACGGCCCATTTTTGTGCTAATTTTTCCATTTTTCATCGATTTCGACTAATAAGTCGTTTATTAAACCTTTTCCGTTATTTTTAATGCATTTTAGATGATTTCGTATATTTTAGTATCGTTTTAATGACACTTGCTTCAATTAATATTTAAGAAGTGCAACAAATGTTCTCCATAAAATTTCTGAGTAGCCTATTTCATTCCTTCGCTGAGAAAACCTATCAACGTTTTTGCCAGTTACGCCGATTTCGGGATTACTAAAGACGGAGATTTCCTGGTAAAGAACCGTTCAAACCAAAAGGTTGTAAGCTGAGTTCACTTGAACGGAAGGAAGAACCCTCAATTACATCAGGAACGTATCAAACAACTTCAGATGTTCATCTGAAGTGGTTTTGATCAAATTTTGGTACGTCGTATTTCTTTGTTTTGGGGGCATTTTAAAAACAAATTAAGAACATTTTATTCATCGTTTTGGGCGATGTTTCAGGACATCAAAATTCGCCCCCTAGTCATACGCAATATGATTTAGCGTTCCTCGGTTTCTCTAGGGCTTGAAGCAGCACTCGGCTGAGATTAGCTCAGAGCCAGTATGGCCGCTGTCTCAGAGGCAAATCTTACCGTGGGGTCCTGGGGTTCGGGTCCCGACATTAGCAACATAGCCAATTCAGCCGCTGTTTGGAGAGAATTGCAGCGCCCAGCTGCAGTAATCTGTAGTTTTCCATGGTGTCTCCGATATATTCCAGACGAATGCCGCAGCACTGCCCTAACAAGTGCTGCATTGCTGGTGTAACGGTTAGAGCTTATCGGACCGTTATATCCAAGGCCAGAGCTGGCGACCGTTAGAATTTTCCTCCATACTGCAGCTGAAATCCACATAGCTATTTAGTGTCAAAAGTCCTTCCACCCTAGAACCTCCCGGTCAGAGGTACTGCAGTGGCGTCAGACACCACAGCATGGTTTTTTTCTCTTAAAAATCTTTGTATAGAGTAGGTATTTGATATTATGTATTGACAAATTCAAAGAGACATTAAATGTCTGTAATCCAAGTTTAAAATAATATCATTCGTAGTGTTTGTAGCTATAGTGCTTGGAGATTAATGAACTATGTACAACATAAATTGCGGTGTCGAAACAATAGATAGGTCCTTTTATGTTTTTAATTGTGTTGCATACAAGGTGGAATTACATTAATCCACATATGCAACAATAAAAACCTCTTAATGGCAGTACGATATATGTTGACGCGTGCAGGCTAATTGACGGATAATCCGCCCTTTGACAGCCGATTACTGGAATCGTGGCTATTAATCTGAGCGAGTTATTGGCCCAATTTGTCATCCTGTGGTCTGTCGACGTTAGCAGAGGGTTAATTCGAAGATCGATAAAGTACCCCAATGCAGGTCTTCGCCAATACTATTGCAGAAGGCTTCAATCGGAATTCGCATTGTTCAAAGGTAGCTGAGCCTGAATAATTGAAGAAGTTGTTAACCTCAATGAATGGTTTGATATGTGCTTTAAGCATCCGAAAGCTGATTGTAACCCTTCTATTGTAAAAATTTGAGTGAGCTGTGGTAATTAATTAATTTATTTATTTCGATTTTGCATCATTGCGATTGCGTGGATCCATGATGTATCAAGATACTGCAGATTTTAGTTTAGGCGCTTTTCTTAATAGACCCTTCTTTAATGTCTTTCTTACACTATATTTTTTGTGTTCGGTGCCGGCGGTTGGTTCTCTTAGATTCTCCACTAGCAAATGTAGAAGTAATTTTAAATTTTTAAATTAATTCATAAAATAACAGGAAAAGAGGATGTGAAGTTCCTTGGGATGAAAACATAAGTAATCGAAAACGCTTGTTTTACCGCAAAAAGGGTCTGACTGAATGGTAAAATCTGCCCTGAAACAAAATGAAGTAAAACGCTGTTACCAATTTTTCTGATCCAAAATAATAAAAATCAATTAGTTTCCAACTCTGTAACCCCTCCATCTCTGCATCACAATAAAAAACAGGCTTTTCTAAGCTTTAAATTTTTAGTGACTCTATTTGAATTTTTTGTAATAAAACTTACTTTTTGCTTAAAAACAAATTGAGGCCTCCACCTTAAAACGATTTTTCGAATAAAGTGATTTGAGATTCTAATTTTTAAAATATTTTTAACAATCACATGGCCTCTAAGATGCCTCATAGGATGCATACTGGCTTCTCATGGTGAGATCCCGGGTTCCATTTCCGATCGAGGCAAAAATAAGAGTTGTAAATTTTCTTTAAAATCGTCTCAAGTTTCGAAGAGAAGGATAGGCAGGTTAAGTTTGGTAGTTACGGTGAAGGGAATACATGTTGGCCACATGTATTTCTTACTCCCCTAGTGTGGGGGATTAAACTATGGCCATGCATGGCGAACCGCGTTTGCTAGACGGCAAAATCGGACAGTCGATCCAAAATGCGAAATATATTCATTAAAATAGCATTTTGATGGGACTTTGAGAGATTTTCATTTTTTTCTGGTGGAATATCAGTAGTGTCCTCTGCTACTTTCGTAGAGTAAAGGCATCGTCACATAGACTAACTCCAGAGGTGACATGAGTTTGTGTTCATGAGCTACAGGTGTAACCAAATCACGGTTCAAGGGTATGTGTTTTGTCCCGCAGGTGTACCCGAATCACGGTTTGTGTGTGTGTGTGTGTGTGTGTATGTGTGTGTTTTGTCCCAGAGATGTACCCGAATGACAGTTGATGTATGTGTTTTGTCGCGGTTGTATACCCGAATCACGGTTCATGTTAGTGTGTGTGTATTGTTCTGGAGATGTACTTGAAACATAGTTCATGTGTGTGTTTTGTCCCGGAGGTGTACCCGAATCGTGGCTAACGAGAGTGTGTTGTTTTGGCGCAGGTGTACCCGAAACGCGACATCACCAACATCGTGGAAGGCTCCCACTTCCAGCGTGTCACCGGCTGGTGCAGGCTGGGCCACAAGAAGTGCAAAGGATCACACGCGGAGTGGGTGAAACCCTACAGATGCTTAGGTGAGTACCACAAATTGAAGTGATTATATTCATAGTATTCGAAAAGAATCATCAGTATACATATATACACACCCACTCGTTTTTTTTTTGGTCAATGTACGTGTACGTATTAAGGACAGACCAATTTTAGACTGTTGAAGGTATATTGTGTAAACAGGATCGTGTAGATTTGTAGTAATTTAATACTCAGGTCTTGCAACAGTTTCAAGCAAACATCCCCCCCCCCCAACAAGAGGCTAAAAATTACGGAGTTACAAACATACAATGAGCAAACAGGCGTGTCACGTGAAAAAATACATATGTTGTATCTAAAATAATTAGCATTAATTATACCAGAGCAAAATAAGGACACTCAATTTAAGAAATCGTGAGCTTACCAATAAAAAACAATGGAACACACGAAACATAAGTACATGTAAAATATACGATATTACTTATCTTTCGTGTGTCTGTGCAATCAAAACTATTTTATTCACCTAAACAGGGTAATCTACCTGGTGGATCCTTCTGGCTCGAGGAAACACTACGCCCTCTTTTTTCTTTTGAAGCTTAACAATTCTTCGCGATGAATTGTAAAGAAGCAACTCTCCCCATTACTTTCCCCCAAGCAGTCGAGGTAAGAATAAACATGATTTACATGTCGTTTGCAAAGTTTTGTGATGAATTATGTATGCAGCTTAATTAACGTGAAGTGTTTGAATGCGCGTCTCAACTTTAAAGGCTGAGTTTTCTGGAAAATCCAAAGGAATTGTGCGGAAGATGTAAACATCTAGCAGTTTTCACAAGAGTTCGTAGCTGCCGTTTGTAGAATATTGAGTTTTCGAAACATTTTTTTTATCAGTTTTATTTCACCGTAAACGTTTTAGTAAAAGTTTTCTATTCATCAATTTGGAATAAATATACCACTGTCTCAGGAAACTTCCTGTAATTTGGTAAATCATTAGAGAGTTTGACTTACCTGTATGGCTGACTGCAATATAATGCTTTTAGGAATTTAAAATCTCTGGAATCTAAGAATTAGCTGCTGATTTGGTCTTTTTATTATTACTTGATGGTGCTATTACAAATTAAACATATGTATTGTAATACCAGTAAATTGATTTCAATTTAAACAGACAAAAGCACGGAACTGATAGATCAGAGACTAGTATTCACAATTCGCCATCATTTTATTCATTTACTTGTGGTAATCCTTGGTTGGATGACACTGTGTTGGTAGGACAACTGGGATACGGTTGGATGACATTGCGATCTAAACGAAACTTCGTTTCGAACTTCAATTGATCTATTCCCTTATGTCTTCCAAATGAACGATAAATCATAAGAAGCCATGGTACCATTGTTAATATCTGTCTTCATTAACTTCCATTTTCGTTAACCCTGCAACACAATAATTAAGCACGAGAACACTTACTGAGATTCGTTCGCCAACAATTCTATATGGATTAACCCGGCATCAAATCCTAGCTCCAGCGTTACCCATTGCCCCATGACCCCCCCATACTGCTGTGTAATTAAAACTCTTCTGTCTCAATGCCCACTCATACACAGGTGGTTGAAGAATACTAGCGACTGGCTGCTCTGATCGGTAGTTTTCCGATATTTCTCTGATCTACACCAGGCAAATGCCAGAGCAGTAACCAAACAAACCACACATACCGGGAGACAGGTTGGAAGCTTAGAACTTGCCCCGGCTGGGGCGTTTGCCTGCTGGTTGGAAGATACCTGATTGTGCAAAACGCCGCCAGCAGACGTGTAGACCGGCTTCAAATTCCGCCATTCTGCTGGTGAAAATCAAAGCCACGTCTAGCGATAAAAACATGCAGTACACTTACTGGACTAATGACCTTAGCTCTCAGAAACAATAACCAACCAATAAACAACCCTAACAACACTACGATTAACCTGCTGAGACCTCGTTTCGTCCACCAATAAATTCTGGTTTAACCGAGGCTCAAATTCTATCTCCAGCCTTGTCGGTCCTCTTGCTACCCACTGCTTCTCAACCCACCCTCCATATTGCTGTGTAATTAGAACTCATCGGACTCAATGCCGCCCTTTCACACGGGCAGATGTCGGTAGTTGAAGGCTGTAACGCGTCCGCCCTCGTAGACACGGCGCCCCCCCCCCCTGTGCGCGCTCGCATGCGTTCGTTGATGAAGCACGTGGAAGCCCCCTATTAAACGGTACACGGGCCGAACAGCGTCTAAATTGCTTCCTTCACGAAGCTATTGTCGACCGAACGACAATACGGTTACGCACACAAGAGGCTGGCTGGAGGGAATGGCAACTGATGGAAGCTGACGCTTCAGATGCCACGCGCTGGATCGGGATCGAGGTGGACTGCCAGGGTGGAGGCGGACTGCGGGGAGAAAAACCCATTCCACTGCGTATGATGGGACACAAAATTATTTCACTGCGCGTGGTTGGACAACAAATGCTTCCACTGCCTGTGCTTGGACAAAAAATGCTTCCATTACTTGTGGTTGGAAAAAAATTCTTCTACTGCGTGTGCTTGGACAAAAAAATGATTCCATTGCGTCTGGTTGGACAAAAAGTGCTTCCACTGCGTATGCTTGGACAAACAATACTTCCACTGTGTATAGAGGTATGCCTGTGCTTGGACACGACGTCCTTCCACTGTGTATGCTTGGTCAAAAAATCCTTCCATTGCATATGTTTCGACAAAGAAGCCTTCCACTACATATTTGTAAATATGTTAAAAAATTAGAAATATGATGCCAATACTTATGCTACAAATTTGAACGATAAATGTTTGGAAATGAGAAGTCTTATAAGATACAAGTCTCAGGATTCGCCTTTCATGAGTTTGAAGTATCGTTATATTAAGACGAAAGGCAATTGCGAATCGCTACAGATGTTTCGCTTACGCTTCGCGTTGATTCGAGCACGAGAAATCGCGAGTTTCGCGCACGGCGTGTTAAAAATAATATTTTAATAATTGATTCAAATTATGTGGAAAAGTAGATGAGAATATGCATGCCTGAGAATTGCGGCATCAACCGGACCTATTGATAGACTACTAATGGGATTGTATTCGTTATTACGGAAAAACTGCACAATTTTTTTCAGTATCTTTTGTAGGTTTCATGAAAAATAGATTCCCATATTGAAATAAGCAAAAGTATGGAAACGGTGGTGCATAATCATATTATTTATCTACTTATGTTTTGGTATTAAATAGAACTCAAAATGTTGAATACTGAGTGTGAGAGTTCGTTGTCGCCTGGCAAACCGCAATGCTAGCGTTTTGTGACACAAGATGGGGTGGCTCAGGGAATCAATTGATGGCACTAGTATGTCTCGCCGGAAGGTTGGAGGGTTGAAGTCGGCTCTAGCTAAAGAGTCAGGAGGAATGCAACTGTTTGGAGGATAATTCAAGCTTCCGGTTGCATTGATTGGTAGTTTTTTGTGGTTTCTCGTATCACTACCAGGCGAATGGCGCACGGGCTACAATTCGAGCACGATATTTCTTTCCTCTTCCTTGTCCTTCTACACACCCCTTACTTACACACGCAAACACTACTCCACCACACATGTTGTAAACTTAAAGCTTGCCTCACCTAGGTTGGTGCCCCCGTTGGTGGGAGATACCTGGTTGAGGAAACCTCGCAAATCTCATCATTCCACGGTTCGCCAGCGGGGAAGAACGCCACTACCTCCCGTGATAAAACAAGCACTATAATTAAGGGATTGATGGCCTTACTAGTAGACGCTCACGAAACACGAAATAATCAGAGAAACACCGACGTACTCTGGCGACGAAAAGGGCGATTTGGAATTTATTTCAGAGGCATATTTTAGGCTTGAGCATGCAGGAAATCTACAAGATGGGACAGCCGCCTTTACTTCCTTTCCGAAAGGATGGCGTATGAAGGATTTTTGAAACCTTAAAACATTTATAGCTTCGATCGGGTTTGAACCCGCAAACTTGTATATAACAGCCCGTTACGATACGTTATACCACCGAATCTGCAATTCACACTGTACTAATATGCACTGAAATGATTGTTAGTGATTCCAGGTGTGTCAAGTACAGCGGTCATTAGTCTCATAAGTTTAGTGCATGTTTGCCTCTGGCGGTGGAAGTGATCTTCCCCCGCTTAACGGCGAGACCCGTCGCCGACCTGCCGACGGCTTGCGGGGTTTTCCCTAACCAGGTATCTCCCACCAGCAAGGCACTGCCCTAGCCAGGACAAGCACTAAGCTCCTGATCGGTGTTATATGTGGTAGTGTAGTGTACCCTTGTGAAAGTGTGTGTAAGGGGAGAAGATAGGACAAGTTTGTGTACCGTTTGTGAGGGTACTGCTCTGGCCATCGCCTGGTATTGATCGGAGAAAACTACCGATTCGAGCAGCCGACCGCTAAAATTCTGCTCCAGACAGCCACTGAATGCGACCTACTAGTCGACAAGCTAGGCTCCTAGCTATCCTTTCACCGTGGGGAGTGTAACCCCAGGACCTCCCGGTCAGAGGCACTGCAGTGACATCAGCTTGTGCCCTTGAGCCACCTCTCCCAGTTGCTGCGCTCGTACCTTAGTGTTGTAGGTAGTGTGGAAAATGCTGCCTCCGTGGGGAGTGGTAACCCTAGGACCTCCGGTCAGAGGCACTGCAGTGACATCAGTGATGCCTGAGCCAGCATGTCTCCGGTCGCACTAATAAAGTCGTGTCATCGCCACTTGCACAGATATGCTCCTTGTTTTCCTCGCCTCTCTCACCAATTGCGTCTCGCCACCGTCTTCGCACCAACCGGCACTCTGTCCATCGCCTCCCCCCTTCCCACCTCCCCTTCCCCCTCCTTCCCCTCCCTGTGTCGGTCGCGCCGTCTAAATCAGCGACAAGTGGCGGCGGCTAAGTGGGGCCGAGCGTCTGCCCTTCCCCCTCCCCACCCCCAACCCCAACCCCTCCTCTCGCCACGGCCCTCTGCGGGCTGAGCGCGCGCCGCCAAGGCCCCCCCCCCCCCCTCACGGCCACCCACACCCACGCTCAGCGAGGGCTTACAGCCAGGGGTGGGTTAACGCGTTACGTTTTTCAACTGTAGTGCAGTGTGAGTGAATGGGATGAATGAATGGCTATGGATAAAATGAAACAAGTATGAATGATGCGCAAATTAAAAAAAAAAAAAGAAATATAAAAAGTTGCCAAGAAAGAAGCAGGAGCACTTAAGAAAATGTGTTAAGAAAAAAAACTTATTCCACGTTACGAATGCCGAAGCGCTTACTTATTAACTATTCAATTGGATTAAGCTAAAATTAAGTTATTTTTAGTTGGTTACTAAGAAAAGCTCCCCTCTTAGCTGCTCAAGCCGTAAGACAGCAATAACAAGCCGGGTTCGAAGGCAATACAAGCTATAAAGTACCAGTAAAAAAATTATACTTTAAAAAGCGTATTGCTGATTTTCATAGCGCTCTGATATTGAAAGAAAACTAAGCAGACCGCGGCCATGGGAGTGCTTTCCATGGTTTGTCCTATCAATATTATGTAATTGGACACGCAGTACTTTGACAAATGGGCTATCTCCCCTCCCTCGTCGTTGTCATAGCCTCTCCCCATCCTACTCCACATGCACTACCACACACGACGGGAGACCTGTCGGGAACGTCGAGCCTGGCCCCGGCTGGGGTCCTGCTTGATGGGAAGATACTTGGATGGGAAAATCTCCTCAAAATCCGACGTTTCGCGTGGTGCATGATCACACCATCCAGCGAGGTGGAAACGTCGCGACCACCCGAGTTAAAAATCACGTACCCTACACACACGGAATTAACGATCATTGTAGTCAACTCACCCGGAAACCTAACCGATCTACCGGCAAAGTGTCTCGAGGCATTGGGATTGTGGTAGGTTTTCGTTGGCATTTCCAATGAAATAATTATACGAGTCGTCATTGCCACAATATTATATTGTTGGCAATGACGACTCATATAATTATTTCATTGCTCAGGGTAACTGATGTCACTGCAGTGCGTGTGACCGGGAGGTCCTAGGTTCGAGTCCCGACGGTGGAAAGATTTTCGACACGAACTTCATAGCTAGGTCGAATTCAGCCGCTGTCTGGAGAAGACGTCTAGCGGCCAGCTACTCTGATCGGTGGTTTTCCGTAGTTTTCATCCGATCAATACCACGCAAATGCCTGGAGTTAATCGGATCGTTGGACGCGTTGCAACGTTTGGAGTCTCTTTGATTTTATGTTCTTTGCTAGTTGAACTTACACGGCGTGCAGGGGTATTTAGTTAGTTCTTGAGCCCAGAAGTTTCGCAAAATGCACTGTCGGAGTTGATGACCCTAACAAACGCGCCAATAACCGCGCACGATCTTTCCTTCCCCTTCCTTGTCCTATCCACACCCCTTGCATTATCATGCCCTACACTAGCACACCAATGCCAGGAGACCGGTCGGGAACTTAGAGCTTGTCCCGTCTGAAGCGAAGCCCCGCTGGTCAGAGATTCCTGTTTGTGGAATACCTAGCCGACGGTAGGTGGCGGGAGTTGCAAACGTGCACTACCCTTACGGGAATAAGGACCCTAGTAGTTGACGCATCCGCATATGCAATCAATCAACAAACTGCGCGTAGAGATGAGAATGCGAATTAGTGTCGTGGGCGCGCCGGCAGGGGGCGTGGCTGGGGTCGTGATGCGTGGAGGGGGGCGGAGCCTCGCTCTGATTGACGTGGCGGGGCGTCGACACGAGGCGGGGTGGAGTGATCCTGCGGTTCGCGGCTCACTTCCACCCGCCTGCCTTCGCCCCCTCCTCCCCCGCTCCGACCCTCATCACCCCCCCCTCCCGCCCGCTCTCCCGGAGGCGTGTGCGGTTGGCGGCGTGCCAAAGGGCGCCGCGGCGGCCCTTCGGCAGGGAATCAGTGCTCTTGCTGAGCTCGAAGGGCGCTGGGCGGAATCTCGACAGCCCCGACCGAAGGACCGCGATTCACGAAAGGGAGGGGGTGGAGGACGCGGGGGAACGTTCGGAGTCTCTTTGATTTTATGTTCTTTGCTAGTTGAAGTTACATAGCGTGTAGGGGTATTTAGTTAGTACTAGAGCCCAGACGTTTTCTATAATGCACTGCCAGAAATTTCCACATTTCTGTAATGAAATGTACTTTAAAGTAATTATTATGAACGGTCATTAACTTATATGTACCCATGTTCATTAGGAATCAAATCTTTATGGTCATATCTCGTAGGAATGAATAATATTGATGGACTGATGGTTATCAATGCGTGCGATGAATGATGAGAGGCAGAGTAAATGGGAAAACCTCTAAATGAAATCAACATTGATTTTAACTTGTGCATTACATTGAATGCACAAATATATCAAACTCTTTTTAATGTACAATGTTAATAGTAATTTACAAAACGAGTGTATAAAAACAGCGGTAAAATTGCATGAATGGTTTGTTCAAGAAAACGAGCGACGATAGGTGCAAGTTTTCTTATTTACCATGAGTGAAATTATTCCCCTTTATCCACGTGTTTCGTTCAATCGTTTTTCGTTTCGTTTAAACAATAATTTTAATTTTGATAAAGTCTATCGTATCTTTACAATTAGATTTATGCGTTTGATGACGTCATATTGGTTGTGAACAAGACCTATTTTAGTAGGCCTTGCAGTGTATATTTATGACCTTATTATATGAGGTACTATTTATTTAGTGTTGTAAAAAATAATTGTGTTTGATAATTACGTTTGAAAATGGAAGATATTTAACGTGTTCCGGTTGAAATATTAGAAGAAGCTGACAAAGCCATGAAAACATCACTTCTTACGAAATGTAAGGGCTTGTATGAGGGAACACCACGTGTTTATGTTGGAAAGGAGAAAGACGAATCACTTCTGACTCTTACGTTTTGCTTTATGTAGGAATATTTGTATCCTCGCCAAGCCCCGTCCTCATTGTCCTCTTTCCAAACTGCTCCACCTCCATCTCACCCCCCTCGCCCCCTAGCCATCCACGCTTCGTCCCCCGTCCCCCCCACATCTACGCAGACTCAGATCATCTCGTCCACTTCCAAGTTTGTTAGCACCATCCCATATTCAGTTTATGCTATTGGCGCTCAGTTTTTACTATTAGTAGCGCTTTATAGTTTCCTTCCACATTGGTTTGCAGTATGGGAGTCTCAGTTTTAGGGAACTCCGGCAGAGGGAATTTCAGTTCAGAATCAATTCGGTGGTTCATTATAAACTGCAGTAGAATACAACACTATACTAACTCATAAACGTTCTATGCAAGTTTTTCAAAATATCCAATTTTTTATGCTCGAACAACTTCGCATTCACGCATTTCTGGTCTGCGTAATGACCCATTTTATTCTCTCTTTATTAATAGTTAATCCCCGACGTTTTGGCGAACAATTCTAATATATCTCTCTGCACCACAGTATTCATCTTATGGGTTTTCAAAAGCCGTGAGCGTTTCTTATTCATCTTTTTCTGCTTCGTCTCGCCAGAACGCGTACAGCTTGATGGTTTGCTTTAGCCTCGTCGTCTTTGTGGCTGTCTTCTGTCTCCAGGTAGGACATCCCGGAGAGCGCGCTGCTGGCTGTCAGCTGGCATTCTGCTGACATGTCCATCCCTTTCTTTATTCCATCTCGACGTTCACTTTATCTTCTGAATGTTGTATTCATGTCTCGCATCCTTTTTTGTTTTTTGTTCCCTCTTGTTTTGCCAACGGTTTTGTTTAAGATGCTCCTGACTTCAGAATCTGGGATTTGTCGGGTTCTGGCAGCGTCGATTAATGTTTCTTGCGGCAACTTCGGATTCGATTTATTGAGAAACCAAGGATAAATACAGATTTGTGAATTATTATTTCCGGTTTCTTTCTGTGACAATGTATTTTCTGGAGCATGTAATATCGCGTATGGGTTTTGCTTCAGTACATCTTGACCTCAACAACCGACTGAGACAGCTCGGCGACAAGAAGTATTGCCGCTACAATACTTTGATCTTCTTTGCGCTTCTTTGATCTGGAGGACTTTGGGTTCGAGTCCGGACTGTGGCAGATGTTTGGCATTGTGTAGCTAAGTTGAATTCAGCCGCTTCCTGAAGGAGAATTGTAGCGATCGGCTGGTCCGATCGGTAGTTTTCCGTGGTTTCTCCGATCACCACCAGGCGAATGTCGGAGCAGTAACCTAAGAAACGGGCCACGGAACGTTCACAATTTTTCCTTTCCTCTTCCTTGTTCTAACCTCTTCCGTTACTTACACACTTACACTTGCATGCAGTACACTACCACACGTGCCGGGAGACCAGTTGGGAGCTTAGAGCTTTTTCCGCAACGAGCTGTGGAGATACCTGGAGGTGGAAAACATCAGCACCTCGTGTAGCATTTTAGGGGTAAGAATTACATCCACTTCCCGGCACTATCATGCACTACACTCACGCGACTAATGACCAAATGTGTTGACGTACCCACGAAATATTCACTCACTCACTCACTCACTCACTTTCTTGTTGCGCTCTTCCGATGTTGACTCTTTGATTTCTGGGGTGACAACAGATTTGATGTGCGGCGATTACAGATCTGCTTGCTCACTTGTGTTTTTTCATGTTCGGTTTGCTCCTTAGAAAATTTATTTCCCGGAGCGTGTAATAACGCATATCGACCTTACCTGCGTCCATCTCGTGCTCGAACCGAATTTATTAGCGTCATCCCGCATTCAGCATACGCTGCTGACGCGCCATATTTTCCGCGCCGTCGCGGTCGGCCGCCATTTTGGGGACCCTGCTTGAGGAAATGATTTAGGTTATGGATCACTCTCTTAGCCCGCCCGCCCGGCCGCCCGCCCAACCGCCCAAAACCGCCCCAACCGCCCCAAACCGCCCAAACGCGCCCAACGGCCTAACCGCCCGCCCAACCGCCCAACGCCCAACCGCCCGCCCGCCCAACGCGCCCGTCTGCCCAACGCCCGTCTGCCAACGCCCGTCTGGCCCAACCGCCCGTCTGCCCAACCGCCCAACCGCCCGTCACGCCCGGCCCCACCGCCCACCGCCCGCCCCACCGCCCCACCGCCCGCCCACGTCCACCCGCACCGCCCAACGTCCAACCGCCCAACCGCCCAACCGCCGCGCCTGCCAACCGCCCGCCCAACGCCCGCCCGCCCAACGCCCACCGCCCGCCCGCCCAACCGCCCGACCCCCGTCCACCCACCATCCACCCACCCGCCCGCTCGCCCCGCCCGGAGGTTTTCTGAGGAAGATGGATCTGCGGAGGGGCCTGACTCGTTACCGTGCCCGCCCCAGGAGCTCGCTCGGCCATGCATTTATGCATGCACGGGCGACTTCATGCATTCCGAGGAGGCGGCTCGGATGAAGAGTGGAAAACGCCCCCCGGTGGGACTTTAGAGGTGACATGTTCGGGGGGGGGGTGAGAGCGTGATGGGAGGAAGGTGGATCTAGAGAGGCGAAATTGGGAGACAGAAGGAGGAGATAGGTTGACGAATGTGAAGAAGCACTAAGAAGTGCATAGCTGTAATTCGTTTTGCGTATTTGAGGTTAGACTGAATTGACAGTCCCTAAATTTTTGTTACCTTAACATTAGTTTAATTTCACGTTCTCATTTCCTGTGAAGTTTAAAATTATTTACTTGAAGAAAATTGCATTGAAACCGTTTCCCCTTCTTTTACTACAAATTTTTTGGTCCGAAATCAGTATGAAACACGTGATTTTGTATTACTTACTGTTATGTTTGAAAAGAACATTCTTACCATTCGCTAAGAGAACTGTTCCTCCGTTTTGAATCTTCGAGGGCATTTCCTTTACGTACAGTAGTAAGAGATTAGGACCTAAAATAAAGCCCTGCGGGACCCCATTGGCAATTAATCAGAAACGTATGTAATGTCCCATCATTCCAGTACGATATTTGTATTCTCAGAGATCGTTATTTAAGGTACGAACATAACCAATGAAGGGCCATTGCACGAATTCTGTTCGAAGATATTAATTAATGATATTCTGTATAATCATAACCAAATCTCTCTTCAGACAATTCAATCAAAAACTGGAGTGACTCCCAGATAAACCGATTCTTGACATAAATTAATTAAAATTGATTTTCTTTTTAAAGGAGTAAACCGAGAATTACCCCTTACAAGACTAGATAGCAAATGTCTTTCATGTTTATTCTTCGGATTTGACTGATTAAAATCTTAGGATGTGTAATGAATTTACAATAACGATTGGTTGTTAAATGAATTTACGATTGGGACATTTATTAAGAATAAAGAAAACACATAAGATCTGCTAAAAAAGGGAATGAGAAAGAAAGTGGAGGGTATATAAATGGAGAGAGGGATATTTTCATTGGAATGAGAAGGTTACGAGTAGAAGCGAGAAAAACTGTGAAAGAAGAATAGAAGATAAGAAAAGGAAGCCGAATAAGGTAGAGAAGGTATAATTTCACTGATTTTGTTTCGTTTTGTTTGCTTGCTTATTTTGTTTTATATATGAAGAAGCCATCTACTTTGGTTTTGATTCTCCAAGAGCCATTCACCTCAAGAACGAAGATTCTTTGAAAACTGCACTCTACAACATCATGTTTGTCAGAAGACAGAAACACAAGCGTCGTCAACGTACAACCAGTCCGATGCTATTGATCCGTCCACAGATATTGATTAGCATCCTACCGAGAACTGAAATTGTGTAGTCGCAACTCCACATAGAGCTTATATCGAAGTTTAAAATCTGCAATGATCAATGTCGCAGTTGTAATTTTGTCAGTGGCAAGCGTTTTGTATATGGAAGGCTTTTATTTATAACGTTGAGTTGAGCTATTGAAAGACAGACCTTACTCTATATGATTAGTAAAATATGTGTCATTGTCCTAATTTCTTTGACCCCCTCACCACTAGTTCGCAACTGGTAATTTTCTGTAATGTACAATGAAGTTTTAAAATAGTAAGTTACGTAAAAAATTAACGAATGACCTCTCTCACTCTTTGCGTGTACTGGTTTTTATCTGCCCGTGTGTGAAATGTGAAAGAGCTTTTGAAATGAAATTCTCAGATTTTGTTCACGGGTCCTGGTAGTACTAATACCCATTTGGAATACGGATTTGCAAATCCCGAAAGAAATGTGTATGTTCCGCAATTTGAGAAATTGTTTCCCGGTAGCTTGACTACTGCTTTGACTGCGATTTGTTGGTTAGTTGTTCTTATCAGTATTGTGTTGTACTCTCTGCTAACTGCTGACAGATTCATGTACACAGCGAATAGGGGCCGTATCTTTCTGGCAATGATAATATTCACCTTGCTCGATAAAGCGATAGTAGCATCTTTGTTTAGTTTGAGGGCGGGCTTATCTAAAATAATGACGTTATTTACAAGTGATTATTAATCTTTAATCTTGTCAAGGTTGGTAGTCACACATTTTCAGTCCTCCCGACTCAGAAAAAGATGGCCAAAAATGTTTAAATGTCATGTTACCCACGATGATAAGTGAAATTACCTTAGCAATAAAAATAATTGGTTAGAATGTTCATCAAATTCTTACAATAAACAAGTGTTCAATTGTACAAAAAATGATATCTTGTGTCAATGTTTGTATTCTTCAGAATCCAACAGGTCCGTGTATTGCCATGGGAATTTAATAACTTTTCGACTCAGTAAACGAAGCATTGCAAACTCTCAAACTGTTACTGGCACTATTTCTATCATATAGTGGAAATCTCTCTGTATAGAGAGCGCACTTTTTATTTGATAATATTATGTTATAAATGCAAGATTATTAATAATAATAATAAGAAGAATTGTGATAATAGTAATAATAGTAATAATGGTAATAATGGTAATAATAATAATATTAATAAACAACTTAGAACATTAATCACCAGAATTGCGCGTTCATGTAATATTTAAATACATTTTTCACAATGTCAGTCATATTCGAGAAAAAAAGCCACAGAAAGTATGCGTGGATTTTGGCTCAAAAATGTTTAACAGTTCATCTTATCTTGAATGTCTGTCACAATGCATTTCATTTTCTCTCACAAATCTCAGCGAAGACGAGAAACAAATTCCATTCAAGATGCATCACTTAATTCGCTTCACTGCTCGCAATGTTCTCAAGGGGTAGAGAGGCCTGACGCTGTGCCTCAACCGAAACAATGACTAGACGCGGCTTTTCACCGTTGCCAACTTTCTCAAAATTCCCCGTCCGACGTCGTCTGAACTTCAGTACATTCCTCAGAACTTGCGTTATCTTCTTCCATTGAAACCCAACTGCTCTTTCTGCCTCGGTGGCCTGATATAAAACCTCGAGAGCTCTGTGTGGATCTGCTTTTAGTTTCTTGGAAGTTCATTTCAACATTCAAACTAGAATGGGTTTCACGCGAAAGGAGTCGACTTTTAATTTACTTTGAGGTCTGTGGCAAATTCGTGCAATGTTAATTTGCGGTAAATTTTCATTTTGCATTACCTTCGAACATTTTAAATTTAGTAATTATAACCAAGAAGTACCAGTTACACAATAGGAACTCGTGTGAAACAACAATGCCTTAGTACCTAATTACGCGAAACCAGGGCCTCCTGTTATGCAAACGTTATCGGAGGCGGGTGTACCTTTCACCAAATAGTGACGAGAAGAGATGAAACAAATGATGATTCGTAATAGATTCGTAATCGAGATAATAGTAAAAATATTTCTCATATGTAGTAAGTGAAGTTTTTGTTTTTGTTTTCTCGATCTCGATTGAGGGTTTTTGCCCCGACCTATCAGTCTAGGCTAGAAAAACTTAATCTTGATCTTGCGGAAAACAATATCTTCACGTACTATGTGTAATAGTTATTTATGCACCAAGGGCGTTACAAGGGTTCTAATGATCGAACGGCGACAAAATGCCTGAGGGCTTTGTCCCGAGATCATTAGAAGCACTTATCGGCCGTGGTACGTACAGGATTTTATTTTTAAACCTGGTTTTATTGGTTCAGATTTACTCATTTCCTAATTAACTAGATGTTAACTTGACTCTGTTTTCATATTTTCCTCCAATAATTCTCTTCATAAGATAACATCATTCAACTGTTTTCATATTTCACTCGATCCTCTCGATCCAGGTAAGTTATGCAGTGTATACTGAACCCCAATCGAAGGCAATAACAAGCAATAACACGTATCACTGAAAGATGAAAATAATTTCTTCTCTTTACCCAGCGTCCCCCTCCCCTTGAAGAGTAGCGTCCTCGCGTCTGACAATGAGTCGTGTGCGGTGTCGGCTCGGGAAGGCGAGGGTGACGTTTGACGCGTGTGCACCGCCGCAATCGATTTTCCGCGCGGGGGTTGCAGCGTGTCCCGCGCCAGACTGGCGCCGCCGCCGCCGCCGACGGAGCTGTCGCGGGCGACGTGGGCGTGGGCAGCAGCGCTGTCAGCGACCTCGACGGCGACGTGGGCGCCGGCTGCGAAGAGCCACGGGGCGCGAGAGGTTTTTGACGCGGCTCGAGCGTTTGTGACGCAACACGCTCGACACGCTACGAGTGCAAGCCTGGCTGCGTTGACATTAATAACTGCAATTCGCCTCTGGTTTTAATAATAATGCCGAATTTATTATAATTCGAATTCTGTATTATCCGGGAAGCAACGATTTCTCAAATTATGCAAAACACAAATTATGCACTCTAATCTGCACACACACGGATTTTGAAATTTCTAAAATTTTGCGATTTCTCAAATTTTGTGATATCTCGAATTTTGCGATTTTTCAATTTATGCGATTTCTCGAATTTTGCAATTTTTCGAATTTTGCGATTTTTCGAATTTTGCGATTTCTCGAAATTAGTGATTTCTCGAATTTAGTGATTTCTCGAATTTAGTGATTTCTCGAATTTAGTGATTTCTCGAATTTAGTGATTTCTCGACTTTGGTGATTACTCGACTTTAGTGATTTCTCGATTGGTGATTACTCGGAATTGGCGATTACTCAATTTATTCATTTACTCGAATTTTTCGATATCTTGAATTATGCAATAACTTGTGACATGTCTATAGTTATTATATGTATCGTATTTTGCTATTATCCATCTTCTGATCGGGGAATTGTTGTATCGAGTGACAAAATCCAATGTATTTCTGTTTTCTCATTTTTACATCAGAAGAACGTGTAGCCAATTTCAAAATTAACTGTGTGAATACGCTTTTCTTTATCAGCACTAACATGTTTCGTTTCCTTCGAAGTGCTTTTCGAAAACATGAAAAAAGTTAATAGTTATTTTATCACGTATGATTACGTTAAATTACTTCTTAAACATGTAACATTTGCCAGAATCCTATTTCGTCTAGCGTATTTTAATGTGGAAATTATGATTTAACTCGCAATGCATACGAAATGTTTATAGCAAGAACATTTTACTTCGAATATATGAGAATACAGTATACTTCTGCAGCTTTAGATGTGTTAGCTCCAGCTTTCAATATTTTGGCAACTGGCATTAAGTCCAGAATTTTAACATAAATAAATATTTGCGCTATTTCGTTTGTGTAATATGCAATATTCGAACAAAACATCGCGTAAAAGATTTGTGAGACAATTTCGAATATATCGCGCGGGACGTCGCTCTAAATAACCGTTCCAAATTCGAGACTCCGGGACATGAGCCTGATCGGGGGATATTAATTTTGGCGAACGTCCCGTTTACTGTTCGGGCGCTCGTCTTGTTTCCAGACGGCCGGCCGGGTGAAAAGCCGCCAAGCACCATGCAACGATCCGCACTTGCCGCCCCCCCCCCTTCCTCCTTCCTCCCCGCCCACGCGCCGCCGCGGCGGGGCCCTTAACAGGGTTACCAACGAGACAGCCCGCGAGGGCGCGCGGCCGGTGACGCATCGAGTGGGGATGGGAAAGCCCCCGAAGCGAGGGCGGGGGCGGCGCCACGTTACAGTGTTTCGCGATAGACGAAAATCGGCGATAGATCGGTGCTGTCAGAAATGTCCCCATTGCTTTAATGTAAATGGAGTAAAAGTAATTTTTATGAACGAGCATTAGATTGAATGGGCAATTGTACTTTAAGATGCAAGAGTCAAAGCTTCACGGTCTCATCTGGAATGAACGAACGATCGCACGAACGAACGATCGCACGAACGAACGATCGCACGAACGAACGATCGCACGCACGAACGAACGATCGCACGCACGAACGAACGATCGCACGCAAGAACGAACGATCCCACGCACGAACGAACGATATCACGCACGAACGAACGAACGAACGCACGATAGAACGCACGAACGAACGAACGCACGCACGCACGCAAAAACGAACGAATGATCTTGATGGTCTGCTGATTATATATAAATGATAGAATCATGAAAGGCAGGGGAAACGTGAGGACCTCTTTATTAAATGTTCATTGCCTTTAATTTAAGCATTAAAGTTACTGTACAAATATATTCAGTTATTCTTAATATACAAGGTACATTAAGTTTCGTGTATATTAGTACATTAGTCTACATTAAATTTAATGATATTGTAGGCATAGCCATACACACAGGCGAAGGCAGGGGGACAGTGACCCCTCTGAAAAATTTGAAAAGGTCATTTTATTGCACATACTTTGCCACAAATGGTGCTTCTATCTTAGTCGATGACGATGTTGAACAATCAAAAAGTGTACTTATCAACTAATTCATCGTGGTCAAAGGATATGAAATACAGATGATGTAATGTTTGAATTTTGGCTATTTTAAAGTGCTTTTTATCATATTTAATATCAATGACTCCTAAACGCTTCGATATTGTCCTCTTAAGTTACATATTAGTCGCGGTTTATACTCTTACTTTTGAGGAAAAATTTCCGACGTGCTTGCGCACTCGTGCATGCATATAGGGGCTTCTGAGGTGCTGAGCGCATGCACACGTTTGCAGAAATTCCAGTAAAAAAATTAAAATTTTTAAATTAAAAATTTTAAGTCTTATTAAGTCTTAAGTTAAATAAGACGAAAAATCAATTTTCGAGTGAACACTGTTCATTTTTTTTATCAAGAATCACAGACGCTGTAATAACTAACAATATAAGCAATATTTTCATTATTTACTTCTTATGTTAATGAAAAACGTACTAAAACTAATATAAATTATTTGCAGCACGTAACAATATTAAAACATACAAAAAAGTAACTAACATTATTGGTGGGTTTTTAAGATCTCTTATCCTGGTAATGATAGTTTTAAAAAAATGTTTCTACTCGCTCAGCATTATTGCATATCAATGTTATTAATGTATGATTACTTCTCTTATTGGCTAAACCAATCCACTTTCATTTGCTGATGTTTAATTCAAGAAATACTTACATTAAAATTTGTTTCATAATGCTGTATGGTTGTAATAGTTTTGTATGGTTGGGTTTTAGGGGGATTTGAAAATATGTTGGGTTTCGAGAAATTATTATCCAAGAGTGTTTGTATGTTTGGCCTAGTTGATATGTTTTGGTTACAGGCACGTCGAGGGGTGTTTAGCATAGGTTTTTGGATATTTTTAGTACGTACGTGAAGGAGTTCGATTTTTACCTCTCTGTGCAATCGCTACTTATTAATGAATTATGGTTTCCATTACCTTCATAACTCGGTCGATTTTCGTAAATCATGTGGTGTATTCGTAGGATTATATTGCAGATTACAACTGTGAGAAAGGTGATGCGGTTTTTTAGCACTACTGTAGGAATTTATAAACACGATAAAATTCCCATATAATGCCCCTAAAGCTTCAAAATGAATAAGCAACCAAATATGTTGCGTTTTGCATTGAAGGGAAAAATACAGTAGTGCTAAAAAAACGCATCACCTAAACAGAATGGGCATTCTGTATATTCTAATTCAATTTTCTCTCAAACATTTTAAACAATTATTAGAAGAAATTAGTAACAATAAATTTGATGTGGATTACATGATGTTTATAATTCCATTATCTTAGACGCTCCTTCCATTATCTTAATAGATCGCTCTAATTTTTGAAAATAACGTGGTGTATTTTGAGGATTTTATTGCAAATTACAACCGTGAGAAAGGTGGTGCGATTTTGTTGGCACTACTGTATATCGTTGTGTGAAGCGATTTTGCTTTGGTTAGCGAGAATGTTCTCGAGACCTCTTTTCGACACCTAAAAAGCATCACCTAAGGAGAATGGGCATTCTGTATATTCTAATCTAATTTGCTCTCAAATATTTTAAATAATTATTAGTAGAAATTGGTAACCATATATTTGATGTGGATTACAGGATGTTTATATATTTCGATTATCCTATAAGCTTCTTCCTTTATCTTAATAGATCGCTCGATTTTTGCAAATAACGTGGTGTATTTTTCGTATTATATAGCAAATTACAACCGTGAGAAAGGTGGTGCGATTTTTTTAGCACTACTGTATATCGTTGCATGAAGCGATTTGGCTTGGGTTAGCGAGAATGTTCTTGAGACCCCTTTTCGACACCTAAAAAGAATCACCTAAAGAGAATGGGCATTCTGTATATTCTAATCCAATTTGCTCTCAAATATTTTAAATAATTATTAGTAGAAATTGGTAACCATGTATTTGATATGGATTACATGATGTTTATAATTCTATTATCGTATGAGCTTCTTCCATTATCTTAATAGTTCGCTCGATTTTCGCAAATCACGTGGTGTATTTTTCGGATTCTGTTGCAAATTACAACCGTGAGGAAGGTGGTGCGATTTTTGTTAGCACTACTGTATATCATAGTGTAAAGTGAATTTGTTCGGGTTAGCGAGAATGTTCTTGAGGCCCCTTTTCGACGCAGTGTGGCCCACTGTGCGTCGCGGCGCCGCCGCCGCCGTCGTCGTGGGAGGGGGGGGGCTTTACAATTACAAAAAACAGCTGGTTAAGCGGGGACTACGAATGACCTCCTCTTTGTGTGCAACCTTACTCTTTTTCTTTTTGGTTTTGCGGGCTACAATGGGTGAAAAATACGCTTTTCATTATGTTAGTGCTTTATGGTTGATAAAAGTAAAATTTCTCAGCGAGTCTGGACACTAGGTATTTGGGTATTATCTACTGTTTAACTTTTCGGTCAGTATTCACGAGACGAATGAATAACGGTAGTGCCGAACGAGAGACCTTATTTTTATTGGTGGCAAGTAAGGATTGGGGGAAGATGAAATTATACATGAAAAAAAGTAAGATAACGATTTGTTGATTTCGATTCCGTAGAAAATAACTATTGTGCGGAACAGAACATATAATTTACTCTATCACATGTGTCTAAACCACATTCTCTCTATAACAATATCCAATTTCATTTCACACAAGAAAACGATACATTTTTTCCTGGACTGTGTTAAATGAACTCCGGACCTTGGGACCCAGATGGCTAGCTTTTCTCACAACTACGATAGACTGGTATTGGCTTCGTGAATTAAAAATAGGTTTCTCTCACGGGACTTCCATTGTCCACCATCGGCCAAATAGCGTGTCTTCCGAGGCGTGAGCTCACAACGCCACCGCGTGACTCGAAGCGTCCGCTCAACTTGATTTCGCAGGGCGCGGCCGGCCCATCCCCGTATCGTCGTGCACGCGTTTCCTTAGGCACACCCCATAGAAGTAAGTATAGGGTTTGGGACGATATGAGTGTGCGCTGCACGATCAACTCTGAAGGGTACTGGGACAACCGGTGAGGTTCTCATTGACCTAGACATCTGGTTCGGATCTGTGAATCATTCAGTGTGCGTTTTTAAGTTGTTTCCAGGCAGAGACAGAAGTTAACAAGCTCCAATGTCAGAAATCAATTATCGATCTCAAGGTTGAAACAATCAAAAAGCAGGACGCACGCCTTTCCGGGAAAATGAAAGAAAAAATTGAGAATATAAGTAGAATAATTTTTTTAAACATTTTCGCGCACTGTGAAGGTTAAAGTAATACAAATATTAAGGAATGGTTATGAGAATATATCATTGAAAACGTTGCTGATAATTAAGGAAATAAAAATTGCTTTGAAGAATTGTCATGCGAATTGTAATCAATTGGGTTAATACTGGCATTAATCGAGAAAATTGGACATGAACATTTCACTTAAAATTCCCCATTTACCTAATTCTCATAAACATGAATTTACTAGACTTTCGAATCGATAGAGTGTTTGACACACACCACAGACATCTCTATTAATGCTCAGAATTAATAGATGATTGAACGAGCCTATGGTATGTAATATTATTGAGTTTGACCCACACAGTTAAATTACAGCTCGAAAACCGATAGTTAAGTTTTGTCATACATGGATACAATTATTGCCTCCATTTTTTAATATATACATTTGCAAATTACATATTCAAAATTTATATTCATTCGGTCTTATAAGTAAATATAAGACTTGAGAAAGCAACTAACGACCCAATTGCAAAATGAACTCGATTTCAGTTATTAAAAAATTATTTTTTAACACTTGTGCATGATTCTAGACCCTCTGCAGAGGCAGCGGCCACTAAAGAGCCTGCCTCATAAGTTTGAAACTCTACCGATTTTGTGTGAATATAAAAATAGCGAAGGTTAAAATTTTGCTTATGCTTTTTGAAGGAGTTATTCTGTTGTTGCTATTTGAGTTTTGTATTCGACGAACTCTCCCTCAAACAGTCACTAAAGCAAATTTCACAATTATTCGTGACAATCATCACTACGACATGAATGTCGGCTTGCAGCTCTACATCTCTCATTCATGACATGCAAAAGGGTATGAGTAAGTGCATACTGCACGGTTCGTGAAAAAATTAGCTAGAGATGCAACTGATCGCGTGTGCGTTAATCACAGGATAAAATTACAGTTATGGCATGATTGAATAAATTTACACGTTATGAAAGTCTTAATTTAACCACCGATTCCCCATGTTAAACGTGACTTGGTAAGAATGTGTGAAAAAAATCATGTTGTAATTAGGTATGCAAACCCTCAAAAAAGAAAAATTTATGGTGTTTTACAACTAATCGTTTTATTCGGATCATCTGCATCATTAAAGATTCATTTTAATAAAAACAATAATTTAAACTTGTTGAAGACACCTCAAGGTCGATGATGCTAGAAAGATTGTCTTAAAATCTACACGGTCGGACATACAGAATGAAAAACCGGGGCGACACCAACCCGAGAATACCTCAAATTTGTTCCGTCCGGCAGTTCACCGGAGACTAATCGCGGAACGCCTCCCGTGTGCATTGGATCTATATTATTCGTCGCCTTATAGGAACAGCGGCAACGCATTGCTCGCGTCCGAAGCGGTATGTGCAAAGATTGTCCCTGGCGCACCGCATTTTTTGCGAGCGGGGCGCCTTGGTGTGCTGTCGCGCGGCGTGAAGCGTCACTGCAGCGCCCCGCGCGCGTGCTGCGACGCGCGCTCATCCAATTGAACACGAACACGCGTCTGAATTGTACGAGGGCGGAGACACAGGCTCGAAGGCCAGGCACAGCTGACAGAGGGGTGCGCCGGTGTATGTAACATCACACTTAAGGTCATTTTTATAAGGCCGACTCGCAATCGTCCCATTAAGGTCTAAGGTCTCAGGCCCAAAGGCCACCCTAAGCCAAGGCCTTCTTCTTAATGAAGTGATAGAGAAACAAGAGGGGTCAAAGAACCGATCAAATTTTACATCATACATGCGGGACAGGAAAAAATGCTGTTTAATGAAAAATTAACAAGGATCAGTTCGGAAGAACGACGAGGGACTTGACCTTCTGAACCGAGAACCATTTGAGTGACAACGGCTGGACAAAGACTTTATCTTTTGTTTATTTAAGGTCGATCAACCTCTTTAAGTCATTTTTTTATTAGGCCCCAAAACTGAACATCTATAAGTCAAAGGACTCAGGACCAAAGCAGTCCCAAGCAAGGTCCTCCTAGTACACTTAATTTGAATTATAGGATCGTTAGTGTAAGGTATAAATTGAACGATCTATACAAAGCTACTTCCATTTTAAATTTCAGGTTATGTTAACACAATTTGATGTCTGAGGATAAACTCGCGTCGAAGGCCAGTCGCGTTGGATTAGTTTCTGCTTTTCTCTCGTCGAAAATGAATGGTTCAATCAATCATCTAAGTATTTTTGTTTATTATAAAATGACTCAAACTCTACTATAATCCGAAAATCTAACGTAATCATCAGGGAATATTAACACTTCGAATTGACGAAGACGCAGACAAGAGGTCTCAAGGCACAGTCCCAAAACAGCAGCCCGAGCGGATTCGAACAGACTTTCTCTACGAAGAATTTAAGCGTATTTTCTATCAATCCCTTCGAGAACAGAGAGCAACGGCCAAACACGACTGCGGAGCGAATTCTCGGCTTACCGATTGACAAATAGAGTTCATTGAAACGTCCGACAGAATTTGGTTAGACAGGATTGATTAGTGTGCAATTGAACGTGGAGAGATAGGGGGATGAAAGGTGAAACACGAAAATTACCAAAGCTATACAGTTTCGAAGGCGCGAGTATGAATAATACAGCGATACTTTTCCTTTGGAGCATCGCTTGCAATTAGCACACTTGCCTTGTAAGATGGAACGCCGGAATGCCGAAGCGAGGCAAGTTCAAAAACGCGTGAGTGAAGTCGCTCGCGATAAAACATTGCGCGAAATAATGCGAAAAAAAATTAAGCTTGGAGAGAAAATGAATGAGAAAAAACAAAAAAAGTGCGGTGATTGGGTGTGAAATGTAAAGTATTGACAAGAATGATACAAAATAGGTGAGCAAATTTTTCTTCAGTTTTGATTGGCAAGCGATTCGGGACGTTGCGAAGTTGTTTCAGAGTAATAGGCGGAAAATGAACACTAAATGACGCTTATGACAGAACGAGCTTGCTGTGTTAATTATTTTAGCAACGTCTGGTATAAAACTGGTGTGTTGTTCATTTTATTTAAAATGAACATCACTTAAAAATTGTTAATTAAAATGCTTACAGCATTTTACTATAGTACAATTTAATTATATATTCCGTAATGTTTTCCTTTATTAATATTTGAGATTCAAAATAATTTCATCAATATCACTCGTTCACCACCATGCAATTTCTGAACAGTAATAAAAATTAATATCTGGAAAGAAGTATCTTGACGGGAACAATAATAGAAACGCTATGATTAAATTAGATGGATTTTTAAAAAAATTATCTTCGCATATGTAACAATTGTGCTAATAAGAATTGCGTTAACAAACATCAAGAAAATAATATATTATGACTGATAATTTAAATTTTGGATTCTATTTCTGATTTTTGTCAGTTAGAAATCGGATACTCGCTCATGACGCATGAGGATCGAGAAGTGAGGTTTGGGTGGGGGAACATTGCGTCGATCGGCACAGCGTCTTCCGAGAGAGGTACCACACATCGTCATATCCGTCACGAGCACCTCTACCTCGTAACTCAGTCACCCTGCACAATTTTCGACCACATCTCATCCTAAGACCTACAGAGGGGCCTCCATCTACCGTCCCCCTTATCCGACCTTCCTACGGGCGAGCCACCAATCCCTCATTCCGGGGTGGTCACAAGCCGTCCCTCAGTCCTCCCCTCACATCCCCCCACGTCCCCCTGCACGTCTTTCTCTCTCACAGTCCACCCTCACGGTCCTCCCCTACGTCCTCTCCTCCTCCCCCAGTCTCCCCATCCCCCCACAATCCCGCCTCACTTCTCCCTCCACATCACGCCCTACGTCACTCCCTTCACGCCTCCCCAGTCTCTGCCTTCACGTCCTCCTCACGTCATCCCCTCCACGTCCTCCCTACGTCTCCTGCACGCCTCCCTCACACTCCTCCCTCACCTCCTCACTCTCTCATCCCAGCACCCAAAATCCCTCCTCACTCCTCCCCGACATCCCCCTACACGTCCTCCCTCACTCCTCCCTCACGTTCTCCTCACGTCCTCCTCACGTCCCCTCACGTCCCCGCTCACGTCCCCTCAGCCCACGACGTCCTCACTCAGTCATCCCTCAGCATCCCCCTCACAACTCCTGTCAGTCCCTCCCCGTCACGTCCGCCCACGTTCTCTCCCCCATCCGCAACTCACGTCCATCCTCCGTCACCCTCACTCCTCCCTACGTCCACATCACTCCTCCGAGCCCCCAGTCCTCCCCTCAGTCCTCCCTCACGGGGTGCCTTCCCCTCATCCGCCTTCTCACGTTTCCTCACATCAATGCTCCTCAACTCACTCCTCACATAACTCCCTCACTTACGTTTCCCTCACTACTACCTCACACTCACGTCCTCACCTACATCCTCACCTACTCCTCGCCATCAATCCATCCCTCAGTCTTCTCCCGCGTCCACCCCTCACCCCAAGGCGTCATATTCCCGCGTCCATCCCCAACTTTCCTTCAGTTCGGACCCCGAACCCCGTTTGTCATTTGTCTTCTCTAATTCGACTTTATTTTTTCCCTGACCCCTTATTCTATCACTCGACTCTATCTCTCGCCGCCCCCTAACCCGTCTTCTGCCGTATTCTCTATACATGTTCTATACCAATGTCTATACATGCCCCTGACCCCTGCCCCTTCTATTCCGTCCCCTAAGCATATCCCTATACAACCTCCGTACATTTTACACGATTGCCCACCCACGTCTTCTCTTCCCCGCTGCTCGGTTCAGCGTATGGCCCTGCCTCGTCCACGACTCAGTTCCTGCCGTCCCCAGCCTGCTGCCCGCGACTTTTCCCTGGCCGCCGTCTTACTTTCTCCCCGTGCCGTTATCCTGTGGCTCTTCTGCAGTGTCGCTCCTGCCAGCGCCGCCTGCCGCGCCCTCCCGTCCGCCCCTCCCCG
>BOPP01000167.1:2269273-2354214 GCA_017312745.1 Gryllus bimaculatus
CAGAAAAGAGAGATATATAATCGAGAGCGGTTTCGATAATGAGAGAGTTCGAAAATGGAGAGGTTCGATCATGCGAGAGGTTCCGATATCGAGAGCGTTCGATAATCGAGGCGTTCGATATCGAGAGCGTTTCGATACTGAGAGCGGTATTCGATAATCGAAGAGCGTTCGGAAAATGGAGGAGGTTCGAAAATGGAGAGGTGTCGAAAATGGAGAGTGCGTTTACGAAAATGGAGAGAGGTACGAAAATGGAGAGGTACGAAATGGAGAGCGTTCGGAAAATGGAGAGCGTACGAAAATGGAGAGCGTTAACGAAAGAATGGAGGAGCGTTTCCGAAAATGAAGAAGGCGTTCGAAAAATGGCAGAGGCGTTCGAAATGAGAGAGCGTTCGAAAAATGGAGAGCGTTCGAAAATTGGAGAGCGTCGAAAATGGAGAGCGCTCGAAAAAGGGGAGAGCGGTTCGAAAAGGCGAGGTTCGAAGGGGAGAAGGCGCTCCGAATAAGGGGAGGGCGCTCGAAAAAACGGAGGGCGCTCGAACGGACCGCCGGTTTTGAAACGGCGCCGGGTTGTTCGAAAACGGACGCCGTTCGAAAACGGACGCCGTTCGAAAACGGACGCCGTTCGAAAACGGACGCCGCTCGAAAACGGACGCCGTTCGAAAACGGACGCCGTTCGAAAACGGAGCGCGTTCGAAAACGGAGCGCGTTCGAAAACGGTGAGCGTTCGAAAACGGTGAGCGTTCGAAAACGGTGAGCGTTCGAAAACGGTGAGCGTTCGAAAATTGAGAGCGTTCGAAAGTCGCGCGTGGACGAAAGTTGCGACAATTCGATGTATGCGATATTTCGCTACATGCGGTAATTTGAAATATGCGATAGTTTCAAATATCGATAATTAGAAACACCCGATAAATCGATGTTTGCTATAATTTGTTTAGTCTAATAATTCTACTTGTAACAGAATTTGAAATGTGTGATAATTCGAAATGTATGAAAATTCGAAAGGTATGTAAATTTGAAAGGTATGAAAATTCGAAATGTATGAAAATTCGAAATGTATGAAAATTCGAAATGTATGAAAATTCGAAAAGTAAATTTACAGATTTAATACATGTTAATGCAAGAGTATGTAACCCCATGTTAACAACCTTAATGTTAAAACGCGCATTATGGTAAATACGTTTTTTAGTTTCCTCAACAAATTCTCTGAAATTGAAGTGAGCCCCTTAATTAAGGTGACAGGTTTGTCTGTATTTCAATAATTTGAATATAAACGTGCCGTGTATAAGTATCTAAAAATGTGGATATTTGAAATGTACATACATTCAAAATAAGAAAGTATTTGATATACGCAGATGTTTGAAATATGACTGCGAATATTTTTCAACTGCCGCGCGTTGACAGTACCTGCGCAGAGGCGCGCCCGTGTGGAGGCCCGCCCGCGGCGTCCGCGTGGTCCGCGGAGAGCGACAGGTCGAAGCGGTCCGGGTGGTCGCGTGGCGGCGCGGGGCCCGTGGTGACGGGGGCGACGTCGGCGTCGAAGCTCGTCTCGAGCAGCGGCCGCTTGGGCGGCAGGGCCGGCGCCTGGGCCGGGTCCTCCTCCGAGTAGGGCGGCGGAGCGCCCGTCGACGCCACGGGGTTGCGCCGCATGAGGGGCGCGCACTCGCCCCCGTGGGCGTCGGAGTCGCGCTGCTCCAGCAGCTCGTAGTAGAAGCTGCGCACCACCAGCAGGAAGTACACCGGCAGCGCTGCGCACGCACCCGCGCGAGCGGTGGTTGGTTTGGGTGGCGCAGAATAAATGTAATAATCTTCTAAGTCATGCAGCACACACTATTCAGTTATTTAATTTCTGTGTATAGATGTCTCACAGTAAATGTAATATACTTCTAGATCATTCTGCACACAACTTGGTTGTTAAATTTGTATGTACAGATGTTAGTAAGTAGTTAAATCAGAGTAAATGTAATAAACTTCTAGGCCAGTAACACACACTAGTTCAGTTTGTATGTACGGATGTCTCAGAATAAATGTAATAAGCTTCTAGATCATGTAACACAACTTGGTTATTTGTTTTGTGTGTACAGATGTCTCAGAATAAATTTAATTTAACTTCTGATTGGTGCATCACACAACTCAGTTATTTTGCGTGTACAGGAGTCTCAGAATAAATGTTATATGCGTCTAGGTCATGTAAGGCATTTTGTATGTATATGTGTCTGAGGGTAAATGTTATAAACACATCACAGGAACGACAAAAACAAAACAAACACTTCTCCACGACTGTCTCAACTGTCGTCAGCATTTTTCAGATGGTGTTAGACATCTGTCGGCACTATTCCTGCATACTTAGATGTGTGTTCGGGCACTATTAAAACAATAATATTACATAATTCTTCCCTCTGGAAATGGAGTCGAAAATTATTTTCCGCCAATGACGATCTGGAGGTAAATTTCTTTCAACGAAATGTATTAGTCTGCGGAAGGTCACATTCTGATGCAAAGATATCTCGCGAACCTGCTAAACACCAGTGCATGAGAAGTTGCCTACCGATCGTGGGCACACGTCACATGTGTAACTTCATTCATGATCTTCATCGATCTCTTTATGCCTTTAATAGAAGTTTGTAACGTTTATGTAAGACATCAGTACAGCATTTGGCTAATGACGGAACCTAATTCGAAAATTATCCAAAATGAGAGAATTAAGTCCGAAAAAAGAAAGTTTCAACGCACACTTCTGACTTAAGCCGGATGAGGTTCAAAGTGGAGGGTATGTGGAGTACGTTACTGTGGCGAGAAATTGCAGATGTGTGACAATCGAGAATCGAACTATCGGTGGGAAGCTTCTAAAGCTATGTGAGGGACTAGATGTGTGGTATACTGTTTCACTGTGTCGGTAGAAAATTTAAATTTACACAATTCGACGTAAAAAATGTATAACCCCACTTTTCCACATCAGTTGACGCTTCGCAACGCATATCCGATTTGGGACGACGAATCTAAGGACTTCGTTCTTCGCGATTTACGTAAAATAACGCTGACTGTGCGTAATAGAATTTCCCACGCATTTTTCTGCCAAAGTTCGTCTCGCAAACAATCGAAACGTCTCACATCCGGACAATCACATTACAACATCAGCCAGAGCCCTGTGGCTAACGTTGGAAAATAGCAGAGCACTCACAGAGGTAGATGAGGCATCGGATGAGCAGGATGAAGGCGTTGGTGGGCTTGTACATGAACTCCAGCGTGAGCCTTCCTGCCCACGTGCCTATGCCTATGGCCAGCATGATGCCCGTGAAGATCAACCAAGCGCGGATGTAGCCTGCACGTCCCTGCGCACACAAACACACGGTATAAAAGGCTGAGCTAACAGAGTGAAGTAATAGAATTTTCGATGGTAATCATTGCTTATGTTGTCAAAGGTGTGCCCTTAACTTAGAATTCACAATCGCTTATTAAATATTAATTTTGAAAACAAAATATTTATAAAAAATTGGTCTTTAAATTAATGATAAGACAATTTATCTATGAGATTGGAGTAATAAAATGGTGGGCTAGCGGCAGAAACAAGTATATTCACACCACTCATGACATACCTGTCGCTATTTTAATATCACTATTTTTGTGAAAGTGTAACTTTTCTTGTAACTACACTACATCTTGTTTATATTTGAAGAAGGACGTGGGTCATAATGAGAGATACCTTCGACAAAAATCGAGATATTAACATTTCCAAATAGCTGTATTTCTATAGCTGATGCGTCTTAGCTTGTGACTCCGCAAGCCCTTCACATTTATTCACCTAATCTCATAAATGAATTGTTTACTATAACACTAATTTAAAGATCAAATTTCAAATTTTTACTGATCTTTTTATTCGAAATTAATATTCAATATGCCATTTTGGTTTAAGAAAATATTATACCTTTGGAAAACTCAAAGATCATTTATTTAAAGCTTATTATTACTTAAACATATTATTTAACACGTATTAAATTGTGCTTTAGCTGTTTAAGGGATCAGTTAATACAATTAGTACCTAAGTACGTAATAGGAACTGTCAAAGGCAAGAAACGTTACTCTAAGTATCCGCCAATAGTGACCAATCTCTCTGACTCTCTCTCTTTATATACATACATACTACCACGACACTACCACTAGGCTTACCATTCGCGCCCCGTGCAGCAGGAGACCGGCGAAGAAGAGGCAGATCAACTCCTGGAGCAGCAGGAACCCTGATAACGACGCGTACGCTGAAACAGACGAGGAAACGTAGTTCCACTCGCTCCAAACGCAGTTCGCAGAAGACGGGTTTTTAATTGTGATTTTGTGATGAGTTATGGTCAATATTTTTTACTGACAAATTCTTGTAACTTCAATTAACATTATGAAATTGATACTGTCTGTCTAGTGACCGTTAGCCGTAGAATAATGTCAATGTAAAAAAACGTTTCTTGAGCTCTCTTGTGTCTGGGAAGTTCTTTCCTGTCATAATTTCTCTATATTAATATTGTATTGTAAATAATTATAAATTTTGTACTATATAATTTCAAAAATTCAATTTTACAGCATAATGATACGAACAACAATCCCCGAAACCGTTGCACGATGATGAAAAAATTAATGTTACAAGAATTCGTCTGTCAAAAAATATGGCCCTTAATATTTCACAAAACAATAATTAATTAAGACAAACTAAAAGTTTTAAAAAAATGTTTTAATAAGTTAAAAGTAAGAAACAGATTTTTAAGTTTAATATCCACATAGATGGTGTTAAAATCGTTACCCTGGCCGGTGTTAAAACTGTTGCCGTTCATTTAAGAGTGTTTCGATACTTCGTTGGTTAGTTTCAATATTGAAAATGATTTCTAACGTTTTCACTTTATTTTAATGCAGTTTTTAAATGTCTCAGTGAAAGAAAATCGCTCGTGATCTTACTATCCTGTTTTTAATAATGGGTGGGTCTGAGAACTAACCCTCGAACCTAACCTGACGCAGAAGTCCGCGATTGGAAAATTATTCCTCAAAAAGGAAGGACAGAAAATAAATTATGGAGTAATCCCAGTTCCCGAAAAAATCACAAATTGATATTCTCTGCGCTTGGATATCAGACTACATATTAATCTTCCGTGCGTCTTGTCCTTTTCTTCCTCTTTTTCTTCTCACCTTCTTATTGGTTTCCTTCTCATGCCATGTATTCTACATATTCTCCACCCCATTGTTACTTCCCCTTTATATTCTTTCACTTTCCTCTCCCTTGTTTTACTTCTTTCTCCCATACTTGACTTCCATCTGTCTTGTTTCAATCCCTTTCCCTTTATTTCCTTTCAATTTCCTTTTCATTACTTCCCGCTCCCTTGCTTCACTCCCTTCTCCCTTGTTTCACTTTTATCACAATTCTCACGACTTCTTCTCTTGTTTCGTCTGCATCCTGTTGCTGCAGCCTCCTATTCTCTTTCTTCTCTCTCATCTTTCCGTGATATTCCCCCTTTAGCCGTTCGCCATTCACCTGAACAAGATCCCCGCCACCTCCCGAGCTAAAAAAGCGCATACTACAGTTACGGAACTAAAGACCTCACCGGTTGTCGCGTCTGGAATCACTAGTAATCAATCAACCTATCCACCCTGTCTCATTCTTCACCCCCTTCCCCTTGCAATCTTCCACCTTCACCCTCCTAGTTTGCTCCCATATCGCACTTCTCTTATCTTTCCCCTCCCCCTTCTCCATTCCCTTCTTCCATCGGGAGAGATGGAACAGGACATCAAGTGGTGTCACTGCAGTTCCTCTGACCGGTAGGTCATAGGTTTGAGCCTCGCCGGTGGTTTTTCTACTCTACCTTGTCTGCTAGGTCGAGTGCTATCGCTGTCTGGAGGAGAATTCTAGAGGCCGGCTGCTCTAATGGGTCGTTTCCCGCGGTTTCTCCGATAAATTTCACACGAATGTGGAAACAGTACGCTAACAAACAGGTCACGGACTGCGTGCGATCATTCCTCCCTATTCCTTAACCTATCTTCACCTCTTACACACACTCACATTAACAAGCACTAGACTACCACACTCCGTCTCTCCTTTCTTCTCCATCCTTTCTTCCTCTCTGGTGCTGCTTTCATTCCATTCCTCTTGCCTTCTTTCTCTTAGTTTACATCTACCACTTCCTGTCCCTTTCCCCATTCTCTTCTTGTCTCGCCTTTCTTCTTCGTCTTCTTCGCCTTCATCCTTGCTCCCTCCCTCGTACTGCTTTCACCCCTTCCCGCTGCCTTCTTTTCTAGTTTCCATCAACCTCTTCCTGTCGCTTTCCCCATTCCCTTCTTTGTCTTCACCACCTTCCTTCTCCAAACCTTCCTCTCTACCGAGGTACCCACCTTCTCTCGCCCTTCTTTCCTCTCCTTCCCCTGCCTGCTCCTGGTTTGCTCCCCTCCCCCACCTCCTCCCCACCCTCCTCTGCACCGCAGGTCCTCGTATCCTCCCGAGAAGCCCCGGTGTCGCCCCGGGCGGGCGGGCGGGCGGAGGAGGATATTGGGAACGGGAGCAGCCGAGGGGAAGATGGAGTATCGAGCGCTGGTCGCTAGTGGAAGGGGGGGGGGCGGCGAACGCGTCCGGGAAAAATAAGATTTCCCTCTTTCACTTTCCGCGAGCGACCAACCGCGCCCCGTTTGTTGCGCGGTCTCGATTAAACGGCCGACTCCGGGTTATACTTACGACGCTGAGGAGGGAGCAGGGCACGGCATTCCATGCATTGAAGAGGGGGGGGGGGAGATTTGATGCGGACAGATTTGGTGAATGGAATTTTTGATTCTGTGTCCTACGTTGTTTGTGAATATAGACCTCAGTTGAGGCTGGGATGTGATCGCCTTTTTGTATTCAGTACTATCTTTGTCCTCAAGGCGAGGCAGGGTGCTATCTTCTGTTTATCTGCCAGTTAAGATAAGGTCTTCAAAACATTGGAGCACTACGTTCATTTGGAATCATCGTTGCATACCGAACGTCTCAGAATAAAAATTACCAAATAAAATAATATAGAATAAATAAAATAAAATAAATTTAGTATATTACATAAATTTCAAAAATATATTAATTAAAAAATTAAAATAAATAAATTGATAATTTAATTAAATTCGAAATAAATTTAAAAATCAAAATAATTTTAAAATAAATAATGTTTGGCGAATACATGAATCTCTTTGACTGCGGCAGAAGGTGACCTGCCTGAGGAGTTGCCTACCGATCAGGCGCTAGTGTCACAGATGAAACTTCGTTCTACGAAATTTCTAACTACGTGTCCAATGTCAAAATATGGCTCTTTTTGACCCCACTATATCCACTAGAAATTTGTAACATTTATTTCGAGACATTATAAAGTGTAATGAACATCTTAGGGTCGTTAAATAAATTTAAAAAAATGTTGGTATCAAAATTATATTTAATCTAAAGATCTTTTCGATCGCGTAGTGAAACCATCCAGAACTTTGTTTTCCGCCCTGACGCTTCAAGCTACGAGGATGATCACTGTACGTTCGAAAATATCTTTAGATTAAATATAGTTTTGATGCCGGACGACATCTTTTATTTACTCAATTATTAAGAGATATCTATCTAGCCAGCGATCTTATCAATCTTGGAACCGGTTTAAACAGCGGGAGCTGGAAGTGCTGTAACTTCCTCGGATTGACTAGCCTCCGGTTCCTTTTTTTAAATCCGACATGGTTATTTGTTTATTCAGAATTTGTGTATGTATGTCGTTTGATCTTGAACACTGGTCAAGGAACGTTTGTAAATGTACTTCTATTTAAAGAATGAAAAGGGAAATTCCAAAGAAACGCTGAAGAGGCCGAAAGATTTAAGAGAATTAGCAACACGATGGAATGGAAGTGAAGAATTATAAGTTATGATGAGCTACCCGAAACGAAACACTAGAAACAGTGCTTACAAAATAAGTACATGGTTTCAAGCAAATAAAATTGTCTGAAAAATTAATTACACGAAAATTACCCATCTCTCAACACGCTAGTGAGCCGTCGTTTCTGTACAAACTTTTGCAAACTTTTCCTATTCATAATTGCAGAGATAAACCCTAACGTAGATATTTTAACAATGAGAATAAATACAACACAGGACGATTAAATACATTCTTGAGTGATATGAATGACAGAACGAAATAATTACCAAAAGCTTATGGTCTCTGCTCAGTGTTTAATAGGAACGCATAGTGTGATGCACTTTAAGGTAAAATCATATTTGTCATTTACAATCAAATATGTTAGGAAATATTCCATAGTTCAATACTTTCTAACGCATGGCTGAACTTTCGCTACATTAGAGAATCTACAGAGAGCTTCAAGTGTTATTGATGTGACTTATATACAGGTTATGCAATTACGACATATCGCAAACTTTATTATCTTAACTGTATCTTTGTTGTAATTCGTATTGTTAAAAAATATTTCGGAAGCCAACAAATTATAGTTAATATCTCTGCATTGCTGATGGCTCATAAGAACAATTTCAATAACACTCACTTTGCAATGATATTCTAAACCGACATTGCAATGTCGCGTAGTGATCGTTTGCGAAGTTTTGCAGTAAAACGACAATCCACTGCACATTTAGAGAGGCTTAACAATTTTTCATGAGAATTTTATTGTTAGATATATTCAAAGGTCTCATCAGCGTAGTGGTGAGAGCACGTGCTTGCCAATCTGAGGAAACCGGATTCAAAACCCCGCATAACTGAGGATTTTTATCTGGTAATGACGTATTCAGGGTGATCCTAAGGTTCACTCAGCGTTCTTTCGAAAGAGTACCAATATTTACTGGCTTTTAACTTAAATATACGGGAAAATATATCCTGTTGAATATTTCTAGCATGAATGCATACGTGAAGCATGACGCTTGTCTCGCCAACTTCACCCCACTTCTACACATAAGATCATCTACAATAGAGACACTTTTTTCATTAAATGTACAGGGGGCCATGGAAGTTGATAGTAATCGAAAAAACGCTGAAGGAGAGGATTCCTAACATTCCTGTAAGAAGATAAAAACTGTAGTAAATAAAGTACGACATAAGTATGTAGTTGGCGCGACAGCCCGTGAACGGGCTCAGGCCTACCGGCGACGTCCCTGCCTCGCGGCCATGGGTTAAGGGGGTATGTGTGGTTAGCCGTATTCCGGTCTTCTCAATCTGAGAAGTAAATTTTCTCATCGTCACACAGCAACATATACTGGGACACTGCAAGGAAAACGCACTCTATAATCTTCCCTGACCGGGAATCGAACCTGGGGCCACGTAGTGGCTTGCGCTGACCAAGATTTAGCCATGAGGCTATTAAAGGTACTGGAGTAAACAAAAACAGGTACTTATCAATACGTAAAGGGGAAGCGGACTCACCAATGCTCGCAGAGCCCCATTGGCGGTCGTCGCCGGGAATTTTCTTACCGTCACACAACAACATAAATGGGACATTGCAAGGAAAACGCACACTATAATCTTGCCGGACCGGGAATCGAACCTGCGTAGCGTAGTTGACAGCGAGTACGCTGGCCAAGATGTAGCCACGAGGCTATTTAGAGTACTGGGGCCGGTACTTTACAAAACGTGAAGCGGAAGCGGACTCACCGATGCTCGCAGAGCCCCATTGGCGGTCGTCGCCGGGCAGGTTGCCCGTCAGGTCGTCGTCCAGAGCGTAGGAGCCTGCGTACGCCAGCCCCATCAGGTACATGCACTCCAGCAGCAGGCTCAGGATGCCGTTGGTCTAGGCGATGAGGAGCGTGGGGATGGAAACAAAGATCAAAGTTTGCGCGTTAAAGTCTGGGAAGTTATTACGTGTGATGTAAAATTAAATTAAAGTGCGTTGTTACTCAGTAACATGGCCACAATTTGAATGTTTTTGCGAGTGGGAAATATATCTACGAGCGTAATTGCGTCCAACAAGGTGACATGAAATTCAACATTTTTGCTTTTATTATCCAAAATTTGAATTATTCAAAATTAACACAATTTTTGCTGAGCTCAATTCAAATCGCCGTTTCGTCGCCCAAGAAATACCTCATTTCTCCGCTAGTAGGTAAAAAGAGCGTAGCGAAATGTTCGTGGTCAGACGGAAGAGCGGGCCTGATGGCCCGAGTCTCGCTACGTAAAATAAGGCAAATTCAATTCAATTCAATTCAACTTCAATAGAATAGGTCGGCATCGGTTCTCCACCATTCGGCAGGGGAGGACCATCGCCATATAACGTGATAAATAAATGCCACTACAACGTACGGGCATAGTAATATTATTATTATTTATTAGTAATAATATAATAATAATAATAATAATAATAATAATAAATAATAATAATAATAATAATAATAATAATAATATTATAATATAATAATAATAATAATAATAATAATAATAATAATAATAATAATAATAATAGTTGCTCGCTTGGAAACTCCGAAATGACTCACGTCGCCTGTGTACTCACACCTGCAAGCACGCCGATGGAAGTAAAGGCCGCCCTGCTGCAGGGTGAAGCAGCAGCAGGCCCGGCGCACGAGGCAGCGGCGGCCGGCGGCGGGTGGCGGGCGGCGGGCGTGAGCGGCGGCGGCGCCTCGCCGATGGGCGGGCACGGGCTGTGCGGCGCTCCGCCCGCGGCGAGGGCGATGGCGGGTCGCTCTGGCGGGGGAAAGAGAGAAGAGAAACAATCGCGATTAGGGACAATCGATTATTCGCGGCGGCGAATGATTGTAACGGTTTAGCGTATCAGATGGTTATACCAAGTTAGCGGGTTCGAGCGATCGTGGATTTTTAAGGGCGAAAAATTTCCCTTCGTAACGCTCCTTCGGAGGGGAAGTAAGCCGGCTGTCTCACGTTGTAGATTTACTTGCATGGAAAAGATCAATCAAGCCTAATGACGGCCTCTGAGTTAAATTCAAATCGCGCTGTTTCGCGTCGCCCAAGAACCTCCCCTTTTCTCTGCTAGTTTGGTGACAAGGAGCGTAGCGAAAATTTGCGTGGTCAGACGGAAGAGCGGGCCTGATGGCTCGAGTCTCGCCACGTAAAATAAGGCAAGTTCAATTCAATTCAATTATTTAGCACCGCGAATGGAAAGCGATTGTTAGGCAGCATTGTGGAAACACATGGGTGAGTTTCTCCGGCGCATCGATGTTTGCGCGTTCTACGCACCACTAGTTTGCGTCATGAACCACGTGACCACAGCACGCGCACTTCGTTTGAAAAGCCGCTATGTTGCACGGAGAGCGAGAAGTGTTGAGAAATATTTTGACAGTGGAATAAAGTGACAATTTTCAATCAGAAATAACACGAAGACGGTGGACGAGATGCAGTATTTAAAGGAAATGCTTCATAATTTTGTTTCGGTGTCTTGTAAAGACGTGATAATTTTGGTATCTGGCTGCAATTTAAAATTCCCGCTAATATTGTGACGCAATCTGATGTCTGAAGCTCATTGGCTGGAGTCGGAAATGATGCGCAAGGGCCCCTCTGGTAGGGAGTGTAAGCACGGTTTAACGTAGACCGGCAAAGTTTGATCTAATGACACCATACTGCTTCTGCCCGGAGGTTCTAGGTTCGAGTCCCGACTGTGGTAGGTTTTTCGACAATATCTAGGCAGCCAGATCGAGTTCAGTCGCTGGTGGGAGATACTTGGTTGTGGGAAAACCTTGCAATCCGACGTGAAGGTCTCCGCTGCATCTCTCTATTCAGTGGGGAATGAATATCGCCACCACCCGCGATAAAAATGCACTACACTTACGTGACCTTAGTAGTTGACGCCCTGGAATCGTCAATCAGTGAAGCATATAATATAGCAATCGACTATAATATCGACCTCCGAGAATGCGCAATTCGAGTTGAGCATGCGTGGCTGGTCAAAAGCGGTATAAAGTAGTCGATATATATTGTATTAGAAATCGCTTTAATGCGTCGCAGTCGAGGAAGTTCTCAAACCGTACTAGATTAAGTGTTATGAATTTCTCACACCATTACAATTATAGCTCTCTCAAAATAAGCGTTACAAACTTCTATGCATAAAAACGAGTAAAAAATTATCACTTAATCGTCATTTCCTGTGTCAAAGTCAGTACTGGCACAGTCAAAGAGATTTTATATCTCTGCCAAACACATGTACATATGAAGTAGCGTAACAATCAGGAGTTAATGACACACACTGCTATGAAATTTCCTTTTACTTACACATTGACAAAGTGTGATCATTTCGATGGCATAGAAGTTTGTAACACTCATTGTGAGTCATCTTGTATTTGTGTTATGAGTACCCATTCGCTGTGTAAAATCACCTTTCAGTTTTTGTATGAAGGACGTTGTCCGACAGAATTAGCGCCGCCTGTACTCTTTGTACGATGAAACTTCTTTTACCGTATTTTCCTCTCGATATTATCTCGAGCTATTGACCTATTTAAATATCGTGACTCCTTAAGGCCAGGAGTTAGATGGAGAGGGGAACACTGTCATCTATTCTGGAGCTTCATTACACACTACTACACACTGACTAACAGCTTTGGTATTGAAGCCCCGATTAGATGATAGTGTCTTCGTCTCATTCCACTTCCTGACCTTGGGGAGTCACTTTCTATATAAAGATTCATCTAAGAAGGGACCACTTTGGCAGCTGCGATTTGGCTTCTCCTGGCAACAAAACTGCAAATTTGGTTCATGCGCTACATTCGGTATTGTGTTCGTTTGTAGGTAGCTCAATAGTAAATCTCTTCGACACTATCTCTTGCAATGCCTTCGCCCGACATGACTTTCATTTGTTTCACGATCAGTCAAACTGGTCCGTTTTTGAGTCCGTTTTACGTGGTCATTTATTCGTCATTTTTCTGTACAGAAAATGAAGGAAAAAGGGACGTTCATTTCTACTGTTTCGGTATACGATGATAGATGAGCGAGCGTTTACCACGAGGTAAATCGAGAAAGAGGGTTTTATGAGGTCACTTCGTTTTTTCCATTCGTGATGACAATATTTCGTTTGAACGCCGGAAATAGCGCTGAAGATGGAACAGTTGAACGTATCATCTGTGGTAGCAAATTAAGTTAGGTTATATTGGGACTGAGCACGAAACGACACGACATTAGAACACAGTACAAGCTTTACTCCGTACCAATTTACATTGCAATTCAACCTATTAGAACGTTTTCGAAACCGTGCAAAAGAAACAAATTACACCAAAAGCACAGCAAACAAACGATGGTTCCAAAAAAATGACGCCAAGAGCGCAACAGTCAAAATTGGAGGGCATCTGTACTACAAATGAAAAACGCGTCATTTCATATAAATTTCAATCGGTCTGTTCCGCCATTTTTCTATACCGACGAAAAATGACGAAAAAATGACCGTTAGTACGAGCTGTAGAGGAACTTTTCTCTATAAATGGGACGCTAGTACGCGCTCGCACGCGGGAGTGCGGTCTGTTCCGTCACTTTTCTATACCGGCGAAAAATCACCGTTCACAACGAGCTGTAGAGAAACTTTTCTACATAAATGGGACAATAGGACGCGCTCGCACGCGGGAGTGCGGAGCTGCGCGGTGCGGTGCGATGCGGTAGTGCGACCGTCAGCCGCTGGGGCGCACTGCGGCAGAGGGTGGCGCGGCGCAGCGGCGGTGGCGGGTCGATGCCGCTCTTTCGCTGCGAGTGGGGAGGGCGGAGGAGGCGGTCTTCATGGGAAGGTCTGTTTCCCGTAGTGAGACGGAACAAATAGAGGTTTTAGTTATTACAGTTTTGTGTTGTTTTTTTTTCTTTATCGGGATCGGTTGTTATTTTCTATTTCTAGTGCACCCTTTTTCTAGTTCTCCCTTCCTATTTCTCTGTCATTCTCCCTGTCTCTCTGTCAGTCTCCCTCCCTCTCTCTGTCATTCTCCCTCTCTCTCATTCTCTCACTTCCCTTTGTGACTTCTTCCGCCTTCTAGATCCCTAGAGGTCATTTCGCCTTCTTCAGAGCCCTCTCTCCGAGACATGTGTATTCTTAAAGATAAGTACAAAAAACATGATAAGACGATGACGATCGTATGCAGATAACTAACACTTCGCTTTCAGTGGCAATCACGAAATCATGCGGAGGATCTTGGGCCAGGGCGATGCCTTCTACCTTACTACGTTAAGTGAAAACATCGGTGTCTTACGCAAAATTCAAACCGAGAACACAAGTGAGAGCTGATGCTCCCAGCCGTACACACCCACGCACTCAGTACACATAAACGTACCAGCCCTCGCCCTCGCCCTCGCCCTCGCCCTCGCCCTCGCCCTCGCCCTCGCCTTCTTCCTCTTCCTCTTCCTCTCCCTCTCTCTCACTTCACCTTTGGGTGTACAGGAAAAAATCGCCAGAATTATAAGAATTGTATTAATTAGTATTTTTTGTACACGCTGTAAACACGTTATCAAAAGGGATTTGTCATAATAGTGGTTTATGCAAATAGCTTATAACGTTAAGCTTTATTGCATGAGTACGTGTTTTGAAAACGAGTGTCTTTAGGAGTGTAAATTTCGAATTTGTACGAATGAAGCAACATTATTAACGAGTTGCATACTATTTTTTTTTGTATAACAGCATTACACATTTATAAAAGAATCAATCAAACTTAATTTTGCGCAACAACTTCCCTGTGACTCGGGTATTTGATATCGTGCGAGTAAACGGTTGTCGGCTGTTCCGTTTAGCTCTACCTCCCTCCGATTCTCTCGCTACGATTGGCTGAATGTGTGATGACGCAATCATTCGTGACATAAAATCTAATACGCCATCATTTGTGCCGTAAAATGCCCGATTATGAAAGATTTCTTGCCACAGAAAAGGTTCTTTTATAATGCTGGAATACAAAAAAATCAGTTTTTTTTGTTATTGAAACTTTTTCAGTTTTTTGTGGTTACTTGCATTGATGCATTGACGTAAATAATCATAATCTTTAATTTTCTCATTTAATACTTTAATGAATTAGAGGAAAACCAAATATTATTGCATGGGACATGAATTTAATGATATTTATTTATGTACCTCTAAAGACACCGTCCTCTTCATTACATCTAAAGAAGTGTTTCATGTGCAATACGGGAGAGGTGCACACCTCACCCTTTACACATGCGACATTATGAAAAGCATGCTCAAGCAAGATAAACAGTTATGAATATTCTGAATCGCAAGCATATCGTACTAATGACTCATGCACTATTTTATCACAAACAATGGGCGAAAATTAAAAATTGATAATACTGATCTGTATTACGTGAAAAATACTTGTTACTCATTAGAGAAGAGAAAAGAAATGATATCTTTGGAGGACAGCAAAGAGATTGAAAGTATCTCAAAGGAAGATCAAAGAGTTTCTGAGAGAAGGACGAAGAAATTTTAGATGTCATGAAGCAAGAACAAATACTACAGTAGAGGCGGGGAAAGAGATATTTGATATGAAGATAGTGAAGATGCAGTTATAATAGGAAAGATCACAAAGATAGATAATGAGACGGAAGAGACGAGATGGCGAGACGTAACTATAAGAGTAAAGGTATTATTGGAGAAGAACTCACATCCCATTGTGGAAGAACAGTGGGATCATGAGAGAACAAAGAAATGATAAGATCTCATGAGTAGAGCCAAAATACAGTAGGTTTCACAGTAATAGCAAACCGACGGTACTACGTAAAGAAAAGACAAGAAAAACGATGGTGAGAAACTAGACAGGAGCGAGGACTTATTGAAATACTATGAAAAGAGCAAAGCGGCTGTTTAGTGCCCATGAGCGAAGTGTGAAGCGAAGATGAATAAAAAAAAGTTGTGAAACGATGATATGCTAGCGCGTGTGTGTGCGTGTGTGTGTGCTTCTGGGTGCGTGTGTGTTTCTGGGTGCGTGTGTGTGTGTGCTTCTGGGTGCGTGTGTGTGTGTGTGCTTCTGGGTGCGTGTGTGTGTGTGTGTGTGTGCTTCTGGGTGCGTGTGTGTGTGTGTGTGTGCTTCTGGGTGCGTGTGTGTGTGCGCGTGCTTCTGGGTGCGTGTGTGTGTGCGCGTGTGTTTGTGTGCGTGGGTGAGGCGTTTGTGTGTGTGTGTGCGCGCGCGCGCGTGTGTTATGAGTGTTCGTGCGTTCTTAGGTGTGAGTGCGTGTGTGCGCGCGAGAGAGCATGCGTGCCAGCGTGCGTGCTTGGGTGTTCGTATGTGTGCGTGCATGTGTGTTGTGCAGTACTTACGTTTCGGCGGCGGTAGTCGTCGACGGCGTCGTGCAGCTCGCCGGCCGTCACCACGGGCTCGTCGGAGCGGAAGCGTCGCGTCCTGGGCGAGTCGCTGGGGCGCACCTCCACCACGTGCTCGGGGACGCCCTGCGACGCGACGCCACGCGCACAGCGCTCATTGGCCTTGCAGTTCAATGCGAAAAGTTCAATGCCATATGTTCAATGCGAAAATTTCAATGCGAGATGTTCAATGTCAGATGTTCAATGTCAGATGTTCAATGTCAGATGTTCAATGTCAGATGTTCAATGTCAGATGTTCAATGAGAGATGTTCGTTGCGAGATGTTCGTTGCGAGATGTTCGTTGCGAGATGTTCGATGCCGTATGTTCGATGCCGTATGTTCGATGCCGTATGTTCGATGCCGTATGTTCGATGCCGTATGTTCAATGCCGTATGTTCAATGCCGTATTTTCAATGCGAAATGTGCAATGCGATATGTCCAAATACGATATGTCCAATGCGAATTGTTCAGTGCGATATGTCCAATGCGAAATGCAAAATAAGGAAAGTCTAGTATAAAATGTAATTGTATAGTAGTAAATGACAGTGTGGAAAATGGCCAATACGAAGTGCGTACGACACATGACCTATCCAACATGTCCAATTCAGCATGACCTATGCCATGAATCGAATACAATATGATATGCAATATGCCCTATTCGAAATATCCATGCGAAATGTTCCACATGAAATAATAACTGAGTCCAAAATGAAGTGACCTATGACAAATGTCCTGTGCCAAATGTTTACTGCAAACTTTCTTGTGCGAAATTCCCTGTAAAATGTACAGAGTACACTCTCCACAGTGCAAAATGTCTACTGCGACATTTCGTCACGTAAAGATTTCCGATGCAATACCCAGCTCGAGGTGTCCATATACTAAATGTCGATAGTTAAAAACATGCCCCAAAGATCGCAAGATTGGTGCAGGTGGAAAAAAGATGTATTTTGTAACAAAAATACAGGAAGTATATGTTGATGGATGGATTCCACGGCTAACTCTGTCAGGTTAGAAGATTGTGAGCTGAAGCTTGGTAAATACCTGGGGAGTAAGATCTATTTATGTGCCTATCCGGAGGACATTAATATATTGTACTTGGGACGACTGTATATGAAGCCTTTGTGACCTGTGGAACATTTTCTAGAAAATGGCTAAAACATTTTTCTTTCAATTTTGTACTCGAATACAAGAATGTGCGTTTGTAAATCAGTTAAGGTTTTCATTAAAACGTCTAAAATTTTGAAAATTGCAAAAGTTAAATAGTTTTCGTACCTGTTCTATATCTCTGATATTAAAGCCAGGTATTGGTTTCTCAATGTGATTTATCCTTCAATTTTAGATCACTGAAATCTGTCACGCAATTTTTTTAAAATAGAGTAGTAGTTGTTGAATAAGAACACAAAGATAAGGAAAACTTCAAGTATGCCACGCATTTCCACTACTTTTCTCGGGTATAGGAAATGACTCTCCTATACGAGTCACATTGACGGATATTACGGAGTATTTTGAAATAAACACACACAATTTATATCGGGTCAAGAGGAGCCCAGTGACTGTTCATTGCGCGGGAGAGATAAATACGTAAGGTGCGCTTGGCTGAGCCTGAAATTGGCTTTAAAAGGAAGCGCCGAGCACCAGGTAATGCTCTTACTCGCCTTCTGATATTCACTTGCAGCCCCCGAGATCGAGTGATCGTAGATGGAGTTAATTTTGCGAGACTAAGCGGACGATGTATCAGGTGAATGTTTGCCTTGGCGTGATAAGGCGTATCTTGGCAGGCGATAGCCTTCACGTTCCATAAGAATCCTTATCCCGTGGAGTCGTAAATTCCTTCCGTATGCCCCCAAAGGCCTTGCTGTTCTAATTTCGCTGACGGTCCTGACCGTGTTATATGTAGGGTATTGAGAAAGTGTGTTCAATATTTTGAAAACGGGTAGTATTTCTACAAGCAGTCGTTTTGGCACGCCGGTTTTCAAGGAATGCCTCAAATATTTCAAGTATCCGTTATCGGAATGAGTTAATATCGTAACAGATACCAGTTATAATTATCGATCCGCAAACATTGTCAAAATGTTACGATAATTAGTGCGTTATTAAAGACCTTTCTGGAGGATTTTCAGTAGTAATTATGATATACGGTGTTTTAAAAGTGAATGAAGAGCTCTTCTAGAAAAAAACATTTAAAAATGTAATCGAAACAAAAGTGTGAGAAATTGACGTGCTTGTATTCATACAGCAAATTGTATTAAGTTAATTCAAATTAATAAAATGTTTTTTAAAGTCTATTTATATTGCAGAACAGTAAATCCACTTTGAACATTAAGTCGCTCGTAAAATCCTTCATATTACTAATTATTAGGTATTTGTGATTCTGCGCTTATCTTTGCTTTGAAATGTGCAATTTGCACGAAATACATTTTCAGGACATTTGATATTCGCTAGTGATTTGATGGAATTCTGATTAAATTTTTAGCTCGTTTGAAATGTATAGTTTAAATTTAAATTGATTAAATATTAATTTTATACATTTCAAAAATACAGAAATGTTGCAATGAGAATTCTTATTAAAAAATTGTTACAAAACTACTCACTTTGCTTGAAATATTATACACCTTTTCATTCAGAGCGAATTAACTTGAGATTATGAAGAGAAATTATATCGGCAAATCTTTGTTTTCCTAATCAAACTTCTTACTACAGTTTCCTGGAATACTGCCCGAAATTATTTTTCGAATGGAAAACACCTGTTTGCTTTAGAGGTTTTGTCACGTTGGATCATATTCTTTATCTCCAGAAGTGGAAATAACATTTCGTTGAATAAAAAACGAAGAAATCTAAATAATGTAGTTCTTGCTTGTGTGAAATTATAAAGCAATGTAACTATATGAAGAAAACTTACGAACATCATTTTCTGTCCGTAAAAGTAATATTTTTTTCTATATTTTCACTATGTTCAAAATTGAACTAAATTGAATAATCGTCAGGTGTTTCTTCTGTCAGAATTAGGTTTTACTATTTTTCCAAGTAGCAAAGGAACGGAATTTTCAAACTTTCGCATGGGGCAACAAAGTTGATTAATAAATTTAATTATGTTTAAAAGGATTGTTCCAGAAAACAACATAGGAAACACGTGAGGTGGACAATTGTTCAGTTTTGAATGCGCATTCTTTGAGACTTTTTTTATGAGAAGTATCTTCCGATATTTACATGACATTGCATCTCGTCTCCGAAATGTCTCTCAATAAAATTTAACTAACTTATGGTTAACAACAGATTGTATTAATGAAGCTGCATATAATTAAATATAAAAAAGTCTATCACTTTTTTTAAAGATAAAGTTTGGGCAGAAGAAGTTTAAAGAGTTAAGCTGAATACAACACTGTTGTCAAATGCTCCAACCAACTTTTCTAATCACATTTCAGCAACTGTTCTTTTGCGTATATCATATGATAACACTCAATGGAATGGGTGTTCTTTTAGAGACTGGTATGCTTTCAAGAATTATAGATAAGACTTTAGTGCTCGCTTCCTTTTTCTGGGAGACTCGCCCAACCAATCTTTTGCTCTTAGAAGTTAACATTGTGTATGCTCTGACTGCCTCTCCGGAAGTTCATTTGATGTACACCTAAAAGGAACACGGTTGTGCTTTATCGCATACTACTTATGTAATATAGAGAATATTGTAACGCTGCTGCAAAAACTGGACAATTTTCGACCAAAAAACTCGTTTTGCGGATCATTGACACCGAAAAAGTATATAATTCGTGTTCCAATATGTAGTAAATTACTTTACCTAACAAGTTGCGTAGTCAAAATCCACATTTTATATGTGCTTGATACCGAAAAATTGGTTTACAGGAAAGTCGGTGCGTCCGTGCGGCCGTCTGTCTGTCTCTTGCCTTGGCCTGCAGTGGACTCTATTCCTTGAACCACTACTCGTGTTTGTGCTTGGGCGTTGTGCTGTCCATCTCCTGTTGAGATATTGCGAATTATCATATATCTTTTGAGAAGTAATATTGTAATCGATTCTTCTTCATTTTTGCACAATCTGTTTGTTTATTGGATAAGTATGTGTAATTGCAAGAAGTATGTTAATAGTGTTGCTTTTATCTTTGTCAGCAGCTCTGATGATGAGATAAAATATTCCGAAACCGTTGCGAACTTAATGATTCATTTTTAATAGAATACTCTAATCAAATTCCAAGAATTCATCCTCCAACAGATTCTCACATCATTGTACGACAATCATGACGTTTCCTTGAAGTCCGCTGCAAGTATTTAAAATAGTACGCATGTGATATCCTAATTTACTCTTATTAAGAATATAAAGGCTATTGAAAACCAAATGAAACGTTTCTTTAAATTCCAACAAATACTTGTTAAATATACGAAAAAAAAGAACAGTTGCAGTATACCATATCCATGACACTGTAACAACGGTCTATACAAAAATTGTTAATACTGTAATAAAGGTGTGTAGATAACGAATGATTCACTTTTAGTTCCTCGTAGATCTTCTATTACGTAGCTCGCACACATTCCTGGGTTGGCGACATCGAGCGTATTCACTGCGCGCGTGCCATTCTGCATAGGCGGAACGTACCCTTTGCGGGGGCGGCAGCTCCATGCCGGCGCCGGGGGTGGTGCTGACGCTGACGGTGGGGGCGGTGGTGGTGCTGACGGTGGTTGTGGTGGTGATGCTGACGGTGGTGGTGCTGACGGTGGTGGCGGTGGTGTTGACGGTGGTAGTGCTGACGGTGGTGGTGGGGTTGGTGCCGGCTGTCGACCGCGAGGAGGCGGTCGGCCGTAGGATGGGCGCGCGCGAACTGAACCGCGGGCCGTGAATAGGCGTCCGCCGCTATCTCGCGCTGTTATCGCTGCGTATCTCCGCTCCTCTCCTCTCCCCTCCGTCCCTTGCCCCGTATCGGCGCCTCGCCCCAGCGCGCACCTCTGGACTGCACTTGCTCCTCTCCTTCTTCTTTTCGTTTCTTCTTTCCGCTCTCCTTACTTCTCATCTTCTTTTCCTTCTTACCTATCCTACTATCTGCTCTTTTACTTTTACCTTGCACCTTTCTTTCTCTCCTTTTTTACTTCTTTCCTATTATTCTTTCTGCTCTCCTTACTTTTCATCTTCTTTTACCTCTTTACCTATTCTACCACTTGCTTTCCTTTTACTTTTCTTTCGCACCTTTCTTTATTTATACGCTTCTTACTTCTCTCCTTTCTCTACTTTTTTACATCTTTCTCTTTCTTCTTTCTGCTCTCATTGCTTTTCATCTTCTTTTCATTCTTATCTATTCTACTATCTGCTCTCGTTTTACTTATCCTTCGTAAATGTCTTTCTTTACACTCACCTACTCTCTCTTTCTTTATCTCCTTTTTTACTTCTATCCTATCCTTCTTTCTGTTGTCCTTACTCACCTCTTCCTTCGTACCCATTATTTCCTTTCTCATTACTTCCCTCATTTCTGCTGTTCTTCCTTGCCTTCATGCCTATACTTTTTTCTGCTCTCCTTACTCCTCTCCATTCTCCTCTTCTTTTCTTTCGTATATATCATTCTTCCCGCACTCATTATTACTTTCTTGATTTCTCATATCTTTTTCACCTTTGTAGCTATCCTTCTTTGTGTTGTCCTTCATATTCCACTCCTTCATCAAATTGTCTTTCTTTTTCATCTGCTCCCCCTTCAGGTTGTACTTATTCTTACCGTCCTAATTCTTCTTCCCCTTTCCCCTCTACTTCCACGTCTCCTCATTCTCTTTATCTTTCGCCTTCTGCTCTTCTCTCTTCTGTTCTATTCTTCACCACCTCCCACAATCTATTATTTTCCTTCTTCTTCTTTCCATATATATATATATATATATATATATATATATATATATATACAACGATCTTTAATGATGTATAAAAGTATGTTGATAAATGTTCGTGTATGTACCACAAAGGCGTTTGAATCAATGAGTTATTTGTTCAAAATTTGAGCCGAAAACCATTGAGCCGTCGATAATTAATACACAGTGGAAGTTACATTTCAAAATGCCACCACCATTATTTTATTTTATTAATGCAAATGTGGGCTATCCGTGACCACGCCGAGTCCTTCTCCGAGTCCTAGTCGTCTTTATCCCGGAGAGATTGACGTGTCTTTACTCGCTATGTAGGTCTGTCTCTTCGGCTGTAACCATTGTTCAAACGATGTTGTTAACAATGTGTAATGTAGTGATAGGATGATGATGATGATGATGATGATGATGATGGACGAAGATACGATATCAAGTATATCCAAGCCCACGGTGGACTCGAACCTGCAGCCTCCTCGGTGCAGACGACGGCTGCCGCAATCGCCTGTGCCAAGGAGGTTGACCATTATTTTATTTTTTATTTAAAAAAATCTGTTCAATGCAACCCCCGCTGCGTCCGTGTGTTAAGGAACTGCGTTCCAACGGCGCGATCGAGGGCTGGTGAGCGTGGCTGGACGCGGACGGGAGAAAGCTGGAACGGACTAAAGAGAGAGGGTGGGAGAGCCTGAGAGTAAGGAATGAGTGGGGCTAGGGGCGAGGCAGAGAGCGGGTGGGCTGGGCACATTGGAGGACAAGATCTCAAAAAGCTAGCTAAAATATTGAAACGTTATCCAAATATAATAAATCTTTGTATTCAGTGTTTTTTGGGCACGCCTTACGATTCCAATGACAAAATTGCAAAAAACGATTCTGTTGGCACGCTAAAATTTTGGGAATATAAAAAAATAATTATACTTTAAAAGTACAAAAATGTCCTTTATTATGTATGAGAAGACATACAAACAATCTTACAGTACAGTACTTTTAAATTAAATAAAGTGATGCTAGTAAATTCTATAAAAATACTACCTAGAATTTAGAAATCTTACATTTCTTTCACGAAAAACGAAAGAAAGCATTGCAGATTTAAAGAACTGAAATACACATTGAATGGGACAATATTGCACATTTCATGTTCTTTACTATCTGCAAAAAAATATGTTTATGTTTCTGAACCAAAAAAGTGAGAATAGTGGAAATGACGTTTAGGTTTAAAAAAAAACTCGGGCCAAATCACTTTGAAAGAGCGTACTAAGGTTTTAAGCAATGCGTAATATTATCATAAAGAACTGTTGAAATGTAAATCATTGCTTTCAAAAACGTAATGTGAAAACATTCGAAATAAATCAATTATAACGTGAACAAAAAAATCAGTTTCCTACCTTCATACAAAGTTCTGATTCTTAAATATTCTCATTCAGGGGTTGTAGACAAGAACATTTTAATCCTCATTGTATGGATGTTGAAAAAAGTCTTAAATAATAGAAAAATCTCAGAAACTTCGTTATTTTTGATTTTCGGATATGTTTTTTGAGGAAATGTTGCCAGGTAATTCTTAAAATCAAACTCTGAAAAAAAGTTTTGAATTGATTATTGATAATGGAATCATTTTCGATTATTTCACACTCGTTCACATATGGTTATTATGTTCTTTTGCACAAACCCTCAGAGAATCTGTAAGTGGTAGCTTTCCCTAGTTAGATAGCTTTATTTTCTAAATGACTGAGCACGCTCAGTTTGCTACGTTCTCCGAGAACAGCAGTAGAGCTCCCACTCGTCCGATAGAACATAAATTAGGCGGGTTACTACTATAAGAGTAAGCCAATGTGACCATCTCGTAGGATAATTCTGTCCTAAGATGGCAAAACTATATAAGTCACTTTTTCACGGCATGAGACACAAAATGACATAAATCACTCTTGTTTGTTAATGTTTAGAACCAGGTAAATGGTTCATTTCTTGTAGTTTATAAAAAAAACAATGGTGGAAAATTTCAATAAAACAAAAGCCGCCGAGTAATTTTTCATGACATTTTGATGCTTAAAATTGATGTCATTGAAATGTTTTCAAAACTGACTTATAACATGTTGCCGTCTTAGCTCATAATTATCTTTTGTACAATCGTTTTTTTCTTTGTAGGATGAACAATTATAACCGTGGGATGATATATTTTCTAAGATAATTTCTATTACGGAATGTTGTTTCAATATAAATATGTAATGATTGTACTCAACATTTTAGAATCATCGCTAAGACATACAGGGGGAAAATAAAAAAAAGATCTTATAAAGTGGGAAAATAACAGGAGGTTCAAAATAGAAAAGTCGTATTGTTTCTTCGTTCACGTCCTATTTTACTTGTAGATGATTGAACATGTTTGGGGGTAATAATTTGGTTATTCATTCTGTTTTGATAAAGACATTTATTTTCAAATTTCTTTTTATATATTTCTCCATTAATTAAAAAAACGTAGTCCTGACAATTCTTCTGTTTTTTACAATATCTCTGAATATGTTCACATTAAAAACAGACGTTTTGAATTGTTATAAATTCCATTAGTTTTCCCAATATTTAAGGAAACGATGGAAATAAACTTCACAGAAACAGGCTTCGTATCCAAATGTTTGTAAATAATTTCTTCAATTTTTGCGTGCATATAAATAAAATGAAATAGAAATAAATATTATGGAAATATAAGAGATAATTCTTTAAATAATGAAATTCAGACAATTCTGAATCGCATCAAAACGTAAGATGGTTTCAATAAAACAATGTAGGCTTTTCTGTTATGAGTGTATATTTTGTAAAATAAAGTCACGTATTTTCAATTTTTTAAATATATTTCTCCATTAATAAAAATATAATCCTGACAATTTTTCTTTTTTGTACATCTTTGAATATATAATAATGTAAGAGAGTTTTGTTTAAATATCGACATTTTTCGTATCATCTTACGATAATTTAACCACTGTGGTGGCAACACTGATTTGGTAACGTTTTGATGCTACCACTGCCATCACACCGAGTAAACGTTTTCTACAGCCAGCCCCTTGAATGGACCAAACCATAGAGGGCCCTCAGCTATGACGGCAGGAACCATATCAGTCTTCTGCAATTATTGTATTACGTGTAAATAAAACGAAATAGAAATGAAAATGATGGAAAACTAACAGATACTTCTAGAAATAATCAAATACAGACTATTCTGGCTCGCTCCAAAGTGAACGATAATTTTGTTTAAAAATCGATATTTTTTGTTCCACAATACGATAATTCATCCAGAACGTGGTGGCAACACTGATTTGACACCGCCACTGCCTTCACCCCGAGTGAACGTTTCCTTCAGCCAGCCCCTTAAACGGGCCAATCCAAACCGGGTCCCCCGCTGTCTCGCCACGGGCCTCGCCTTGCAGTCTTCTGCCCTGCGCTCGCAGCCGCGGTCTCGGGGTTACGGCTTGGACCGCGGCCGAGGCGGGGGCGACCCGGGGGGCGGCCCGGGGGGCACCCGGCGCCCCCGCCGTTTGGACCCCGGGGTGGGGGGTCGCCTCAGGGCCCCCGCCCCCGCAACCGGCGCCGCTGACACCACCACCGCCACTGCTTCAGCCTCGCCCACCAGCCGGCACTCGGGCTCCGTGCTCGATGGCTCTGTGGGCAGAAAACACGCTGTGAACAACAGTAGGGTGGTTGGTTGGTACGTTAACTGCTAGGGTCATTAGTCCCGTAAGTGTAGTTTATGTATTGTTTGCTGGATATGGCAGTGATCTACCCGTGCCTGATGGGAATTTTCGGCACCGAATTACCAGTTGGCTTGCGGCGATTTCCCCATCCAGGTATCTCCCACGAGCGAAGCTCTCCGTCAGCGGGTACAAGCTCTAAACTCCCGACCGGTTTACTGAAATGTGTTTATGTAAGAGAGTGTAAGTAAGAAACGAGAATAGTACAAGCAAAGGGAAGGAAATATTTCGTGCGGTCCTTAGCCCGATTTTGAAGATACTGCTCTGGCTTTCGCCTGGTGTTGATCGGAGACACCACAGAAAACTACCGATCAGAGCAGCCGGTCGCTAGAAGTTTCCTGCAGAGAGCGGGTGAACTCGACGTACCTATGTAGCTGGTGTCGAGAATCCTGACACTAACAGAATTGATTTATTGATTGATTACTAATGACTCCTGGCGCGTCAACTGCTAAGGTCATTAGTCCCGTAAGTGTAGTTCATATTGTTTTGCTGAGAGTTGGCTGCGATCTTGCCTCGCTGGATGGCGAGATCCGGCGACCGTTGGCGAGACACGGATATCTCCCACTAGCGGAGAACCGCTCCAGCCGGGATAGGCTCTGACTTTCCTACCGGTCTCCCGGCTTGTGTGGTAGTATAGTGCATGTAAATGTAAGTGTGTGTTACGGGTGAGGATATTACAAAGAATGGGAAGGAAAGATCGCGCGCGATCCGTGGACCGTTTGGTAGGATTCTACTCCGGCATTCCCGTAGTGTTGATCGGAAATACCACGGAAAACTATCGATCAGAGCAGCGGGTCGCAAGAATTCTGCTCCTTCCAGCAACCGAATTCTACCAAAATATCTGGCTAGTGTCGAATATCCTGTAACGGTCCTAGGATCCGTACAGCTACTGAATTCGACGAAGCAAAAGTCGAAAATCCTGCCACGGTCGGGACTGGAAACCTACGACCTCCCAGTCAGAGGGACAGCAGTGATAACAGACCACCTCATTCCGTTGAAAAAATTAAACTAAAAAAATAAAATAAAAAATAAAAAAATTAAAATACAAAATCAAAAAATTAAAATACATAATCAAAAAATTAAAATAAAAATAAAAATACAAAATAAAAAATAAAAATACAAAATAAAAATACAAAGTAAAAAATAAAAATGCAAAATAAAAAATAAAAATGCAAAATAAAAAATAAAAATGCAAAATAAAAAATAAAAATACAAAATAAAAAATAAAAATACAAAATAAAAAATAAAAATACAAAATAAAAAAATCAAAATAAAAAATAAAAATACAATAAAAATAAAAATACAAAAAAAAAATAGAATAAAAAATACAAATGAAAATTGTAAAATAATAACCAAAAAAAACATTCGAACCCCCGCAGCGCAATGAATGTCCCAGGCAGCAGCAGCTCACCTGCGTCAAGACGCACGCCGCAGCACGCGGTTCCAGAAAATCGTCGTCTGAGGGCGGCACCTTCTCGGGCAGCTCCCGCGCTCCCACGCCCGACGCGGCACCAGCACCTCCCCTCCGCCGCCGCCAACTCCACCACCCCGGGGTGGCGGGAGCGTGGGCGGGGGCGGTGGGGTGGGTCCCGCGGCGCCACGCGGTCCTTTGCGCGCAGCCGCTTGCGCAGACGACGCACCACCAGGAAGAAGTGCACCGACAGCCCTGCGGAACACCGCCAACGAGCGTTGCACTGCGATGCAACCGACGCGAGGGCAGGGGGTTACTTTAGCAACCAAATTGGTTGCTAAAGTAATAGAAATAGTTATATATTTGTAATGTAGCTTAATAATTATAAATAATGCTTAATAATAGTAGCAGTTGGGTCACTTGCTGGATGTGATTATTATGATAATAATAATAATAATAATAATAATAATAATAATAATAATAATAATAATAATAATAATAATGGTTGAAGACAACAGACCTGGCATATGGATTGATGAGGCTTAACGGAAAGGGATTGTAGTCCACATAGCTATACCTTTAGACCGAAATATAGTTGCCTCTGTTGTCGACAAGAAGCGAAAATATCAGGCCTTGGCTATTGAAGTGAGCGACATGTGGCGGTTAGAACCTGTTGAAGCAGTTCTTATGGTCATCTGTGCAAATGGACTGATCTCCGAAGAACTAATTTCAACGTCTGCATGGCTTGGCCTTAGGAACTGACCCATTCAAACAATGCAAAAGGCTGCTCTCCTGAGTACTGCACGCATCGCTAGGAAGTTTTTATTGATATAACTGACCGCCTGATGCAAGCGAAGCAGGCACCTTGGTCTTACAAAGGTCCCGGTGTCTGCTATAGGAACCTCGCTAAGCGAGAGACTTGAAGAAGTAATAATAATAATAATAATAATAATAATAATAATAATAATAATAATAATAATAATGATAATAATGATAATAATGATAATAATGATAATAATAATAATAATAATAATAATAATATTAACAACAACAACAGAGTGAAGTGGCTTAGTGCGTAGGGCGCTGACTTCACTGTCGAGATGCCTGGGATAGATCTCCGGGCCGGCCATCTTGACCGGGATTTTTATGGTTTCACTCGGTCATTCAGGCGAATGCTGGGTTGGTTCAAAAAGGCCACGATCACATCTCTTCATTATCCTAACACCTCATAATTCATAATTCAAAGCTTGACAACCGTGTCCTAGAAAGGAATACAGCCGAAAATCTGATCCTCATATTGAAACGTTAATTTCTCTCCGCGATAGAATGTGATTGGAAGCGGTAGAGAACGTGTAGCGTGGTTAGAAATGGTCAATAAGCAAAACAATAATAGTAATAATAATGACAACAAAATTACTTTATTTGAACAGCCAACACTTTGCGCGAGATAGTGTAGAAGCACAGACCTAAATCAGCCTCAGACAGTTCCTAAATCTGCCTCATAGGAAACTGGTTGCAACCTGGAGGGGATTATACAGTATATTCAACAAACTCAAAACATCTTGAGTCCTGAAGTAGAGGAAGAATAAAAATAATAGTAATAGTAATAATAATAATAATAATAATAATAATAATAATAATAATAATAATAATAATAATAATAATAATAATAATATAATAATAATAATAATAATAATAATAATAATAATAATAAAATTAATAATTAATAATGATGATGATGATGATGATGATGATGATGTACTATACTCACATCACCGGCCCAAATGGTCAGAAAAATATAAGCAATATATGCAAGCGTAAAATCGACGCCAAAAAATTCAAGATTGGCGCCTTAATCTAACCCACAATCCTTATCTGACGATTCAGTTAGCTCCATCGGATTGTCCCACCCGGACCAGCCAGCATATCCATTACCGAGATCGAATCGTCCGTCAACGTGTGAGAGAGCACGTTAGATCGTGTGGATGTGCACTCGGGTGTGCCTTGTGGTTGATTAACGCTGCAAATTACAGACCGACCACCGTTCTCCCTGCAGAAATTGCAGGTCTCTCACCAATGCTATGGAAAGGGTCTTTCAAACTCCGTGGTCCGTTTAGAACTACGCAATTGGTGCCGTTCATTGAGAGATACGTGCAGTATTCAGTTGATCTTTCACGTGGCTTATTATTGTTAAATGTCGGCACAAGATAGCAAAATCAATATTATATTTACGAGTGGAGAGATTTAGCCTCCACAGCTTCTATTGTTGCCTGGAGGAATACAATTTTCTACTCATGAATGTCTTCTATTTATCTCTCTAGCGTTGCATTTCTTCACATATTAGAGTTATGTAAACTATCATTTATTTCGTTATTTGTTTTTGTAACGTAAGAATGTTTTATCCTCAAGCAAAATAAAATATTATGTTCAGTGCGATGGATTCTATTGTACTACTAATGCAATAGAAATGTGTCATTTTTTTAAAGTCTCCCTGTTATCGATCTAATTAATTTATTGTAATATCTGTTGAGTCCTTACAATGACTTTATTCGTGCACATTTCTTGAGCCCTGAAATCCCTACATATCTTCTTTTCCAAAATAGTTTAATTTGATGTAAAAGATAAAAACGAACGTTGTTAATGGTTTTTAATAAAAATAAGATCCATGAAATAGAAACTATTTGTAACGACACAGAACTGCAAGTTAGATTTGATAGTTCTGCCGGTGAAATAAGCAAAATACCCACTACTCTCAAATAACTCAAAACGCGATCTCAAGATAATGTTCACGGATTGTGCTAATTCTTGGTATTAGGACGAATAATTGTTTTGTATTATTCACAACGAAAATTTACTGCATGCAAATTTTGTGCATGAAATAATCAGAAATATGCATTTTTATGTGTTTTACAATATTGATAATACAGTTATTAAAGGAATATAACCGGAAAAGCGGAACAATATTGAATAGGAAAGCCCAATTTAGAGACGATTCTTTTCAGATACCTCGTCATGTATTCAAACTCTATTTAAAAAACAAAACAATTCAGCGTAAAGCTGTCAGTGGTTGTGGTTTATTTCGAGCAGTCTGCATTTGTTTGTTATTGATTGCTCTCTCTTTTGTTCGCAGGTGAGTACAGCGAGAGGCCGCAGAGCGCGCTCGCGGCGCTTGGGTCGCCGGTGAGGGTTCTCCATGCATTCGGTGAGTGCACTTTGCGAAGGCGGTGTTCACATAATCCTCAGGGCACACTTCTAACTTTCTCTCTCACACTCTCATCCATTCGCTCACTTTTACTAACTTTATTTCCCTCTTCTTCTCTTGCTCTCGCTCTTTTTGTCCTCCCTCTCTCCTCTCTCTCTCCTCTCTCTCTCCCTCCCTCTCTCTCTTCTCTCTCCTCGCTCTCTATCCCTCCCTCTCTCAACCCTCTCTCTCTCAACCCTCTCTCTCCCCTCGCTCTCTTTCCCTCTCTCTCCCTCTCCCTCCCTCTCCCTCCCTCTCCCTCCCTCTCCCTCCCTCTCTCCCCCTCTCTCTCCGTATCTTTTTCTCTCATCTGTCGCCTTCTTTCTCTCGTTGTCGCCAACACCTCCGCCTCCCCCTCGTCATCTCCTACGTCCTCTCTCACTCCCTCTCTCCCTTTAACTCACCCTTTCTCACTCCCTCTCACCCCTTCACTCGCCCTCTCTCCCATCCCCTCTTGGGTGCTATCTCTCTTCTCGTATGTCTTCCCATCTGTCGCTCCCGCCACACGGGTCCGTCCCTCGCCCCCCTCTTTCAATCCCTCTGTGTTAAAACGTACCGGTTTCGGCAACAGGAGAAAAACAAAACAAGACAAAGTGTAGGACGGTACCGAATCTCGCTTTCCAGAAGTGACACAGCCACCTTCCTCTAATTCAAAACTCATCTCAAAAGTTGACATGCCCGAAAAAAGGGAATATTTGAATTGGATTGAATTGAATTGAATTGATGCCTTATTTTACGTGGCGGGACTCAGGCCATCAGGCCCGCTCTTTGCTTCTCCCACCCGCTAGGATCAGTAGTACAAATGATTCCTTCCAAGGGTGCCGCAGAAATTCCAGGGCCTGCAAGTCGTTCAGACTTGCAGTAATCAAACAGATTCGTTTTCTTTCCGTTCCCTTTTCATTCACTTCTCATTCATTTCCCGTTTACTTTTCGTTTCCTTATCGTTCTCTTTTCGTTCCCCTTTCATTCCCTTTCCGTTCCCTTTTGTTCCCTTTTCGGTCATTCCCCCCTTCCCTTTTCGTTCCCTTCTTGTTAGCATTTCCATCATTCCCCCCTCCGATTTCATTTCTTTCCAATTCTATGTTCGTTCTCTTCCCATTACCTTTTCGTTCCCTTCCCGCTCACTTTTCGTTCCCTTCCCGTTACCATTTCGTTCATTCCCCCTTCCCTTTTCGTTCTTTCCCCGTTCTCTGTTCGGTCTCTTCCCATGCCCATCCCACACTCGTCCCATGGAAGCCCCTGGCTAGAACGCTCCTTCGCCTCGCAGTGCCCCGGTGTGTGTGTGGGGGGGGGAGGAGGGTACTCGCCTGTCTGGACGGCGCCGAGCAGCAGGAGAGCGGCGGCGGCGAAGGCCGCGAGGCGGCGGTGGTCGCGCGCGTGGGCGTCGTCGAGGGCGGCGGGCGGCGCGTGCCCCAGGGCCAGGGCAGCGGCCGCCAGCGGCGCCACCAGCCCCGGCAGGCGCCGTCAGCGCCAGCCCACGCGCCGTCGCCCACAGCCACGCCGTCAGCGGGCCCGCGCGCCCCTGCGCACACACACACGCACGCACGCAGTCACGAGGGCGCGGCGGGGAGGGGAGAGAGAGAGAGAGAGAGAGAGAGAGGAGAGAGAGAGAGAGAGAGAGAACGAGAGGGTCGCTAGGCATAGATGTTGGTTGGAAGACAAAGAGATGGGGACAAAGAGCTGGATCCTACGTGAAAGCAGATGGTGGTTGGAAGGAACAGGTGCTGGTTGGAAGAGAAGAAATGGTGGTTGGAGGAGAAAGAAATTGGTGGTTGGAAGAGAAAGAAATGGTGGTTGGAAGAGAAAAGAAATGGTGGTTTGGAAGAGAAAGAAATGGTGGTTGAAGAAAAGAAATGATGGTTGGAAGAGAAAGAAATGGTGGTTGAAGACAAAGAGATGGTGGTTGGATGCGAGCAAAAAAAGGATACAGGTTGGAAGACAAAAAGAGATACAGGTTGGAAGACAAAAAGAGATACAGGTTGGAAGACAAAAGAGATACAGGTTGGAAGACAAAAAGAGATACAGCGTTTGGAAGACAAAAGAGATGCTGGTTGGAAGACAAAAAGAGATGCTGGTTGGAAGACAAAAAGAGATGCTGGTTGGAAGACAAAAAGAGATGCTGGGTTGGAAGACAAAAAGGATGCTGGTTGGAAAGACAAAAAGAGATGCGGTTGGAAGACAAAAAGAGATGCTGGTTGGAAGACAAAAAGAGATGCTGGTTGAAGAGACAAAAAGAGATGCTGGTTGGAAGACAAAAAGAGATGCTGGTTGGAAGACAAAAGAGCATGCTGTTGGAAGACAAAAAGAGATGCTGGTTGGAAGACAAAAAGAGATGCTGGTTGGAAGACAAAAAGAGATGCTGGTTGGAAGACAAAAAGAATGCTGGTTGGAAGACAAAAAGAGATGCTGGTTGGAAGACAAAAAGAGATGCTGGTTGGAAGACAAAAAGAGATGCTGGTTGGAAGACAAAAAGAGATGCTGGTTTGAAGACAAAAAGAGATGCGATTGGTTGGAAGAACAAAAAGAGATGCTGGTTGGAAGACAAAAAAGAGATGCTGGTTGGAAGACAAAAGAGATGCTGGTTGGAAGACAAAAAGGAGATGTTGGTTGGAAGACAAAAAGAGATGCTGGTTGGAAGACAAAAAGAGATGCTGGTTGGAAGACAAAAAGAGATACAGGTTGGAAGACAAAGAGATGTTGGTTGGCAGACTGAAAGGGTAGAGAAAGAGAATGGAGTTAAATGCTAGGGATGGAGAAATATGTTAAATGCTAAGGAGAGAGAGGGGGTTAAATGGTAGGACGTGGAAAGAGATTAAATGGTAGATAGAGAGAAACAGGTTAAACGACAGTGCGTGAAACGAAGCGAAGTGGAGGGGTAGAGGGCGAGCGAAGCAAGTGTATTGCGATGAAGCTAATGAAAGTGCCGCGCGTTTGGGACTCACCGAGATGACTCCCACGATGAGGGCCGCGTCGAAGACGAGGTCGCAGGCGTTGTGCAGGGCCTTGACGACGCACAGCGCCTGCAGGGCTGCGCACAGCGCGCCGCGCGGCCACCCCGTCACTAACAAGCCACCAGGCACCCCACACTCCGTGCCACCCCACTGCCAGGGGCCTCGCGCCGAGGGGCTAGGGAACGCCTTTACACGGGGGCTCTTTAAATTTGCGTTAGGTTGGCAGTGCCTTCTTTTAAGCTCCTTTGTTAACGATCCACCAATTCCCTTCTCATTTATTGCATTTTATTTTATTTGTTTTTTACTTAATTTATTTTTTATTCTATTTTATTTTAATCTATACAATATTACATTAATGATTCTCGGATGGTCGAGATCGTCAAGGCAGTGGTGCCGTCGCGATCTCGGTCCAAAAGACCGCGGGTTCGAGTCCCGCCTCCGAAATTGTTGTATTTGTGTACATCTATATGTCTGTGCCGTTTGTTCATCCCTCACTATCATCTCATCGTCCTTACACCCAGGGCTAACAACCTTAGATAGAAATAGGGATTCAGCTCAAATGCTGACCCCCCCAGAAATGTATTTGCGCCTGCTGAAACAGGATATACGCGTGGTCCGAGTGGGCGTATAGGCCGAAAAACAAATTACATCGATGTAAAACCGACCTGGATGGCCGAGGTGGCTAGAGAGTGTGCCGACGCAACGCCTCGCACTGCGGGTCGCGGGTGCGAGTCCCGCCGTGGGCATGGTTGTTTGTCCCTTGTCTTGCATGTATGTATGTATGTATGTGTGTTGTCGCGGAAAGTCTTGTGCGCCTACTGACTACAGACCGAGGACACAGCAAGCGTGTGAGTGTCAAGTGTAATGGCTAATATGGGTACCCTTGAGGGACATAGTGGGTACCAGGCGTGGCTAGTCGAAATCGGGATCCCTTGAAGCGGGCAAAAGTTCCCGAAGGAAACAAAAAATATTACATCAGTATTACCTAGACCAGATCGTAATTGGAAACATTGTTTGCCCTATATGTGTACATGGTGAGAGATACTATTACCAATTATATAAATAACACAACATATGAACGATATAATAGTTGAGGATTTAATGATTAACTTCTGCATACATTTTCACTTAATATCCATTGTCGTTTTCAACACGTAATACTTATTTTATTGCAGTTTGTTTTCCGAGAAACCACTATATTAGTGAAAATGATTCGGACCGCCCTTTTAAAAATAATGAAAAGAAAAAAAGTGGAATGTCTGTGCATCAAGAATTCAATGCTCACATTTTTAGCACTTTTTTGCTGAAATTTCTAAAGAGGATTTTGTTCGTTTTGCGAATGCTGGCGAGGAAAAAATTCGGCGTTGTAAATCATTTCCCTTTTTGGAGAGTTGCCTCTGGACCGGTGCCAAGAAGTTGGCATCTCTTGCGAATCTAATAGGAGGCTGTTACATGACTGAGTAGCAGCGTCGAGTTACATTGGACAGATTTAATTAAAATTGCATACAGTTCGCTTTATGGCTTTCTGCGACGCGACTTACCGCTTTCAGTTTGATATTATGAAATACCCCCTCCCTCTCTTTTTCTCGGTTCCTCTCTGTAATTGCGTTGAGAGTTACGTAGTTAAGAGTAGGGTGTTAACATGAAATGGAGGTTTAATCAATTTATCGTTGTGGGGGACGAGCGGCTTAATTATATCGCTTAAAGATAGCCTGAGTTTAAGTTTTTGGTCGTTTTGTGCTTTCTTGATGGTGGCAACTCTTTCCACTGATGTTATCTGATAACTCTGTTTACGATGAGTCAAAATGGAGAGTTACAAGGCATGTAGTGTGCTAATATGTATAAATGTATTTTTGATTGCAAATGTACCACAAAATTACAATTACATATAATTGAAACACTAGTGTTTCAATTATATGTAATTATATCGAAGAACTGGTAATTTAGATGTTGCATTATATTTGCTAGGTGTTTACTACAAAACAGAGCAAATCGCATAGACGGTGTTTGCTGAAACACTTGGCATTTGAGCACGCATGTGCATTCGATAAGGCTCTGCCAGAACCAGCGTAACGTGACGTAACGTGACGAGATTGTAGGGCCTGATTACATGTCCACAAATACGATTTTAATGCCTGAGTTTCTTCAAACTGTGTCTGTTATACGCCATAAAATCAATGTGAAATTAAAAAAAAATAATATTTTAAGAAAGTAATACAGGAAATTGTACGGTTCAAAATGAATAATTCTAAAATTTGCGTAGAGGCGTTGTATTAAAGATCGTGTTCTCATTGTCCATAAGATTCCGTGTATGTTGTTGCATTGTTGACGGTTAGATGGAGAAAAACGAGATACAGCCTCTAAATAAAAAGGGATGCCCAATCCCTAAAATCTTTCTAATATATCTGCACAAAGGGAGCCCCTCTTGAGCAAATCCATTAGAGAGAATAGATCTTTCAAGTGGAATATTTCTACATCGTACTGATCATGTTGCATTACCCAAATGCAGTGATGGGAAAAGTACGTTAAAAAAAGAAATTGGGCTCGATTACAGTTACTTGTCAAATATTATACTCAATTACAGTTACAACTTACATTTTCATCGTGTAATTAGTAAAATGACGATTGCAAGAGATTTGAGATGTGTCATTTATGAACGAACTAGTTCAAACGAACTTTTCTTTGTTCGGCGCGCTGGGCTGGAACCACAGCAGAATGTAAGATATTGTGACGTAGTGAAATAAGAAATAAATTTCAATAACAAAATAAAAATAATACATTCAAAGATTATGTACAAGTTAAAATGAATTGCTAATTTTAAAACACTCCGGCAACCTTTTCCTTTCAGAACACTGCTTTACCGCAGAAAACACAAGCCACGCGTGATGCGCGGTGTCGGACCTCGGTCCCGTGACAATTACCGTCACATGGCCTGACGCCAAAATTTAACCCGGTCGTGGCGACCGTGTGCCTACAGCACGCGAGATTGTCTGGCCCTTACTCTCCGGACATCTCGCCCACACTCCTACACCCCTTGTACACACGTACAAGCTTCCCGATGCAAACTGAATGAGAACGCGGGCGCAGATGGCGCCGCGTTAAATAGTTGAGGCTGACACCCCCACCACTGTTCCATAGATAGACTCGCAGGCCAACCTTGGTTTACGCCCCCACACAGGGTTCTAGGGTTGGCTGCCTGCTTCCGTAAACGAGGCTCGTCGGCAGCATCCTCGGAGTTTACAGCCTCCGGTATTTTTGGCTCTGCGGCACTACCTGAGTCAACCGCCCGAGCGCAAACTCCCGGATGTTCAGGCTCAACCCCTTCCTCCCCCGCAGCGTACTTTCACCAACCTAACGGTTCTGGCCCTCGTGTTAACGACGCCACAATGTATTTTTCGGACTGTGAGCCACGGTGTGGATTGTGCCACAAAATTAGCCTATTCTGCGCATGAGGGCCTGTCGTTCATTACTCCCCCAACTCTGCCCAAACCTAACCCGAGCTCTTGCCAGTTGTGGGCGCGGCTCGACCCGAACCTACCCCATTATCGGTTCTTCAGATTTTCAGGGGGCTCCAAAAATAGTTTTATTCTAACGAGGGGCGAGAAGTTGGATGCAAAATGAAAACGGAACGTGGGAAACCATTGGAAGGAGGGCGTGCTTCAAATCTACAGCGTCTGACGTCACGTAGAGCGCATACATCAATGGCGTGACGTCAGCACCCCACCATACGGTCTTAATACCCTTGTTCCCGTTGCGCGGGAAGGGGGGTTAATTTATGGTCAGTCCCTGAACGCCAGCTACGCCCGTTTAGCTCGTCAATAGCTGGTATTGTGACGTAGTCAGAGCCACGAATTCAGTAATTTGTCGCTCTCATTGCGATAAAATAATGGATTTGGAAATGCTTACTCACTAGTAGAATGCGGGAATAATCCAACTATTCCCGTGCATTATGAGTTCAGCACTTCAATTTTCATGAAATGACAAAATATCTTGTAGATTGAAATAAACAAAAAAAAAAAAAGAAATGAACAATTACGTATTTGATGAACCTGCTTCTTTTGTGACGTTGTCAGAGGCATGTATACAGTCATTTGCCGTTCTCATTGTGATATAATACTGAATTTGGAAATAATTACATAGTGCTTGTAGAACGAGAGAATAATGCCACAGTTCACAAGGATCCTGGAGTGCAGCACTTTACTTTTCATGGAATGAAGAACTTTCTCGTTGATCGGAGCTATCAACTAAAAATATCAATAGCACGATTGATAAACATGATATAGATCAGATAGTAGACTAGAATAGCATTTTCTTGTTTACATATCTGAATAATTCTGTTCTGATCATTTGTCGCTCTCGTTACGATTTAACCAATGCTGGATGTTTAAATTCTCATGAAATGTCTGTACAATATGGGACTAACCTAGCAGTATTCTAAGATAACTAATAAGGAAAATAATAATAGCTCATTTGGTAACGTAATGTTTATGTAGATTCAGAACGATCTTTGCCTTCTGTATACAGTGTATGGTATTGAAATGCTTATGAACGGTAACTTTTCTCCAAGACTATACATTCTGAAAATGTGTTTTTGAACAATTTCATAATTTCAAGGTTTAAGATGCAAGTGCATTGATATGTAGTTTATTGTTCTAGAAGGAAGCTGCTAAATGACAACTAAACAATGTTGTTTTGGTTCGTGCTTAATGCGCTGCCCTACCGTACATCCGATTGCGATAAAACTTTGCCAACTTATTGTTTACACGTCTGAGAAGAATATAAGCGTAGTACGGCCGGAATGTGCAGATAGACGCGCGTTGATGATGATTTCAAGTAGAACCAAGAGCCCAGATCAGGACGCTTTATGCCACGGCGCTCTCTACGCAACCCGCTGCACTCTGCAGTACGATTATTAAGCTCTGAGATCCTGAAATTTCTCTCGGGAGAGACATGTTCAGAGAGAGAGAGGAAGACCGAGAAAGACAGAGACGCAGAGAGAGAAACAAACAGAAGAGAGTCAGAGAGACCGAGAGAGGCGGAAATAGATACGGAAAGCCACGGAGAGAGAGAGAGAGAGAGAGAGAGAGAGAGAGAGAGAGAGCGACGGAACCACTCTTCCGAGAAAGTCTTTCGTCTATTGACAATTTTGCGGAGCGTAGCGTTAAACGTGATTAACAATCAGGTGATCAGTAGCGTATGAAGTACAATATAATACATTGCAATAGAAATGAATTGCCGGATCCACCTAGGCCAATTAACAAAAGTAACTTGTACATGGTCAAACTGAAATAAAAACCTACATTAGGGAGGCTTATTTAACTTACAAAAATCGTCAACAAGCGCACAATATAAAATTATCGTTTTTCTGGAGAATGTCTGCGGTGCACTCGCTTTGGCGTGGATGTGTTGATACCATCCGTGACGAAATGGGGGAGCTTTCCCATCTGCGTTGTGACGTCACCATCTGTCAAGTCGAAACTAATCTCGTCCCCCCCCCCTGGGTAGCTCGATGACGTTAATGTATGGTTCCTCCCTAGCGGCATCAAGGCGATGTTCTGGACACAATACGGCGCAACCGTTGCCAGCAAGCACAGCCCCCTGTGGCAGCTGCATTGTTGTGACAATGGACTGTCGACACCACAAACAGAGCAAACGGACGATAGTGTTTTGGTATAATATTTGTAAGGAGAGAACACTGGCTGACTAGTAAACGCAGAGCCAAACCAACCGAAGGTAGGATCTAAACCTTTTTCTATTGTTTCCGGTGACGATTTACGTGGTCTGAAATAAAATGTTTTATTCAAGAAGTTATACTTTTTTAATAGCAGTACAGATTTTTTTAAAAATAGTGGTGAGGCGATGGTGTAATGGTTAGCGTGTCGGACTGTTATACCCAAGTTGGCGGGTTCAAAACCGATCGACGACGTGGATTTTTAAGGGCGAAAAAATCTTTCGTATGCCTTGCTTCGGAGGGGAAGTAAAGCCGCTGTCCCATGTTAGTAGATTTACTTGCATGTAAAAATCTCAAGCCTAAATGGCGCCTCTGAGCTAAATTCAAATCGGCTGTTTGGTCGCCCAAGAAATACCTCATTTCTCCGCTATTTGCTGAAAGGAGCGTAGCGAAATTTGTGAGGTTAGATGGGAGAGTGAGCCTGATGAATAGCAAAATGAGAGTTTTTTACATATCAAGGGAGGGAAGCTCTTTATTTTTTTCAAAGGTGTATGTGAGACGGAAAGCTGTAGCCTGAAGTCTACAAATATTACACCGAATGGAAAAATGAGTTTTCTCTAATGTGTCGTAAAATGCGTATTTTATTTCTCCCACGCTCTCAATACTTGTGTTAGAAACATATTAAAACAAATAAAGAATGTGATACTTGCATGAGAAACAATTCACAATAACTTAATTGTGTTTGTTTTATTGACCAGATATCACGAGATATCACCGTTGTTTTTTTAAGAATGAAACATATTTCGCGGAAAAGACACATGAGAACTCTGTTTCATTACTTGTACTGTAATATTTCGGTACTTGTACTGTAATATTGTTCTGTACAGTATTTTTTTTCTTATTTTAATTTTATTGAAATATCGTTTTGTTTGTTTATCACTGTTCAGTCAAAATAATTAAAATTAACATACATTTAATTGTATTTTTACTCACGCGGGTCATCATAGTCTCGACCTAGCAGCCAAAGACACAGGTAGAAGGCACATAAGAGAGACGCCTGAATCTGGAAGCAAAAATAAAATTTATTGTAGAGTGTGAAGAAGAAATAAAAATATTTTTTTTAAATCGAAGCCTTTAATTAAAAATTAGGTGAAAACTACGTTAATCTCGATTATAAGTAGAAAACAATTAAGGTAAAACAATTATTTGATGATTTGAGCTCACGTCTTATGAGGGGGGAAAGATGACATTGCTAATAACACTTTTGTAACATGTACTTTGTGTGCACAGTGTCCTTTTGCACTTGACTGAAACGACGCGAAAGCCCAACAAAATAAATTCGGTTGCAAAGAAAACAAAAATTAATAATCGATGTGAAAAAAAGTCTTTTTTTGTGTGTGTTTTGCCAAACTTCGAACATTATTAATGTTGAGTTCCAAAATTTTGTCGGTTATGATCGATTGCCTCTTCCTGCGCATCACAATTTTTTCTCGTGCGAGTGAATGCATCCCTTTAAATTAAATTCCAATTTTCCATTTCCGAACACTCTTTCAAACGGGAGTTTGTTGCGTGTGATTGGATGCGAGGAGGGGAGGGACGCTGTTAATTTATTTTCAACCTGCGAAGCTTTTGCATATCTATTCCATTACATCCGAATTGTATTTTCTCGTTAAAATCGCCCATTACAATTGATTGCAGATAAATGCTAATAGAATAATCAATTCTGAATGACAAGAGATAGCGTTGCATTTTCGTTCCACAATCCCCACTTCTGTACACATCTGATATGTGCATCATCCTTATGTGAGCGAGATTAATGTGCCTTGCTTGAATATCTGCCAATCTCCATGTTTGGGGTAGAACAAAGAATATTCTGTTGGTAATTTTTAATCACGCAGTAAATGAGTTGGCGGAGAAAGGTACAGCAATTAAATTCAGTAAATCTCGTTTCTTTCTTTTCAACTTAAACTCTGTAGTTTGGGATTGAATTAAAGAACTGCCATTAAGAAAAGTTTTCTAAACGAAAAGTGTAAAAACACGTAAAGACAATTATAACTTCTCGAAAAGATAACATTGGAAAGATTACTACGAAAGCGGCAAGGAATACAGTGTAGAGGAAGAATTAACCATAGTGTAAGGAATCGCCCAACAACCGGAATTGTTTCATATCCGGTGGGATCTCTTTCCAGTATTAATTTGATACATGAGAATTGCGCGCTTCGGAATATACTGCAGGAAAAAATAACTTTACAAAATGTATTGTGTGGAGTTTCGAGAGGAAAATTCATTTATCTCTGTAATTTAATAAGTGAATTAAAAAGAATAGCCCCAAAACACTGGGAATTTCTTACAGTTGTATGGGACTCAGCATTTCTTTTAGAAATAATAATAAAGAATTAGTTTGAGGTCGAATGTTTATTTTAAGTTTCGCCATGCTTGATGCCAATATTTTGTACGAAAATAAAATAGTCTAATTGAAAAGTAAGGTTTTGTTTTGAAATAAAAATGCATAGTACTAACTGAAACCAAAAAAATGCAATAATTTGTAAAGGATGTAAATCTAATTGGAGATATTTTCATGAATTGTGAAAGTAAAAACACAATATTTGTGATACAGTAGTGAATACATCATAAAATATTTAATAATTTTATTTGCTAGATGTAAAGCAGTTAGGATGAATATTTCAAATGTTGGCAATTGGAAATAAACGTGTATAAAAATTATGAGTATACTATGGGTATGTGATTAATCCAACTTGAACTGCAATATTGACTTCTATTTTAGGCATAAAACGTACACATCTGGACGCGTAATACCAGAAAGAAGTTTGTTGACCATAGGGTGCATGGCTTGGAGATTTTCTCCAGTCACAAACATCTCAACAGCTTATTGGAATAATATAACAAAGTTTAAGGTTTTGATTCTAGTTATAATTTCATTCTCATGTTTTATAAGTGATGGCATATCGAATCCAGACTATGGCTAAAAATTAAATTTAACTGCAGGTCGGTAATATGACGCGTATTGCACCTAAAGAAGAAAATAATGAATGAATACACACTGAATTTTCCAATAATGTAATTATATAATTGCACAAACTGTTTATAATCTCTGTAAAAATGTTTTATATGTCATTATCAACTCGCATAAAAAACAAGTTCACATCAAAGAAATTCAATTAATAGATTTTTTAAATCCATGAATTCGAGCTCTTAACTGACAGGCATTTTTTTAACATTTTGTTAAACTGTTGGTTCTAGAGGACATGCATCGTCAAGTAACGTATATCGAATGAAACGGCCTTGTATGCTCCTTCTTTTGTTGTTCCTATACTCCAAGGACAGGATGCTGCTAACTTGTCACAGGCGACCTAGTCCCTTGGCACGGAGCAGACGATCTTACGCTATTAAGCCAATAACTCATCACAAGAACATTCAATTAACAGAAAGTTAGGGGTGATCAAAGACGGTACACGTTGTATCGCGTTGAGTGGAGTATTACTTTCGTTTTGAAACGGAAGCCGTGTATTTTCCAATCTTATTAGGCGCACGTTTTAACCAATTATTGGCTCGTATAAATGTGAGTGCTGATGTGAGATACCTGGATGTGGATAACCTCAAAATCCCGCAAGCAATAGATAGGCGGCGGATCTGACCATCCAGCAGGGAATGGACTTTGCCACTACCTGAGAACACGCACTACACTTACGCGACTAATGGTCATGCAGTTGACGCACCTGGAAACACGAAGCAAATCAATCAATCTGGAAACTCACAACAAAATTATACTTTAATTATCTTGTACGAACCTCATGCCTGTTATTATACTGCCAGAGTTAATTTTATTAATTACCCGGCATTTTCGGTTTTGAGTAACAAATTATCGTAATATGCTGAAAAGTGCATGAATATAATAGAGTAAACTTCCTGTGACAGTAAATGTGGTGGAACATATTAATTAATGTCATCTTTTATTCCACCGTAATTTGGAGCTTCACTGATTGAAAATTCAATTTGTACTGTCAATTGAGCTAATGTGCTTCTATTTTTCACTCATCATTTTGACTGATGAATATTAGATGTCAAACTTTAAAACACGTGAGGTATACTTATTTTTCAAGATTGGTCATTTTCTCATCAATAATGCGATAATACTGCGAAAATTTAAGCTTTGTGCATAGTTTTCAAATTTATAAGATTTCTGATTATGCAATGTATATTCTATCTTAATATTTCCTCGCAAACTAAAAAAAATCACCATAACTAAGAATAAATAACTCCAACTAGACTGGTCAAACAATGTCGTGCCTGTCTTAGAATACATGGAACACAATACATTTACATGGAAACAACACACTAAGTCGGTTCCACAAAAGTCAACCGCAAAATCTGTCAAATAATTTGCACTCATAAATTCATCATATCCGTAAGAAATTGAAACCAAATTACTCCTTTACAAAAGAACTATCAAACCTATATTAACATATTATTCCTATCTAGCTTTAATAGACACTGCATCTAGCAATATTAGCACTATGCAAACCTTATATATATATATATATATATATATATATATATATATATATATATATATACACAAAATTATCATATACTCGTACACACAACATTAACACTTAACACTACACAACACTACCCATTAGTCTAACGAACTTCAAATACCATACCTACAGACAAACTAATTTATCCTCAAACTGTTTTGCACTGTTAACATCCTGCCCAAGAACAGCCCATTTTGATTTGTAAAATAAACAGTTCAACTCAGCATCAAATCAAGGATTTCCAATGATACATTCAAATCTCCTTAAAACGAAACACAACAAGAAAGTCTCAAATTCCAAAGAATAATCATATTCCTCTTTCCCTAATTTTAAATCAACACAAATTCATGAAACTTTAATTTCCAGTACTTGCCGAGTGAATCACTCGAAATCACTTTAGAAAGTTTCATTAAAGTATTCTGTGATATATTTTGCCAAATAGAATATAAATAAATTAAAAAAATATTACATCTTGATAGTCTACACAAGGTCACCCGAGTCGTTTTTGCGGGACAACATAACCGTCAACAGACCCGAAGAAGAATGGCCAGATGTTCCTCTACTCCAGCTCGACGAGCTTGAAAAAAGTGCACAAAAACAATTTCTCTTTAGGTAATATGATTCGCTTAGTAGCCTGAAAGACTGCCTGTCTTCGAAAGGCAACGGCTCTGTTGCCTGTTCCATTCTACTGTTTTCTGCTAGTTCATGTTCTTCGTTTCGCATATCTCTTTTATGTTATTAATACTAAGCTGACGGAAGCTGACTAAGCTGACGGACTAAACTTATGTTGACGGATTTGTATGATTAATAGGACTCCACTCACAAGAAAGCTCATAATATGCTACTGCTGGACAGTGAATGACCTAAAAATGTATCAAACACACGCAAAATAATTGGTTTCTGGAAAATTGTTGCAATGCAAAAGACTTTCTAGAAAGCGTAATTTAATTTTTCTACAAGTTCATTCGTTTCCTATTAATCAAAGATCAGTGATATCGACTTACAAATTGTATCAAAAAGTTGCTTACTATTTCATTTAAGTTTATTAAAATGAAAGTTTTTTAACTGAATTTTGGGTTATTTTGGAATGTATTAGGATCTTTTGAGTTTCAACATTATTCTACAAACTATCCTCGTAATTTGAGTGCAAGGGTGGTTGTTATTTCGGGAATTCAGCTCGAAATTCAGCGATGTTCATAACATAGCATTCCTTAAAACATTATTCACAAATGTTGCTGTAGAACACAAATACGTTACAAAACATGCGACTTATATCTTTCTTGTTTCTCTGACGTGTTTGATGTTGCAACATTAATGCATCCCAGAAAATGCCATTCTCTGCCCGTGAAATGACGATGTACCTGCTACCTACTGGCAAGTGATAGAGTTTCAGATATTCAGACGTATTCTACATAAAAGGTGAATTTTGAACATTTCACCGTAATATCCAAATTTTCGGTATTCTGGTTACAACAGTATTCTAGAATAGCGACGAAATGTGTTGATTACACTACGAAAAATTCATGAGACACCCTCGCGACTACCATTACACTGCAACACACGTTTCCGACGTTGATATATATAGTAAACAGTGCGTCTCAGACCAATCCAAACCTGACTACCAGTCCGCATCTTAGTTTGTAAACTGCAGTATGGTTTTTTTTGAATCTTCAAAGATCCACATGTTATATTTGTGGGGACTTAGCTTCTTGTGTATATGTAACCGAAAACAAGGGTAGAGAGAAACAAGCAGAATCTCGAAAAAAATTGTAAAATCGTATCTAGTATTTGATATTATATTTGCAACTTTATCTTAAAGGTCTAAGTTTGTTTGTTTGTTAATAAACCCTTTGCAATATTATAATGATTACCTATGCATAGCAGTTTTCTTATGATGTGACCCACGATTCAGGCAGAGTCTAACCGTTCTTAGCTGTGTTCCTATAAAAAGCTATTTTTTTAAACAATGATGTATGAACGTTTGCACGGGTCCAAATAGATTAACTTATATGCGCTCTGGTCGCGAAACGTTTGATCCTTTTCAGAGTATTGATACTTTTGTTTCGGTATTCACATTCCACTGGCAGGCGAACATCCAATAATGAAAAGCTATTACGTAGTGAGGCTATGCGATATTGTACCGACTTCCGTGCCTTGAGGCACACCTTCTATATTAAACAGGCCTAAATGAAGGGCGTATTCCGAATTTCGAGGAGGTTGGCAGGGGGAGTAGGCGTGTGGCACCTGTCAAACATCAATGCCAAATTTGTGAACCTTGCTCCCTTGCGAACATTTTGGATATTGTTCAAGTATAAAGAGTTGTCAAATCCCTTCAACAATGGCACTAGAAAAACTGTTGATCATCATTATAATACTTGAGTTTTGGTTAAAGTTTTCGCGCCTAGAGAAACCCTTTCAAACTCTAACTTGTATATATACGTATTCCACCGCGGGTGATGTCACAGGACCCACAGAGATGATACCAACTATTGGGCACCAGTATGAAACTACACGAGATATTATCCTATTTTTCGCGCTTTGAGACTGATCATTAAACACATATGAACAACATTGTGAGATTACGCGCGGCTGTGTTCAATATCGAGTTACGAGCTCAATATTATTCCACAAAGGGGTGGCAGGAATACCAACTGTAAGCAATAATGCGCCACCACACGCGCAATTTGTGAACCTTGATTTTAAAACAAATAAACACGCAACGCATCACAAAGAAGGGCCTATTTGCTTCACAAGTGAACCCCATCACAGGTGTGACAGCTCGGCACAAATGTTCTAGTACGAGTACATACGACTTTCTCCAAACTTGCACTCCTTAAAAAAACATTTTTCTTTCGAGGCACACATAAGAGTGACCAGACAACCGTAGGGGTTTTTGAGAACACTTATGAACATGTAAAATTGTGAACCTTGATGCACCTTCACTATTATTCGGGCGTAAAGAAGTGCTGGTGTACCAACTGTTCGGCAAAATGCGCCATCTTGTATATCGTGAACCTTGAGATACACGTTGATTTATTGACACCTTTGTTTGGGAACACGTGTGAACGACCGGCCGGAGATCTGCAGTACCCGCAGGCTATCCAACTGCTTGAAAATATCCATATTTTTCACTTATAAACCTTGAGATAGACCTTGATTTTGAAGCACGCATAGAAAAGCAACGTATCACATCGCGCGGCCTTCTCGCTTCCTGACTGTTCATGTCAAACCCAGAGAATTTATATCAGCTATTCGACACCAATTTGAGACTACATGCGATTTTCTCCGAATTTGGTTTGAGAAACATCCTAGTTTTGAGAGACATACAAATAAGTGACCAGACAGACGTAGAAGGATCTGACCACACTATGAACATACAACAGTGTGAATCTTGATGCAATTCTATTTTGAAAATAGCATGAATGATCTTGCAGAGATTTGCAGGTCTCGCAGGTAACCAACTGCCCGGCAACCACCATATTGCTAACTTGTGAACCTCGAGATGCACTTTGATTTTGTAACGACCAACGCAGAGGCAGTGAACTGGCGGGTGGAGATTTCGGAACACGCAGGCTAACAAACTGCTCGGAAATCGCCATACTGCATACGGCAACCACCATATTTCTAACTTGTGAACCTTGAGGTATACCTTGAATTTGTAACATGCGTGAACTAACTGAAGCTGGGGTAGGCTGCATGCTAGCTGTCCGCCAGCAATCTAAGACAACTTGAGATTCTCTTGACACTGGCAACTCCTCGATTTGGTTCCCTTTGCAAGCGTTGACAAAAACATGGCATTTGAGCTCGCCACGACGCAGTCTGACCGAGAGGCGGTGAACTAATGGGTAGAAATTTGCAGATCACGCAGTCTAATCAACTGCTCATAAATCACCAAGTAGCTAACACCTGAACTTTGAGATACACCTTGATTTTGATTTTGTAACACTTTGATTTTCTAACACTCGTGAACGACGACATCTATTTGCGGCACCAACGGCACCAACGATTACTATTTGCGATTTGCTCTTAACATGCTGGCCCTGAGGAACACCTCGATTTCGTTCCCCTTTTTGAGCGTTGAGAAGCACTTTGCATTTGAAAGACGCCTACCAGCAGCGATGGCGAGGATGTCGTGGCACAGGCCGAGGCAGAGACAGTGAACTAGCGGTCGAAGATTTTCAGGTCGTACAGGCTAACCAACTGCCCGGAAATCACGATAGATAACATACGAACCTTGAGGTACACCTTGATTTTGTAACAGGTGTGAACGACACAGCATACTTGTCTGGCACTAACGTAAGACTACTTGCGATTTGTCATCAACATGCTGGCTGATGGACACCCGTTCTCGTCTCATTTTTGTGCGCGTTGAGAGCAAGTTGCATTCTTTATAGCGTACCTATGCAGCGCCGATGGCGAGAGCCTGCGACGCAAACCGCAGGCTAGAGACAGTGAACAGGGGAGAGTTTCAGGTCGCACAAGGTTCACCCACTGCCCAGACACACCAGTATTGGCAAACTTGTGAACCCGAGAATCACGTGGATTCAAAAAGTCTATAGTTTGTGGTAAAGTATGCCCATTCACCTGAGAGTGCCGATTCGGACGTGGGCGCCGCGACGTCCAATGCTAACCTACAGAGGCAGTGAAACTAGCGGGCGGTGATTTGAACGCTTGAGGTACACCTTGGGTTTTTTGTAGGAGTCGAGCGGTTTCGGTTGTGTATTCTAGGGCGAGCACAAGCAGTAACTGCTTAGTTGGTCTGACACTAAGCGCATAACATGACCCAGAGGAACACTAGATTTTCTGAAAAGCTGGACTCTTCGTTAAAAGAGGTTTTTCGCCCCCTGATGGAATCTCGATTCTTTGCTTGAGCGTGGTAGTGGAGGAGCACGTTGCAAGTTTGTAGTAGTCAAGATTGTTGGAGGATGTCACAGCGGTTATGAGGAGTGGCAGAAGGAGGAAGCGATACCAGATCTGCGTTGCGCGCGATTTGGCGAAGGTTGCATTATAGGCCGACGACGCAGGCTACTACAGAGGCACAGTGAACGTTGTCTGCGATGTGTGAAAAGGTGAAAATGGATTGCGTGTTTAGTTGAGCTCGGGCGAAGAATATTTGAGGTACACCGTGGTTGCAAGACTAGGCGTGAACTAAACGCAATCATACTGTTGTCTGGCAACTAGCGTAACACTAAAACTTGCGGTCTTTCGGGTCACCAAACATGCCTTGTCGCCTGAGGAACCTGATGGAATTTTTGAGCGTTGAGAAGACGTTGCATTTGGCAAAGAGTGAGAGGAGCGAGCGTACCAGCTGCGCGATCCGATGGCGAGGGCCGCCGCGGACCGCAGGCATAACACAGCAGGCAGCAGCGCGGGCGGCGCGCGGCGCCGCGCGGGGCGGGCGTCGGGCCCCCGCCCGGCTCGCAGCACGCCGCCCAGAGCGCGGTGGCGACGGTGGCCGTGGTGGCGCGGCGAGGGGCAACGGACGGCCAGGGCACTTGAGAGCGCGCTCGGCTTCAGCGAGCCGGCTGTGGGCTGACGACGCGCGGAGGGCGGGCGGCGTGTGCGGGTGGGGAGGCGGGGAGGGAGGGGCGGGACTCGATGGGCACGCGAACGTGGGAGCCCGTGAGCGGGGGCGGAGGGGGATGAGACGGGACGGGAACGGATGGAAGACGACACGGCGGGGGTTAGGGCGGGCGGAAGTAGTACGCTGCGTGACTCGATTGATTGTTGATGATTACGGGTGCATCAACTAACAAGATCATGGTTCCCGTAAGTGTAGTGTATGTTTTTGGCTCGGGAGGTGGCGATGGTCTTCCCCTGCTGTATGGCGGGATCTGGTGCCGACCTACCGTCGGCTAACGGGGTTTTCCCTCAACCAGGTATCTCCCACCAGTGAGGCAGAGTTCCAACCGCGACTAGCTTTAAGCTTCCGACTGGTGTGGTAGTTTAGTGCATGTAGTATTAGTGTGTGTACTTAAGGGGCGAGGATGGGACAAGGAAGAGGAAGGAATGATCGCGCTTCGTCCGCAGTCCGTTTGTTAGGGTACTACCCCGTCATTCAGCAGGTGTTGATTGGAGAAACCACGGAAAACTACCGATCAGAGCAACCGGCCGCTAGAAATCTCCAAACACCGGCTAAATTCGACTCGGCTAACTACCTAGTTTCGAAAAAATTATCACCAGGATTCATATCTAGGGCTGCCCGGTTAGAGGCACTGCAGTGACATCAATTGATGTCCCTAACCACCTTATCCGGTAATTTGTCTTCGGAATTCGTAATTAATCAGCTCATTAGTGAACTCATATGTCTCGTGTAATCTCTATTTTCATTCTAGTTAATTAGTTATTAAAAATAAATATCTGATTGGGGTATATGCAAACGAAAAAAGTAAATGACACGATGTAGCGTGATCATTAATGGTGAATTAAATCTCTCGCTAAATAGTCTAATTTGCTTCATTCCGAGAATACCCTAGAATCTGTGCCACATCCCGCTATATAAAACCGATCCCAGCATTACAACAAAATAATTACTGTTTTAACTTGCCTTTAAAGGTATCTATGAAAATTCCGTAGGTATTTTCAAATTCTATAAGCGACAATTTTAATTGGACTGTGCTTTAATTGCCCATGTTGACCTCGATTTTTGTTGTTATTCCTGCATTTTTTGATTCACTAACCCTGTGCAGATAATTCGCATGGAGTTCAATAAATTTCTATTCTCACAGAGGAGCACTTAGTCAAACATTTATTTCATTGCCCATGAACTGTTCATTCTCTTGAAGAATGGAAATGGAATTTCAATATACGAATTTATCTTGTGGGAGCCATTAAAGTTCGTTGTTAGCAGGATTGCAAACATTTTTTGTGCTCTGTTTCTCTTTACACAATTTTTTTTATAAATATAATTTCTTTGTTTGAAATTATTTTGTAATTTGGGATATTTTTGGAAAAACGTTATTCACTACTCAAAGGTCAGCATTCATTATTTACAGCATTGATAATGGTTCAACACTTTTGTAAAAAAATTCTTTAGTAACAAAACAAGTTTCCAAAAAACTTTTTGTGCGAAAAAAGTGAAAAAATGCGGTCCAAAAAGAAAAATTAGAAAAAAAGAATGTACTATTTTTACCAATGCAAAAAATTGTCAGAATTTAAAAAAACTGATGAATGATTAAGCGTGTAAAATATGAAAGTTTTATATCATTTTGTAGAAAAAGTACTACAAAAATTACAAAATTAACATAGGCTGTACACATGTTGGTCTTCTACCAAAGAAGTTGGATGCATTACTGGTGGGGGGAGGAAATTCAGAAGTAGCATACTTACGGAGTTTTGTGCGAAAGAGTGTTGTAGACAAAATTTTCATCTTCTCTTAGTGTATTATACAGAGAGGGGAAGATGAGGTAGTTTTGTCTGTGTCCGTTGCCGATGTCGCTTTCTATGCTTGTTCGTCGGCGGCAGTTTTATCTCCGTGTGCCTGGAGGATGTTTTTTTTTGACGCTACTCGCAGCGGCGTCTGCCGCAGACACTGCTCGGCCGAGAGCCGAGGGGAGGGGGAAAAGGGGCGTGGCTGTTGGCAGAAGCGAACAGGAAGGAGCGGTGGGCTGTTAGGTTCTGTCAGCCGAACGCGAACTGCGTTCCCAGTTGGTATTGTTTTAAGAACTCTTTCTACCTTCCAGGTTTGTCGGTTTTTTCAGATCAGAGGACTTATCTTCCTTCGAATTTTTGACGGGACTCTCAAAAAAATTTTTACCATTACTCTATAAAACAAAATCCAAATTTTCCAAAAATCCAAATAACCTAAGTTCCAGCTATGAACAATACTCGTTGATACGATAACATAATTTCAGTTATCGAAAATTCCAGCTCTCGCAACTTGATGATATCCAAAACCAGTTATCCACAACTCCATGTGTCCAACATTTCAATTTTAAGTATTCTAAAATCTCTTCATTCATTATGTGACTTCGACAAAAATTCGAATTCCAGGCAAATCACAATAATTAAAATATATTTTTCTAATACAAAATGTAATTAGTTTTTAGTCAATTTAAGTAACTTTATTATTATTTAATGATGTTGTGCTCTTAACATTTTAACGAACTTTACTGCAATACAAAATAAAACAACTCATTAGAAGAAATATTTTTTTCTTTTTTCATAATTACTTTCAAATAAAAGATGCTCATTTTCTTAAAATTATTTAAATCTGTCTTCTAATTATTCAGTCTCATCGAAACTTCGCTATAAGCAAAGAGCGTTTTAAAAAGTGTCTTTAAGCGGCAAACATTTGTTTGTATTGTGCAATAATTCGAAATATTAAAAGTAAATAAAATATATTTTCATATCTGAGGTCGTTACATTTACTTCAGAAAACTTTTAAGCAGTTTTTCTTTCTCTTTTATTTAAAAAGGAATGTTTTCCATGTTCATATATCGAAACATCCAGTTTCACCCTACTTACCTACGTTTTTTTCTAACTATTTTTTTTACGCGGAGAGAAGTTGCTTTTATAAGTGTTCATCAAAACATTTTCGTCCAATTAAAATTTTGTTCAAAATTATTAGTCCAATATTTTAAAAGTTCAATTCTGATAGCCCGTAGTATTTTTATCCAATTGTACATTTCGTCCATATACTTTTTTTATTTCTCAGAAAACTAGCCCCATATTCTCAATCCATCTCAATCCCCATATTTTCAATCGTAGCAAGTTGAATGAAATACTAATGCCATATCACAATGAATGACATTACAATTAATATAAAGAAAATGGACAACTGAAAACGTGACGGCAGTTTCATATCACGTAAATCCTGAAACACACGAGAGCACTTTAACGGACGTTAAAATCCGTACGTTGCAAAGTTTACCGACTAGAATGGGGCATGACACGAGCGTTTTGCCCGTCGTTCATTGCTCTGCTTGTGTGCCCGGAACACAGACGTGCGTTAAGTGACACTCGTGTGCCCGCCGGCTTAAACTACACAGCAATCTGCAAAACCGTGAAGATTTATATCACAGAAATTACACATTTTAAAACAAAAACCTTTAAGTTACATATGATTTCTTTAATTAATAAATATACGTCTTTTAGGTCCTATATTTTTTCGTAATAACTGCTCGACGTAGCTCCAAGCATTTCAAGAATAAATCTGAATTGAATTAGGCAGGGACAAAATACACATGACGAAGTATGACATGTGTCGTACGACCTTGGTAGACAGTTTGTCCTACACGTGTGTTCGACGTCAGTATAGTTAGTACATCTTCGTGGCAAACATTGATGTAATATCCTACTTGGTCTGTCACCTCACGTTCGATTGCAAGTCTTACCTTCGCGGACTTGCTTCAATGGCGAAATAGGAGTTCTGATTCTATGGTCTGATGTGTACCTACAGTGAGGTGTGAATCAAAATTCGAAATAAGTTACTTCATAAATTATTGTTTTAGACAGTCACTAGTGAAATCGGTTACTTTTGGGGCATTCACAGCGTTTTGAAAATTAAATGTTTCTATAACTGTTTAAAAAAGGCGGATTATGCACATTTCTATTCGCACGTGGAATTTATCATTTATTAATATCGTTTAAAAAGACGGTTCCCAAGGCAACTATCTTATTATAGTGAAAAACAAAAAATTTCACGCATAGAAATATAACTAAGTAAACACACACATCTCCGAGTAACGCTTTTTGCGTTTACAGCTCTGTATTACTGCTATTCCCAGAGATATCAAACATTTTATTTCAACATAAAATTACAAACTTTCTTAAAAGGTTTTAATTTTTATGAAGTTGTAGAAGAAATGAGGTTCATAATTATGTGAGCGAATGTTATGTTATGTTATGTTATAAACACGTTGTTTATGTTTATGCGTGCCTCGACCTACGATCTCGGGAAATATTTAATTTTCCGACCTTGAAAAAACACCTACTTCGGGTTTTTATATGAAAACAACTATTTTAGAACTGGTGCTAAAAGTGAGGCGATGCTCAAATATTGAGGAAAACTGTGAACAAAACAAAGAAAACAAAACACTTTCGTATATCCTCATCAGCTACTATTGTACTAAGTACTATTGTACTAACTAGCTACTATTGCACTAAGTAACCTAGTTCAAGTCATTTGTATGCTTCAATTATAATTACAAAAAGTCAGTGAGGCTGTCTAAAACTGTGTATGACACACGTGGTAAAAGTTATTTATTTTGCTCGTAGCATTGCTACACTCGGGCATATAGGCGTCATGTCACAATATTTCGTACTGTCAAAATAATATGTCTTTTTACCACTCGCACAATCGATAACTATTAACTACTCTCATACAATCGCAAGTATTTCTGCGATATGCTTCATATTTTGTTTGCAACAGGTGTTCTAAAACAATGTACTGAAAGGCCATAAATAGCCGGAACGTACTTTAAGAGATATACGCAAACGTGAATGTCATTCTGCAGTTTTCAAAGAAATGCATTCCTTAAAGAGAATACTTGGTTTAGAGAAAAAAACTTGACATTACTCAATTTTTATTTTGTCTGCTGCGTTCAAGTGTATAATGTATTTACTTTCACTCTCCATTTTTTTCCTTTTCTGAATCTTAATTTTCTTTTCTTTTGCTTAATATTTTTTCGTTCTCTTCGTCAGTTTTTTTCTCGTTATACATGCCTATCAGTATTAGACATTAAGAAGGCAAACGGAAAAAAAGACAAGAAGGTTCCCCTCTGAGACTCTACATATTCTTCTCACAGCCCGGAGCATCGCATTCACTGAAAATTTCGAGTCTTCAAAGAAGAAAGAAACTTTTTAACTACGTCAATTTAGAACTCTAGAATGCAAAATCCCGACGCAAACTTTCTAGAGTTTTTGTTCGCTCTTTTTTTAAAAAAAAAATACTTTCTGTCAAGGCAAGTCTCGGAACAAGTCGATTGTTTCCTTCTCTCGTGTTGCTCGTGGGAGAAGAGATGTTTTATTTTTCTTCTTGTCTTTTATAGAAGAGTGTTATATATCTCGCCTCATAAGTTTTATGATCGTTCTGGTTCGGCGTTTTATACGACTCGTCGTTGATGGCTGTTCCCGGTCGTTTTTCCCTTTTGCCACTTGGTGCGTGCCAGTGCACTTGGAGCGATAAAACCCTCGTTGGGGGCTTTTAACGAAGCGACATTTGATCGGTTACGTATGTCTTCCTTCGGAGTTCGAGAATACTTGGATACACTGGGTTTCGATATAGAGGACACCGGTTTATCCGTGTAGTAGTATTTTTTATACGTTTGATTGTTTTTATATTGTTGATTGATGGGGCGTCAACTGCTAAGCTTATTACTCCCGTAATTGTAGTATTTCTCGGCGGCGGCAATGGTGTAACGGTTAGCGTATCGGACTGTTCTGCCCAAGTTGGCGGGTACAAACCCGATCGAAGCCGTGGATTTTTAAGGCCGAAAAAATCCTTCATACGCCTTCCTTCGGAGAGGAAGTAAAGCCGGCTGTTCCCTGTAAGTGTGTTTATTTGCTTGTAAAAGATCGTCAATGACGCCTCTGAGCTAAATTCAATCGCCTATTTCGTCGCCCAAGAAATACCTCCTTTCTCCGCTACAGGGTGAAAGAAGCGTAGCGAAATTTGTGTGGTCAGACGGAAGAGCGGGCCTCATGGCGCGAGTCTCGCGATGTAAAATAACGCATCAATTCAATTCATTTTTTTATCGCGTGAGATGGCGGTGAACTTCCGCGGCTTGGAGGCGAGATCCGGCGCAGACATACATGGCTACTAGTGTTTTCCCAGCCATGTATCTCCCACCAGCTGGGCAGCGCCCCACCCGGGACAAGCTCTAAGTTCCCGATCAGTCGCCCGACATGTGTGGAAGTGTAGTACATATAAGTGTGTAAGAAAGGAACGAGGACAGGTCAAGAGAGAGGATGGAAAGATCGCGCGCGGTCCTTGGCCCGTTTGTTAGGGTACTGCTCCGACATTCGCCTTATGCTCAAGATATCACGGAAAACTATCGGTCAGAGTTAAAAGTCTACTTTACCGACCCAGCCATTAGATTTTATCCTCCAAACGACAGAGTTCGTCCTAGGTATCTAGCTGAAGTCGAAAATCCTGCCACCGTCGGGACTCAACCTCAGGGTCCGTCTGTCAGAGGCTCTGCTGTGACATCAATTGGGCCACATAAAGCGAGTCACTATATTTCGATGTACGAATACAGGACACTGATTTATTCGTATCATTCATGTTGAATTTTTTTATATTTTTATTGGTTAATAATTAGTATTATACAAGCATTCTCTTCTGACATGTTGTTAATTATGGGTTTTAAATGAATCGATGTTTTCGACAGAATTAGATTTCTATGAAATTAATTTACTTTCATTGCAAAACACTAAAAATTCACGTAAAAATGTTAATGGTTTCGTGTAAAATACACCAAGGAAATAAAAATAATGTAACAATTTTTTGTGGGAAATCACAACACTATATCTATTTTTGAAAATTTCCTCCGAACCGTTGAAAAAAAAGTGCAGTCAGATATAACGATTTATGTGCAGACGGACGAACAGGTGGCGGAATGATGGAAACAGACCTACAGTATGTTATAGGGGTTGTGGCGCGTTATCGTTGGCATAGTATTTATTATAATGATGATTGCCAAGCCATCGAAAGCTGCTCTTATAATAAAAACTATTGTTGGCAATGACAACGTTTATAATTATTTCATTACAGTGTGTTTGACATTATTGCATAAGGTACTATGATTATACACCAATTTGAATTTGGAGTAGTAAAACATTAATGTAACTTCAATATAAATTTAAAATAAATGTATTAAAAATAAATAATATAAATATTAAAAAATGTTAAATAAAATAATAAATATAATTAATATTAACGTTAAGGTATTTAATTGTGAACATTAGTGCATACTTGTAATGTAAACTTATTTTCTACATGAAATACGTTTGAGAGGTTTTAGGAGTTCTCCGTTGAAAACTACAAAAGCCCAAAAATTCCTAAACTGTTTATCAAGTCGCCATCAATACGTACATGGTATAGGCAAAACGCACTTAATTAAGAGTTGCTTGCTTTGTTTTTTTTTTTTCTTTTTTCATAGTGTCTGCAAATACGTATCAGAGAATTGACGCCGCTTATAAAATCAGTGATTCGCTTATGGCAGCAACGTGGACAGCGTTGAGGGTTCACTTTGTGACATTGAAGCCGAGACGGACGGACATTGCAACAGCGGCAGTGATTGATGGCCACTCGCACAAAGATTACGACTCGATTATGGCGAGTTTTTAACCCCCCCCCCTGAAGCAACATCAACGATTTAAGGGTATAAAGCGATATATGTTTTCCAGTGACGTCTTTATTGACAAGAACAATTTACCACTGCATTTCCTTTAGAATGAAGACCATAGGCGACGTGACTGCTTAGCTGAGATGGTTGTAATACATGAAGGACCATTTTTCTCTGGCTTCTAACATGCTGATTTTGTCCGTTTAAAAAAAAAACTCCACCCGCGCCTCCTATACCACCCACCCCTCCCACTCCACTATGCGCCCGGACCCTCCCCCTCCCCTACCCTCCCCTCTTCGCCCCTTCCAGCACCGCTCCTCTTGTCACCCGCGGCCCGCCCCGCCTTCCTGGCAAACAATGCTCCATAGATGCGTTGCAAATTGCACGAAAATAAATTGCGTTGAAACACCACCATCTGGGGTAACATTCTGAATCGCAACCGCCTACTTTTCGGGAGCATTCGCACTTGTGAATCTAATATTGTGTAGATGATGTTTTCAAACTCAATTGAATTCAAACACAGATACATGGAGTCATACGTAAATACAAACCTATACACGTACTTACGTAGATAAGTAGATACAGAATTAGACACATCCGTAAATACAACTTATTTTCATACATAGGTACATACGTAAATACATACGTACGTACACGCGTAGAAACATAATTGAATACCCACGTAAATACAAACGTCTACACATACGTAGAAACATACGTACGTGTAGAAACGTTAATATTTATTTAGATGCATATGTATATACGTATGTAGACGCACATGTAGATGTAGGTTCATATTTAGATACACACAATCAATTCATTCGTGTATACATACATGTGTACATACTTATTTGTTTAACGGACTTCGCTTAATGAGGAGGTGAAACAAACAGTGATAATTAAGAAGCCGCAGATGACATATGCCTGTCGCATCCGCGGTCGCGAAGTGGCGCGTGGCCGTGCGGTTGGCAACCCTGCGGCTTCCCGCACCAGCCGCCCCCGCCGCGCCGGCCTCGGCAGCGGCGCGGTGGCTCTGATTGAGTAATGACTGCCCGGATGAACCCCACCCCACCCCTCCCCTCCCCTCCGCTGCCCGCCCCCCACCTCGGTGCTATTAAAGGCGCACTGCAGCCTGTGCGCGGGGGAGGCACCGGTCTAGGAGCGGGTGCGGGGTGAGGTTTCGCTCGATTGCATCCCGCTCTCTAGTTGACCTCACACCCGCCTCCAAGGTTATCCTCCTTTCAGTTATGTCTACCTGAGAAAGCATATCCCAATTGCATCCTGCGGTCAGTTTTTCCAAAGCCAATTTCCAATTAATCTCCTTTCACTTTTGGCTACCTTCACTTTTGGTTACCCCAAGTCTCCCTTTCAGTTTTGTCTAGTTGAGAAAGATTATCCCGATTGCATCCAGATGTCGGGTTTTCCTCACACTCGCTTTTCAGTTATCTCCTTTCACTTTGGCCTACCTGGAAAGTACAGCTCGATTGCATCCCGTTCTCTGGTTTCCATCACACCCGCTTCCAATGTTATCCCCCTTTCAGTTTTATTTACCTGAGAAAGTGTAACCCGATTGCATCCTGCGGTCAGGTTTTCCCCACACCCGCTGTCCAATTAATCTACTTTCACGTTTGGCTATTTGGGAAGGCCCAGCTCGATTTCCTCCCTCTCTCTGGTTTCCCTCACACCTGCTTCTAAGGTTATCCCCCTTTCAGTTATGTCTACCTGAGAAAGCATATCCCGATTGCATCCTCCGGTCAGTTTTCTCAAACCCGATTTACAGTTAATCTCTTTCCACTTTTGGCTACCTGGGAATGCACAGCTCGATTGCATCCCGCTCTCTGGTTCCTCACACCCGCCTCCAAGGTTATCCTCCTTTCATTGGTCTACCGGAGAAAGCATACCCCGATTGCATCCTGCGACCAGGTTTTCTCCACACCTGCGGTCACATTTCACTCAAACCCACATCCTAGATAATCCACTTTCTCGTTTGGCTTCCTGGAAGGCACAGTTTGATTGCATCTCGCGGTCAGATTTCCACACACCCTCTTCCCAGATAATCTCCTTTCATTTTTGGTTACCTGGGAAGGCACATCCCGATTGTATCCCGAGGTCACTGAGGTTTCCCTCACACCCACTTCCCAGTTTCTCTTTTAGTTTGCGCTACCTGACACGATGTAGCCGTATTGCATCCTACGGTCAGGTTCTATTTCACCTGATTCCTAGATAATCCCCTTTCACTGTTGGCTAAGGGAGAAAGCTCAGCCCGAGAGCATGCCGGCCGGTGTTTTGGGGCGAGAAAGGGCCAAACAATGTAATAGTTACGTTACTATTCATGAGTTACGCAACAATTAGATGTTCTTGCCCCCAGTCGAGAGAAATCTCAAAATTCAGGTGAGCGTGACAGAAACTTTACAACTGTGTATGTTATCTAGCGAATATATATTTTTTTTAATCCTGCCTATTTTAGGGATAGACCCTGATGCCCGTTTATTTCCTAATTGAATCACTCCTAGAACCTCATAGATCCTCCTAGAACACATAAAAACTAGTTTCAATCATTTAAGAATATTCGTTACAGTTTAATTCCAAAATTACGAAGTTTCCTCATTGTTGTCACTCACATCACTAACCTCTGCAATAAAGGAGTTGAAGAAAATGAACATTGTTAAAAACATTAATCTGATAGTTTCCCGTTTCATACTCAATTACGAAAGCGGAAGGGCGATCTTGCAAGCAATGATAATTGAGCGAGCTCTTCCTTCCACCAATTACAAAACGGAACACCGATCGTGCGCGAGCTTTCCTTCCCATTCATTTTTATTCTCCCCCCTTACACTTACCTGATCTACACTACTACATTTGTCTAAATATCGCTCAGGTGCTTGGAGCTTGTCGCGAAAGGAGTGGTGCCCCGATAGGGGAGATACCTGGAGTTGAAATTCCCCTGCAAGCCGCTGTGCAGGTCGTCACTCACCATTCAGCGGCTTAGAATCACCGCCACCTCGCGGGTTAAAACATTCACTACAACAGCGGGAAAAATGATCATTGCAGTTGACGTGTCCGAAAACCACTCAATGTGTATTGCGAGTAGTATTATGACGTAAACATACAAAAGATATATAACGTACATAGTATTCAAATTGTAGGGAATCGAATCTGATCAAAAATGTAAGATATATGATTGAATAATAAACACATTCTTGTTTCCTTACAAAACATGTCGAAAGAAATTCAAAACGCGTTAATTAAACATTATAGAGAGCTGCTGTTTTATTAACTTGGCCGTTTTTCACCAACAATAGGAGAAGAAATTAACTCCACCTTCCAGGATAAAACATTCACTACTCTTACGAGAGAATGACATTAGCAGTTGATGTGCCCGGAAGTGTCAGTTAATCAATGTGTAGAAAGATTTCTGACATAAATATATAAAATATAACCTAAATACTGTCAAATTTTAAGGAATCGAATCCGATCAGAAATGTAAGATATTTGATGTAATAATAAACGACGTTTTGTTTCCTTACAAATTGCGTCGGTACAAGTTGAAAACACGTTCCGTCCCATGAACATTATAGAGAACTGCTGTTTTATTAACTTGGCCTTGTCAAGCGTCGACGATTCTCACTCTTCTGTCCGCCGGTTTGAACATGATTCAATCAGCGCATACATTTTTCATGGGCAAAGCGGCCGATAGCATAAATGAATATTGATGAAAATTATTGAAGTTGATTTTGATAAACTTTCAATTTGTGTTTTCATTTTTACCCGTGTGGGCTGTTACTTTTTTTTTCTGCCGACTGCGATAAAAATGCAAATACATGGAAACTGGAATCTCCATAAGACTGAATATAAAGTTGTATCGAAATTCGGTTTTGGTTAGCGTTTGTTGTATTACAAAAATCTGATTAATGCTGCCTTTGCGCCCAATATCACAAGTTCTTTCGTGCTGCCGAGATGAAACGCGCTGAGTCTGTGTAGAATGATTGCGATAGGAAAAGTGAATGAAATTCTTCAACACTACAGATAATTCAAAAGATTTCTAAAGTTAATTTTGTTCGCGAAATCTTTCTTTTATGAAACTAAAATTGTTTTCTCTTTGAAAGGTTTTTGTTGGTAATTGTGACTTAAAACTATTGTTTTGATAATGATGCTTACCATGTTGGGGTCTGCTGTTCACTTAGTTAATTTTCAGCCAACCCTAGCAGCTGGCTATTTTTTTCTTGTACACATCGTTTGAAAATTCTTCAATTAGTAATATTTTTTTTCTCAATTATCAAATAAATGTTACTTAAAATATACTCAAAGTGTGGTGATAACTTAAAATTCTTTTTCGTATAAAATATTTACAAATGTAAAATTAACATCTAGGAATAGTTTTAATCGTATAATCTGAAAAAGACAAAATTATTGTCGAATTTCGATGTTTTTAACGTAAAATTAGTATTTAGCCATTAGTTGTAAACAGACTAGGTAAAGTTATTGGTCGTTAATAATAGTTATTTGTGTTACTAGTTCTTTAAATGAGTCTTTAGCAACAAGGCCGAAGATTAGCTACTACCCGTAGGGAAGGCAAAGCCGAGTAGTATCGGTCGAATTCTTAAAGACTCTGTAAAGACTGCAACTCGATATATTCCTGTATTTAAAAGAAAATATCGGGCTCATGGATCATCAGTTTCTCAAAGGACGATGGCACACATTCACAAGTACAATTTTTAAAAGTTTTCTATGGTAATGAATGTCATTCAGTATCTGATTTGAATAAGTTTTAAATTATTATAAATCGATAAATAAGAATAAATTTCAACTTCAGCACCATTAAAAAAAATTTAATAGAACATATCAAGATGGCTGGACACTACACCTGTAGCTTCAGATCATCCATAATTTACTACTGCATTACTAATTTACTGTAGCTGTCGTGCTGCTCCTAGAAAAATCACCTTGCGCTACTGGAATGTATGTTACTAATTTCCAATGCGCGTAGAAATTGAGAGAAAAAATTGTATCCTCCTGTCGTATGGGAAGTGTGCTTTTTTGTTAAGGTCGCATCAACTGCTAGGTTATTAGCGACCACTATTGCGTGTAACGGTATGATAATTGATGCTAACACGATAATGATGATGATGGGGGTAAACGGACGAACACAATACAACCATGCCCTAGGCGGGACTCGAACCCGCGATTCTTCGGTCCGAGAAAGTGTGCGTTGTTTCGTTAATTTCGCAAGAACTCAGGAAAATTCCAGAAATAAAGAAAGTGCTTCGATTTTGATCGAAAAATGTAAATATTTGATTGTGTTATCTCCTGCCGCCAACTGACTGGATTATCAAACTCAGTGTGCCACTGCTTAGGATATAGCTGACGTGTTGCGATAGCAAATTCCAAGGAAAAGTCCGCCTGCCATTAAATAGTGCTATTCACACGCTGTTTTATGGAACACTTAACGTTTTTTGTTATTCTTGATATGTAAAGAACGTTTGTACCATTTATTTATAAACTGCGTTATTGCAGTGTTCGTGAAGGCTACTTCAGTAAAATATTTTGAATTCATTGCAGTGTGGTACTAGAGAGTTTTTTATTTGTTATTGTTGAGCAGCGAGCGTTTTATACTCTCGGAAACCATTTTGTGTGGTTTTGTAGAGCAACACTGCTTCTGTCCCCTAGTGAATTGACGATTTTCTCTTTTTTTTCCTACGCCCCCTGGGATCCTCGTTGGGCACAGTGTGCCCTGAAGCCGCTACGTGTCTCTCGGCCCTGATGACGTCAGAAAAGCGCCCTGAACTTCCGTAAATTGTATGAATTAATTTAATTCCGACCAATTGGATTTCGTTTTGTGACTGCATGGCCCTAAGGAAGAGGCCTCCTGCTATTAAATATTCAAATTCATGTGTTGCTTAACAGAACAGTAGCTTTTATTCTATATTTTTGGTATGTATAGAACTGTTTTAGTGTGCATTAACATACTATATTATTGCAATATTCACGAAGACCACTTTGTTAAAATATTTAATTTATTGAAGGGTTAAACGATATTTATTTCTTGTTCTTGAGCAATGTCGGTTTCATTTTCTGGAAAATCATTTTTTTTGTTTTCGTCTAGTAGAATTTTTGCTGCTGCAGTGCCACTAGTTAATTGACGAATTTCTTCTTCTTCTTCTTCTTCTTCTTCTTCTTCTTCTTCTTCTTCTTCTTCTTTTTCCTACGCCCCCTGGGATCCTGTGGTTGGGCCCAGTGTGCCCTGGAGCCGGCACGTGTCTCTAGGCCCTGATGGCGTCGAAGAATCGTCAGGGACTTCCGCTCCGTAAATTGTATGGATTAATTTAATTACGTCCAATTGGATTACGACGTCGCCGTCGCCGCCGCCGCCGCCGCCGCCGCCGCCGCCGGCACCGCCTCCTCCTCCTCCTGGAGAGATTTGACGCGAGCCGTTTGAGTCTTGGGCTGAGAGGGGAGGGCTAAGGTTTACGTAAAGGACTGTCAATCTCCCTAATGTGACGGCGCATTGTGGCGTTTGTTGGCGGTGCGGGGGGAGGAGGAAGGTTGCGGGAGAAGTTATTTGGGGAGGTGAAATGGTGATGTAGGGGGAGGACGCTCAAATGTCTCAACAGACATTTACAACGGACCATTGAGGCCTTCCGGGTAGGAAGCCCGAACTCAGTAACACAAGATTCGAGGGAACGGCGTTACAGCGTTTTCCACACGAGGTGAACTCAGCAACATTCAGTATCGGCAGTTTCTAGCCGATCCTGTGGCCGAGCTCGCTGAGGCAGTAATGCCGTAGCGACCTCGGATCAAAGGATCGCGGGTTCGAGTCCCGCCTCAAGCATGGTTGTATTGTGTTCGTGCTTTCGCACCTCCTATCATCATCAAATCATAACCTCACAGTTACCACACCGTTACAAGTAATAGTGGTTGCTAATGACCAAGAAGTTGATGCGACCTTAAATAACAACAAAAAAATGCTCTAGGAGGTAGTATTTTCTGTGAAAAAAGAGGGACGAACTCCAATTTAGTCGTGTATACTGGTACCTTTGGACGTGAGCAACATTGATATACTTCACAATAGTGTATTAAAAATAATCGAACGCCGAAGAGAAGATTTGAAATGTCAGATAGCTTGACGCTGTTTTCGCTGAGATCGCTAAAGCATTGTATTCTCCAAGCTCGGGCATATTCATTATTTGCGTCGGTTAGAATCTTCTTCTGAGCCCGTGCATAGTTACTATAACCCTTTGGTGAAGTTGGAAGGAGATACTACTCTAAACTGGTGGTCACCCATAGAAATAAATAAGTAAATAAATCATACCTACCTCGTTCTTGGGAAAATAATCTCTCCTATATTTTAATGATATAAAGGTTTATTTCTCTCGGACGTGTATGTAATATATCAAAAGATCTCAAATTAGTTACACCTTCTCGGCAAAATTATCATTAGAAAATAAAATACTTGTTATGTACCCTTAAATAATGTCTTAAAATATTCAGGCGCTTAAGCTTCGTTTTCTGTTAACTTGAAGTATTATTAATATAGAATGCGTTTTCAAATGAAATCTTTATTTTGGTTTAAATAGGGTTGTTCTCGATAAGCCATAACCCAACTGAGATGTTTTGGTATGTTGTGGATTTTGAAAATTGTTACAGCTGTGAAATATAATTATCAGCGGTGAATTATTTTTTCACTAAATAATAAAATATTTTGTTGCTAAAAGCAACGGAAAAAATAGTGTTGATAATGGGTGAAATAATTTATAGCACACAAAAGGTAAAGTATTTTATTCATCCTCCTTTTGAAATGTCTTCCTTGGCTGGTGAAGTCGTTTGATGTTCAAGCGTTTCTCTAGTGCAAATTAAATCTTACTTTCTTCTGTTAGACAACAAATTACAATGAATTATTGTTTCATTTTGGCCATCTTGAACCTACAACATCGTATTTAATAAGAAAAATAATTTATCGTACGTTTTATTTTCATGATTTTTCTCCTTCGCGTGCTGTGTACACAAACTTCGAGCTTCTATAACCGGTAATCTTTCCAACCGACGTCGCTTCCTTCCGAGAAGTGAACCCGAGATTATGCTCGAACTCTCGAACTGAGTCGACAAGAGAAGTCGCGAGTTGCTGACGGCAGAGGGCGATGGATGCGGTGCCTTAAGAGAACGTTGGCTGTTTCCGAAGCCCAAGAGCGGTCTGGTTTCTGAGCAAGATAATACGACTTCTGTGGGTTTCCTGGCTTTCTGGAACTTTACTCAATGGTTGCCAAACTCTCAAATGGATGGAAGTGCTTACATTCGGGCGGGAGAGTTCGCTTTAAGTCTTCGGTTTGCAATACCTCGCGGTTTGTAAGATCCTCATCTGAGTATAAAGTTTTTTTATATTGTTCGTTATATTATTTTCGTAGCTCGATTTTGCTAAAAATGCCGCTGTGCATTTCAATTAACACTCCATCACTCGCGCCGTTGGATAGATCCAAATATAAGTTTCTTTTCTAATTAAAGAAGGAATGTTAGCCTTCCGCAAATAAAAACAATGATTCTATTACTCTAACGGAGTCTACGAGGGATATCAATACACTTTTTGTCTCTGTTAAGCAGTGTCGTCACATCCTGAAGACAAATCGGTGTGCCTGTTTGACAGTATCCAACATGCGAGTGTTGGCGTATGGAACGCTTTTTTTGCATACTTAATCAAAATAATTTTTTTCTGTAATACGATAGAGTTCAATATTTGAAACACGTTGATGCGTTTCTCTTCGTTACTACGCAAAACGTTAACATTAGAGGATTTGGAAAACTAAATAATCCGGGCGTTGGGCGTAGTCCTAAATAATTCGGGCTACGAATATCCGCCCGATTGATGGAAATATAATAAAAGCTTCAAATATAGTTTGTAAATATTTCTGCTGTTTTTTTTCATAGTATATTCAATCATAATATGAGTACGGATAAATAAATATAATGTGTTAATGATGTTAATAAAAATAGAGAACTTATCCGACCAACGTCCGAGTACTCGTATTACGTATAACCTCGCCAGTGACGGAATGTAAATATCAATTTCTGAAATTCTAAGAATACAGGTTTGGTTCCTGCTTGCAACTGTCATTACTTTCCCCCATTGGAATTTAGGTGCAACTTATTTTAGAAAATTAAAAAGAGAAAGGATTAGCATTGCAAGGATCAACATAAAATTTTAGTGTGACAAAAGAATACTTCTTTTTGTCACAAAAATGTTTGGGAATACTATGATGTCAAAAGACGTATAGTTTTGTTTTTGAAAGAAATAAAACACTTCGAAAAATAAAATAAATAATACTTAATTCATTATTCTATGAGATTTGTGCAAAAAGAAGAGAGAAGCACGAAAGACCTAAACAAAACGGAATGAGAAATTGTGCGGAAGCACAGCAGATTGCGTGAGAGTGGATAAGTACAATCTTAACGATCTATCCGTAGATCATACTTACTCTGAATTACAATACCTCGTATTAATTCATGAGTAATTATAAAGCAGTAATAATTATTAACTTGTCTCTCCTGTTAGACCGACTAAATACTTTTAGTGTTCTACGCAAGTGATGAATATGCAAATATGTGAGCACATGTAATATGACCGTGTATTTATGCACCTGTGCGTATATAAGTATGGGATCGCGTTATCTGCATACATACGTAACTCTGTGCCGTTGCTTTTGTGTAGGTGCAGAAATTTTGAAGAAAGGGTATCAATTCTAGCTCGACTTCTGAATATTTTGAAAGTATTATTAAAAAATTTGAAGATTGATTGAAGATTAATTACGCTCAAACTTCATTTTCTCAAGAACAGTCCCTATTTTTCAATTTGCAGGTTTTATTCTTCGAAAATATTCGTAAAGTCATATTTGAATTCGAGTATTCGGGATTCAAAATATTGAAGAAAGAAAAAACAAACAAACTGAAAAAATACTTTTTCGCGCTAATAGATGGTAGCAGAGAAAAGGGTGGGATAAATACTAAAATGTAACTCATATTAAATATAACGAAAAGGATCACGAAGGATAAGGTATCGACAATAACTAGTACTAGGAAGTGTGTGCCATTCTGTAGCACCAGTTGTAGCCTAATCTGTACACATCTGTGCGTACAATGCAGTACGTCTTTGTGTGCGTGCGTGCGCGCGTGTGTGTGTGTGTGTGAGTGAGGCGTGGCAAATCCCACGCTTCGCCGCGCACGACATGAGGGGGGAGAGGAGGGCTGGGGGCGGGGCGTTGTGCGCAGTCAGGGGCGGCGCAGAATTTCTGCTGCGCATGCAGCACTCGGCTCCCCACGCGCCGCCTCCACCGCCCCTACTGCCTCCACCTCCGCTTCGGCCTCCGCCTCCCACCGCCCTCTGTCCGCCGTCTCCCGCCGCCCCGCCCCCCGCAAAGCGACCGCCACCATCACCACACCACACCATCTCCTAAGAACATCACCATCACCACACCACTACCCACCGCCTGCCGCCACCGCCGCCATCACCACCGCCGCCGCCGCCTTCCCCGCCTCAGACCCCCTGCCCCGCCTCCGTCGCGCCCTCGCCCTGCCTCCGCCCCCGCCTCCGACTCGCCCCGCCCGCCTCTACCCCGCCACCACCACCACCACCACCAACCAACCACCTCTGTCGTCGCCACCGCCACGAATTGCCAACGCTGCTACTGCCACTGCCCACCGCCTCTGTCCCGCTCCGCCGCCGCCGCCCGCCGCAAAGCCGACCGCCAACCATCAACCACCACCAACCACCATCTCCAAGAACATCACCATCACCACCCACCACTGACCACCCCCGCCGCCACCGCCGCCATCACCACCGCCGCCGCCGCCCTCCCCGCCTCAGACCCTGCCCGCCTCGCGTCTCGCCCTCGCCCTAGCCTCCGCCCCGCCTCCGAATCGCCCCGGCCGCCTCTACCCCGCCGCCACCACCACCACCACCACACCACCACCACCACCACCACCACTACCACCACTACCACCACCACCACTACTACCACCACCACCACCACCACCACTACCACCACCACCACCACCGCCACCGCCTCTGTCGCCGTCTCCGCCGCCGCCGCCTCCGCATGCGTGGCGTCGTCGCGGCTTCCGCCTGACACGCCTGACACGCCTGACACGCCTGACGCAGCTGAAGCCGCCTCCGCTTCCCTTGCCAGCTGCGTCGCATTCAGCCGCTGTCTGGAGGAGAAGTCTAGCGGCCGGCTGCTTTGAACGTACTTTTCCTATCAACATGCGGCGAATGCCGGAGCAGTGCCCTAACAAACGGGCCACGTACCGCGCACGATCTTTGCTTCCTCTTTCTTGCTCCTCCTCTCCTCTTATTTGCACACATGCCGGGAGACTGGTCGGAAACTTACATAACGTCCCGGCTGGAGCGGTGCACAGCTGGTAGGAGAATCGTGGTTTAGGAAAACCCGCAAGCCGACTTATAGAACGGTGCCGGAACTCACCTGACAACGGGAAAACACTGCCACCTGCATCAAACACTACCACCAGCATCAGAAAAAAACTTTCGTTATAATAAGTTGTTGACCATGGTAGTTGAAGTGGCTGAAAACAATCAATCAATTCTCTCACCCTTCATCTGTTTCGCTAAACTCTCGACTAAAGTCGTCGTTTTGCCATCCCCGTCCTCCCTGGTATATACTTCGTAAATTTGTAAGTTTTAGTAGTCTGCAAGTGGAATACATAGGCGACATTTAATTATGCTGAATCTAAGTTCTACTGAACTAAATTATACTGGAGCACGGTCCGAACCAAGGAAAGCTCTATGCTGTCTACTGCTCCAGATATCTTGTAGTGTGGTGCTTGCGTAGAGAATCTCGATTAATTGGTATGCATGATTCGAGTATTTATTATGGGAAGACGGTAAATAGTCGTTTTGGTTTTTACTGTGCGTATCCTAAAATATTCGTTTGGTACCTAGCTTTGGGTCTGAAAGATTGGTACTATCACCAAGACCTATTTTTTCGGGTCAATGTTTTTATCATTTGTTTCATTAATTTCTTTATTATGAATTAACATATGAAGTTAACTACTAGTATTACTTGTGTCGTTCTTTACATAATATTCAGATGCATTAATGGATATTGAAACTGCAGTTAATGTTTAATTTTCATTTCTTTTTATAGTGATTACATGTAACTCAACAAATACGAACAATTTTTCATTACAGCTGTCCAATTTTTCACTGTCTACTTTACATGTACCCTTAATCTAGCAGTAATCCCTCTAATCTGGCAACACTGCTGTAGACATCGATGTAAAATGCGGCTTGGAGACGATGTTAAGCTAGATTTCATTAATTCATTCTAATCATCTTGACCTCTTTCCTTTCCTGCCAAGAGCATAAAGTCGAGCCAACATTCATTAGTGAAAGTGGCACGCATGCACAGCCTGAGCTAATTTCCTCCCCGGCTTTGTCGGGAGATCTTTTGTTTCCCTAGGGGCGAATCATTGTTTCAATATACTACTCTACAAATGGAGTAATAAGTAAACATACTTAGTTTTGATTGCGGGCAGATTGTAATTAAATGCCGTTCTTTTTCATTTTTTATCAATGTCTTTTAATAAATACAATCATTTTATGTTATGACAAAAGGAAATGACCCATTTGTATACATTTTTTTGCATTTTTCGTCCGTATAGACTAAGTAATTTTTTACTTTTCCTCGTCATTTTTAAAGCATTTTCACCTGATTTAGTCGATTTTAATATCGTTGTACTTGCGTGGTTCTTGCTTCAAATAATGTTTACGACATGCATCAAATGTTCTCCACAGAATTCCTGATTAGCCTACTGGAATTCTTCCCTCAGCTTATGACATTGATCTCAGCTTGTTACATGGTATGTAAGCTAAGATTCTTGAAACCCCTATCAGCGCCATTACCGGTAAAGACAGAGATTTCTTGGTAAAGCACGGTCCAAACCAAAACGTTTGCAAACTGAGTTCACTTAAACGAAAGAAAGAAGCCTCGATTACATAAGTAACATATCCAACAGCTTGAGTTATGTATTTTTACTGGAATTAAGTTTGTAAGGCTCACGTAGGATCTTGCATTTGCTCAACATTGTTTTCAGGACGATACTTTGGAGGAAACGCAATTAATGAAATTTCTCCGTATAACTCTTACATACGGATATAAATGTCATATATTACGATGTGAATGTGACAGGAAACGTCAATTTAAATTCAATAATGCATTAAATACATACCACTTACGATAACAATAAGGGAAAAAGTCGTTAAAAATTGATTAAATTTGCAAACATAGAGAACATTGTAAAGTGGTGAAATATTTTGGTGCAATACTTTTTTAGTACAAGGTAAGAGTATGTATGTAGTATATAAAAATATTAATAATATATTATGTTTATAATTTAATGTAAATAATTTTAATTTACCTTCTATGTAACATTGTAAAATAAAAACTATAATTTCGTAATTTGTAATATTGCTTTTGTAATTTTGCTTATTATATGGTTTTTGTTCACAGGTGAGTACGCGAAAAATATTGGCTTAACACCGTGACCAAATTGGTGAGTCTTGTGAAATGAACTTGTTTATTAAACCATTTTATTCGAGAATGTTTGTCACTCTCGCTTGCTTTTTTTATTTAATAATTACATGCCTTTGGCCAGTTATACCCTTGGCAGCAGAAGATGAACAAATTGAATAATAAATATAGAAAATGAGTAGCTATAAAAATGTAGCTCAAGAATGAGGAACAAAACTATTTCATGTGTTTAAATAAGATTCGGAAGGAGGTTATGGAGGTTCCAAGAATTGTTTTGGTATTTTACGCTTTCGTCGATCACTGTTTGTTGACAATATGTTGTACGTCTGTTGCGAATGTAAGATTCATAATATTAGACATTTGAAGGAGGAAAAAAGTTGTCTGCCCAATATTGGAGGCAAATCGTATAAATGCTTCTAGCAAATAAGAATCGTATTGAATCAAGAGAAAATCTTATCCTCTCCGTTAAAGAACTGCTTAATACTAAAATTTTCAAAACTACCCACAAGAAACAAGTTGCTCTGATCATCAACATGACTCAGTGAATCGTTAACATACTTCACTGTTACCCTAAATACTTTTCGATGCAGAGAAAACTATTGTAATACTTCATTTTCAAACTATTCCCCTCTGTGCGTTTATCGGGAAAATGTTTTACGCTGTAAAATGTATGTTTTGATCATTTTACTAGATGGGTGACAGATACAATTTTAAAGCTTGGCCATGTATTAATACATGAAGTCTTGTCGCGCGAGTAAACCAACTGTCATGTTCACTTGTTTTAATAGAACATTGTTCAATAAACACGCATATCCTCATTAATAGCATTTTTATTCTCTTTTGTGTGCAGGATGAGGAAAAAAATGAAAATAAATTGATAAAAAATCAAAGCATTTCTATGTGTTTGATGATCTAAATTGTTTTGCGTTTTAAAAATACTGTCAGACGTTAATTATGTTAATATAGAACGTGCAGAACCACAAATAGAACATCATTTTTACTTGTTTTGTTTACTGAAAAACAATTTTGCACTGGAAGTATTATTTTAATTTACGGTTCGTTAATTTTAAACTTTATTTTGCAATAATTTAACCATTAACGGTTTATTTATATGCATTAACGCAACTTCTGATGTCTTCTAAAGAAACTTATGTGCTAAATAAGAGTTAAAAGAAATAAGTTAGAATATATGATTATTCTATAAGGAATATTTTATAATTTATGCAGAAAGATCTATGAAGCCGAACTTTTATATCCAGTTTTTTTAGTTTTTTGAAGGGAAAGGCATCTGGTTTGTGTTTTACCAATAAATTATGATGTGCAAAAATATGCGAAAGAAAGGATTGCACACGGATTGTGTCTCGCTGCTTAAGGTACGAATTTAATTAAATCAATTAAACAAAGTTCAACTAAAATAACGTTGTTTCTAAATTAAATACAGAACAATGTAATACACACGGCTTGTGCACTAATAAAATGCAACCACTTAATAAAACAAATCTCAATTCTTTTTCTTTATTTTAATAAACGACAAAATAAATAAAATTATCTTATACAAAAACATTTTCATGTAACAAAAGTATCAGCAGATCTTCAAATGAACAATCGAATAAAAAACGAGCTATTTACATGAGTCTGCAAAAACTACGTATTCCTTTGCGAAAGTTAAAAAGCAGCGAAGTTCTTTCATATTTCGCTCGTCTTGAAAATGAATATCCGAATTGAAATAATCGAGCAACAAATTGAAAAAATAAATCGATATGTACATTAATCGGTGTAAAAATAATCGATTTCAGTTTTTCGATTAATCGTATAAAATAATCGCTCGTTGTACTAATCGCTATTAAATCGCGCGTCCCCTACTGTACAACAATATGCATCCTCACACAGAATAAGTTTATTGTAAACCGGCTTCAATTTGTATGGCGGTGGGGGCGGATGCTGGGCCGCGGACTGTACAGTCTTTCTCCGCTTACACGAGCGGGCGTTCGTTCGCAGCAAGATTCATACGCAGATTTCTGCGCCCACTTCTCGTGCTAGCTGCGGAGCGTGCGCTGTTCGCCCGCGATGGATCATCGCAAACGGCGTGATGCGGCGCCGTGAAATACGCTCGCTTTGGACCTCTCCCTCTATCTCCTACTCTCTCTCTATCCCTCTATCTCTGTCTCCCTCTCACTCTCTCTTACTCTCTCTGTCTCTCTATCCCTCTATCTATCTATCTATCTATCTATCTGTCTGTCGTCTGCCTCTCTCTCTGTCTGTCTGTCTCTCTCTGTCTATCTCTGTCTGTCTCTCTCTGTCTATCTATGTCTGTCTCTCTGTCTGTCTCTGTCTGTCTCTCTCTGTCTATCTCTGTCTGTCTCTCTCTGTCTATCTATGTCTGTCTCTCTCTGTGTATCTCTGTCTGTCTCTGTCTGTCTCTCTCTGTCTCTCTATCTGTCTCTCTCTATCTGTCTCTCTCTGTCTGTCTCTCTCTGTCTGTCTCTCTCTGTCTGTCTGCCTCTCTCTGTCTGTCTGCCTCTCTCTGCCTGCCTGCCTGCCTGCCTGTCTGCCTGCCTGCCTCTCTCTGTCTCTCTCTCTCTCTCTCTCTCTCTCTCTCTCTCTCTCTCTCTCTCTCTCTCTCTCTCTTCTATCGCGCCCACGTAAAAACGTTTGAGTGGCCGGAGCAGATGGCCACGACGGAGGACATCGCACGTCCCTGCTACATTATTTCTATTGGGACTGAATAGAGCAAAGGTGTTTAAATTATTATTATTATTATTATTATTATTATTATTATTATGGTCATTATTATCATTGTTATTATTATTATTGGTATTAATTCAAATAATAATAGTAAAAGACAAATATACTTATATTTTTGTCAATAAAAAGGTAATTTTTAAAAAAAGTATTTCATTTAACAATACGTTTAGAGTAGCCGAGCTTCTTAACCGAGCTCTGTGAAGCCATGGATGTGAAGTAGCTCAAGACACCGTGGGTCCCTGGATAGTTGACCATCTGGGAATTCCAGACACTGTTGGTGCTGAGCCCCTGGCCGATAGGGATAAAACGCAATGGCTTACAACTTGACTTCATGTGTGTTGGAATTAAGTGCGAGGAGAATTACTCGACATTTAATACAAAAAAGACTTGGAACGTTGTTACGCAAATAACCGATATTTTTAAGAAGTATGATCTCAGTACTCGTTTGGTTCCTTATAGTTATAACAACGTTCATGAGAGGCGATCCACTGTAATGATCATGTATTGAGATAACTGAATGCATTCGTTTTGTTTTCAGGCAGATTCAAAGATTTCTGAATTCGCTAAAAGGGTCGTACTTGTTTGAACACAATCCTTGTCACATGGATGTTACAGATGCTGATACTTTACTTCATTGCACGTCCTGCAGTCATCACCAAAAAAAAACACATAGGGGCATCTACAGGGACATCTGGACACTTTGCTTGCAACTGTTGCGAAGTGTATTAAATCTAATTACTTCATGAGCCTTATTAACGACATTCTTACTTCGTAATTGAAAAGTAATTTTTCTAAAGTTTTGTTGAGAAAACCCAAGTCTTACAGGAGTTTATTAATATAGTGCAATTAATGGACTGAGTCTTTTAAACAATGCTGATCCCTAATGGCACTTGTAACTAAATTCAGATTTTGTAATTTCGGATGTAGGTTTTGTAACAGCATATTCCTTGGAAGTTCGTGACATTAAAAGTTACCTTTCCAAGAAAGTGGTAATAGTTTTTTGGGGTTTTAAGTTCCTGGAACTTGCAATTCGAAATGTGTTTCAATGTAATACTTAACGAGGGAACAAAAGTGGTCTGAAGAAGATAATATTCGCACAGAAATATTGCATCACAGGCAGAGGCGTAAGAAAGACAACAAATTACACAATTTTGTAAAATGGCGCTTTCCCTTGTATATTCGTAGAGAACACTCTAGAGCGCGTTTTCAAGTCTGCCTTTTTTTAGTTCACTCTTTAAGGCAGATTCTAAGAATAAACGGTCGCTCCGAATGGCAAACAACGCTACTTTGCAGTTAAGAAATTGATGTGTTCCTTTCTTTATGAACACATGCTCGCTGTGTGTGTTCCATCGTTTGTTCCTGAATTTCTTACCGCCATTCTCTCCCTCCGCTTTTTCATCCATCAAGACAATAAGCCACGACGTGCCCCGGGCCGCTGTTTGGAAGGCAAGGAATTTTTAATAATGGATTCCAAATATTCATTTTCTTTGGTATTCTCTCTCTCTCTCTTTCTCTCTATCCCTTTCTTTCCCTCCCTCTTCCTCTCTCTCATATGACGTGCGTCTTTGTACCACCACGGAAAATCGTTTTCGTACAGTCATATTCTTATAATGTTGAGGTTAATGGTGTGGTATAATTCAGAGTAGTCTATTACCATCTGAGGACTCTAGGAGTGAAATGATGGATAAGAAACAAAGAAGACAGAAGAGAGTAGACTACCATAATGAATGAAGCCATGGCAAAACGATAGTGTCGGAGAACAGATAGAAGGACAAGAAGAAGAAGAAGAAGAAGAAGAAGAAGAAGAAGAAGAAGAAGCAGGATAAGGTCTATTACCATCCCATACAACTTTCATTTTACCGAGGGGGGGGAATCACATCACCAATGGGCACTTTGAGCAAAACTCGTATCCTCACCTCTCTGATGTTAAACTACCCGTTGTACTGATACCTTTTAGTCGGTGCACGCGATCCATGTATGTGCCTCTAACCTGGTTGGAAACGTCTCGCCAGCTCGTGGCTTAAGAGTTTTACAGCGTAGTGGCGGAGTTGCTTCAAACTATTTTGAAAAATTCTATAATGCACAATGACACATTTAATTAAAAAGAGTCATAGGGCTGTGGCAGAAATGTAGTTTTCTCCAGGACAATAGTTTCGTCTCCTCTTGTGTTTGAGACTGCTAACGGCTACGCTTTATCTTCTTCACAACCTATGAAAATTGGCTTATTGATTGATTGGTGATCAATCGAGCGCGTTTTGATAAAGATATTAGTGTCGTATGTGTAGTGCATGTTTTATCGTCATGTGGCTGTGGTCTTCCCCAGCAGGATGGCGAGATCTGGCGCTAACCTACACTTTGGTTTGCTGAATTTACGTCAGCCAGGTATCGCCCTCCAGCAGGACACAGTCCCAGCCGGAACAAGCTCTAAACTTCCGACTTGTCTCTCGACATGTGCGTTAGAGTGGTGCATTTAAGCGTAACCATGTGGAAGGGTTCACGATAGGACAGAAAAGAGGTAGGAAAGATTGCGATCCATTGTCGTTCATTTGTTAGGGCATTCGCCTGCTGTTGATCAGCAGAAACCATGAAAAACTACCAATCTGAACAGCCGACCGCAAGAATTCCCCTCCAGACAGCGACTCAATTCGTCCTAGCGGACAAGCTAGTGTCGAGAATGCTGCCACTGTGGGGAGTGTAACCCTAGGACCTCCCGGTCAGAGGCACTGCAGGGACATCAGTCGATGCCCTGAGCCACCTCTCCCAGTAACTTCGCTCGTAACCTAGCTGTGTATGTAGTGTGGAAAATGCTGCCCCCGTGGGGAGTGGAACCCTTGGACCTCCGGGTCAGAGGCACCGTAATGACATCCGCGAGCTCCTTTGACCGGTCTATAGAAACCATCTGCGCGGAGCCCTGGCGGCTGCAATGGCCGGTCGCTGGCTACGCCCGTGAATGCGGGGCAGAGACTGTACACACGCGGGCCGCTGCGCGCGCAGAGACAGACACTCGGGGCGTAATACCGCATTCATTCGCTGCACAATTCATGGCCTACTGCGCGCGCCGTCCATTCATCTCCCAGGCGACGTCAGCAGCACTTGCGATCGAGCGGGGCACAGAGCCTGCCCCCCCCCTCGACGGTCTGCCCTTCCCGCGTGCCCTCTAGGGCTCCGCGCTCGCGCCTGCCGGCCGGTCGGTCGGTCGGTCGGGCGAAGCCGTTTGTCTCTGCCAGCGTCAGAGCCTGGCCGCATCGCGTTGCTCTGGCTACTGGGATGAGTGGCGCGGCACGAGGGTTGCCGAGGGCAGCCGAAGGTACACGTAGGTACACAGTAGGTACACGAAGGTACGCGAAGGTACGCGAAGGTACGCGAAGGTACGCGAAGATATGCGAAGATATGCGAAGATACACGAAGGTACACGAGGGTACACGAGGGTACACGAGGGTACACGAAGGTACACGAAGGTACACGAAGGTACACGAAGGTATGCAAAGGTATACGATGGTACCCGAAGGTACGCAAAGGTACGCCAAGGTACACGAAATTACACGAAAGTACACGAAAGTATACGAAGGTACGAAATATGAATGATTGACATTCCGCGTCTGTGACAGACCGCGTTAATTACTAAGGTCGGTTATCCCGTAAATGTAGAGCATGTTTTTTGCACGTGTGGTGGCAGTGATCTTACCCCACTGTGCGGTGAGATTCGGCGCCGTCCTTCTGTCGGCTAGCGGAGTTTTCCCCAACCAGTTATCTCTCACCATCGGAGCATCACCTCAACCAGAACTAGCCCCTGACGGGTCTCCTGTCATGTGTGGTAGTGTAGAGCGTGAGTAAGGGGAGATGATAGTGTAAGTGTGCGGGTATGGGGAGAGGAGAGGATAAGGAAGAGGTATAAAAGAACGTAGAAACCACGGAAAACTACCGATCAGAGTTACCCCCGATCAGAGTAATCCTCCAGATTACTACTGAATTTCACCTAGCTTGACATGCTGGTGTCGAAAATCCTCCCACCATGTAGGAACTCAGCTGGTGACTAGCTTCTTAGCTTGTGAAGACTACGTAGTGGTGATAGGACAAGGGCAAAAAAAGTGGCCAAACATCGATGTTCAAAATTAAAAACATTACCCATACATCGGCCAAAATCGATTGATGTTTTGAATTTATTGTTTCTTCGCTAGCTATTGGCATAATTCAAGGGATTTAACAGTCCAAGGGGGATTCAATGGGGGAGGGGTTGATGATGCATTGATTGATGCGGAATTGATTCGCCAATTGGATGTTTACAAGTAAATCGTCATTCGTAATATATTACATCGTTATTAGTAATCGCTAAGAAGGTTCACAGAGCCCGCTCTAATTAGTACTAACCTGCACTATATCCTCATTTACTATTACCTTCTCCCTAATAGTCCGAAAACTTCCCCAGAAATTTTCTTAATTCTTTCATAAAGTTAATCTATTATTTCTTAATAGATACTGGACAAGAGATACGTTTGTATGCCAACACTAAGAGTTTCTCATTCCCATTTTTTACCTATTTGTGTTGGTTCATTAATTCAGGATAATTAGATCTATCTTCTTATGACTTCAGAGCGCACGGACATCATTGCCATGCAAGTTTTTTAATCTGCATTGTATCTAGCCCGACAGCACCGGAACGTGACATGCCGAACTACTTGCATAAGGAGTTGCCTGAAAGTCAGAAGAAAATGTCAGATATATAACTCCGGTATCATAATTTTCTCACTGTAAGTTCATTGGCAAAATTTGATTATTTTAGCCCCCTTTAAGTGCATTAGAAAATTGTAACATTCCTTCTGAGACACTTTGTATAAATTCATGTGTAAGAAGAAATTAATTCCCATAAAAACCTTCCTTTCCTGTTCCTAAATCTACACTTGAATGTTACGATTTGAGTATAATTCAAAAACCACTTTCTACCACTTATAAAACCTCCTCTTAAGTGCGTCAAGAGGTCCTTGGGAGTCGTTTTGTCTGCTCTGCTGTGACATATCTATTCCTTTTTTCTCATGACAGTCGCATCTCACCGACTCATCGGAAAAGACAGTTACTTAAACGGTGAGTGGTCTTTCATTTCGGTCTCACTTGTAGCGTAGGACGTCATTCATCCCGTGACTGAACTGGTGAATTTTGACTAGTCAGTTTTGACGACCAAAGGTTCATAAAGTAAAACTTGTAGTTTTTGTTGCAATATACTTACGACACGATAAATACTCTCTGAAACTAGCATGTAACCTTCAGTCCATAGATTATGATACTCTTAATGGCCGTATGAAGTTTCGCAACAACAAGCGAGCTTTCCCCATTACTCGACTCGAAACAAGATATGACGCAATGGAATCTATACCAAACGCCTGTAACTATTGTGGACGCAACCCGCGCTTCGCGGTTTAATACCTGGTTGCGGCTTGTAGGAACTTACCAAAGTGGCACTAAATTTAAGGTGTTCTTGATAACGTGGAAAACTTACGAAGTAAGTTAAATTAAGTTTCAAATAAGAAAACATAAAATACTAAAACCTGGTGGTTCAGTGGTACATTGTAAACTGCAGTAACACACTGATTTCTTTCATGAAACGTGAAAATAGCGTATTACAAGAACATTAGCAGACTTATTCATATAGTTTTACTGCCAAAAGCACTGTAAATGAAACTTAACCTCTAATGGGAATTCCTTCAACAACAGAATTTGTTTTAACAAGTACTCAGTTAACACCAGATAATTTTATTTATTCAACGTTTATATACATCATATAAAGTAACAATACTTTATGGACAGATTTTGTTTACACCGTGTATGTACTATTGTCTTTATTATTTATTATTGTTTACGGAAACTTCACAATTGTTTCCGAAACCTCTTTCGGCCATGAAACACTATTTTAAATGTTATTTTATCAAAACAACTTTCTCCCCGTAAAAATCTTACTTTTTCTCGTTAAAAACCATTAGCTACTTCAACGTATAAAATATTTTCATATTTTTATATCTTGTAATTAACGTCTTCTATGTAGAGAAGATCGATACTTTTCTTTGACATATCGAGGTAACAATCCTTTTCATAAAATCGTGATATCGATAGTTTACATTGGCATATACATATTGTATGACATTGTTGTTGGCATACTTTATACGTATATTATTGATTCCTAAACAAAATACCGTATTGGATCTAGGATTGCATCATCCTTATTGCTTGAATTGAATAGTTTGGGGTCTGACATTTCGCAGTCACGTGGCACGCTGTATTACTACAACCAATCAAATGCATGCCAAATGTTTCAATCAAATAGTTTTGTGTTTGATATTTCGCAGTCACGAACTTCGCTACGTTGCTGCAACCAAGCAATTGTAAGCTTTCCTCAATTGCTGAGGGTCATCTTTTTGAATCTGAAGACGAATGTCGCTTCCCCTTTTTTTTCCTGGATTGACACGTGCGCCCACTTTAAGTTTGTATTTTGTGAGAGATAATCTGTTCCGAATGTGGTTCTGTGTTTTAATTATGACGTTGGCTCCAAGACATTTGTGTTTTTTGATGTTGCGTGAATTTATTTTTTTCAAAGCGTAATATTCGCTTGTTTGGTTCAAATTCTAATTCACTGACAGTCGCGCAAACTGAATCGTGATTGAAGAGCTAATTCGTAACAATTCATGTTGAACGAAGTCTGCAAGCTGCAAGTACGCACATGTTTATTTCTATCTCCTGTTGCACTGAAAAGCTCACCGTGGTCACGTGATTTAATAGCATTCAACGCGGCAACACTGTCCCTATATCGACCAACTGGCTGACGCAAAATAATAGAGAGTTTTCGCAAGGCGTGTAGCTCTATATCGCACTATACACGTAACTTATTTTTGAGCTCTCCCCAAGCGCGAAGTTCTATATTATTGTGTGTATTCACGAGAATTATACCGTGTACAATTTAGCCTTGCACAAGCACTTAAATAGGGAGTTTTTGCACGGCACAGCGTGCAGCAATAGACTGCAAACTCTTCTGCGCATCGGAAGATGCACAAAAGTTATGCGAAAATTAAACTGCGCATGCGTTGAAGATCGATAGTGCTGTCGATTGTTTTTATTTTCGGGGGTGCAAACACCCGTTTTTCATCCAAGGAACTCAACCACACTTTCACACCACCCATAATTTTATCCAAGGAAGAGTTGTCCAGGTAGTTGGGCTCCGCTGCCGGCAGGCTGCGCGTCAGGCGTGGCTGTGTCCGTTGACGGGCAGCTGCGCCGGTGGCGCGTGCAGCGGCGGCAGCTCAAACGAGCGGCGCTGTTCGCGGGCGGCGGCGGCGCGGTACGCGCTGCCTGGCGGCCCGCGCCGGAACCCTTCCACCAGCATGACGCTGGCCAGCGACGCCACTGCGAAAGACGCGGGGACCAGCTCAGTTACTACTATCAGAGCTGAGAAAGGGACTGGGTAGGGGTCGTATTAGAGGTTTGGTGCATTAGAAATGTTTCGTGGAACAAACGGCGGGTAATGGACATAGTTCTCTCTATGTTCTTTTGTCGTACTCTGTATTTCGGTCTGGCTCTTTCCGTCTGTTTCTTTGTCTTTGATTCTGTCTCTGTCTTCATGATTGCCTGTTCGGGCTTTGTCTCTGTCTGTCTGTCTCTCTCTCTCTCTCTCTCTCTCTTTCTCCTGTTTCACATTCTCACTCTCACTCACTCTCTCACTCTCACTCACTCTTTCTATCTCCCTCTTCTCCCCTCTCTCTCTCTCTCTCTCTCTCTCTCTCTCTCTCTCTCTCTCTCTCTCTCCCTATCTGTTCCTCACACTGTTTCTCATTCCATTTCGTATCCTTCTGTATAAACAGAGCGGTTTTGCAACATTCATTATTTGTCCCAAGAAACGTAATTAAAATAACGATTAGCCGATTATAAAAATAAACTAGTTTTTTCTTCTGCGAATATCTAGTATTGTTTCGTAGTTAGTAATTCAAGCCAATTTCTTTATTATCTGATATGCCCAGTCATGCATTTTAGTGGAAATAAAATTTATATCTTTCCCTGCAGTTGTAATTTTTTCAATTACCTGAAATTAAATATATGAAATATAATGAAATAAAAATTTGAAACGGAAAAAATCGTCATATTGTATTGTCATGTTGTGTGCAGCTTTTTAAAGTTTTCCTTGTGTATTGCGCATTTTGGGTCCATCGTCCTTCTTCATTGGCTAGCTAAGGATGTTCCTCGTGCCTAAGTCTAGTTTAATTCCCTCGCTTGCGGGCTAAGAGAGACAAATGACTAACATGGCGTATTCCCTTCACTGTAACTAGCAAACTCTTGCCTGAACGTTTCGTCGTCACGAAGCCACAAAAATTGAGACGATTTTAAAGGAAAGCTACAAATCTCTTGTTGCCTCCACCCGGAATCGAATCCGGGACCACATCAAGGGACACTACTACGCTGCCCATGAACCATCCTAGAGGCAGTGTTTATTTGTGTTTACATAAAATATCTTTAAACCAATATTATCAAGAAGTGTTTTTGAACTAAAAGCTGCTGTTATTTCGCTCTTCAGAACGCTCGGCATTGTATTGTCGGCATATGTAGTAAGGTTATTGGTCAACGTATTTGGAAAAAAAGAGCTAATTCACAGGGAAAAATAAAATAACACAAATTATTGAGCGCTAGACTGTTTCGAACACTAATTGAAGACTCGTACGAAACACATAACACATTGTATGAAGATAATGAAGTGGTGTTCACAACATCTCCCGACTCACGAAACTTGCCATGTTGCTCCCATCCGGAGAGATTATCTTTTGTTTTCATTATGGTGGTGAGCTAGAGCGGCATGCTAATAGGACACGCGTATTTAACATGTTTACGCCCTTGTAATGACTAAAAATAATGAAGTACATGGTCTATTACGAAAGTGCAAAACGACCCATGCAAACATTCGACAGTAGATGCACGGAAGAGTTAAACATGGCATTTCTGTAAAAGGATCCGGCTAATTTTTTTTTTAAAAAATCAAGTTTTTTTAATCATTCAAAGAACCAAATGAAATTTTGAAGCTTCCATTAGTTTTGCAATGTCGGAAACGGTCTAAAAATATAACAACCGCGGAAATAAATACGTAAATAAAACTCCAACATATCTATTACAACACAACACGGTGTAATAATTTCATAATAAAATCCTAGTCTCGACCTCTCGTAATAATAGTTGGGATCGTTGTCGCAATAAAACCATAAACTCAGCGAGTCGACGGGGTAACTTCATTCTCGTCACTGATGGCGTAGGCAATTACATTTCAATTCGTCGCTGGTAATACAGTAGAGGAAGGAAGCATTGTAGGCTACTTTAGTGGAAAACACACTTCTCCCTGCCTCCTCACTCCACCACACCTCCCCGTGCCACCACAGCCCCGCCACGTCCCGCCATGCCCCGCCAAACTCCGCCACGCCCCGCCCCTCCCTGCTACCCAGCTCGTCTTGGTCGATCTGGCTGAGCTTTGCCCGACTTCAATTATGACTATTTGCTCTTTTTGAACCCCCTTACTCGTCCCGCCCTTCCACACAACCCGTCCACTTCAACCCCACACAATCTATCCACCGGTGTCGAGCTAATTTTTTTACAGTGTGCGAAACATTTGTAACGTTTTGCAATTGTCTTTCGTCTTGGCGACGTCTTTGTTTATTAGTTACAAACAATAGTGTAACGACACTAGCTGAAATCCGTTTACTTTTGTGTAAGTAAGATGTTTCTAGTTATTTGATATTTAATTTATATTCCTATTCATGACACATTGCGTTTCGTAAAAAAACTATACGTAACACAGACGCAAGGTGATTTCCGCACTCAACTCGTGCGTGAATCATCTTTTTCGCACCCTTGTCACGAAAACTACTATATTCTAACCATGTACACAATTTAAATACCGATAAACGAAAAGAAGACAATATATAAATGAGATCTGATACCAACAATATGTCGATTCAGGACAACAGTTCTACACGCCACCGTCAGGCACCTCACATATTTTGACTGCAAAAAACGTGGCGGACCCTACTTGCAGTATATAGTAGCTGGTTAACCGAGATACGCTGTATGTGTGTTTTGGCGTAAAACGCGTTGAACATTTTGCGCTGACTGAACTCAAAGGGGTTTTCTGTTAGTCGCGAAGACCGGAGATGTCCCGTACTTATGGAAATGTACGGGCGAAACAACCATAACTCTATCATATTAACGATTCTTTTGAGAAGCCAATTTAACCCATACTTAAATATGTACATTTTGCATCATCGTTAACTTTATAACATTTCACATTCCATTAATGTTTTTGTCAATGTGTGTTTGAACTAGTCTCGTTCAGAAAATAATGGATCTGTAGGTCGTCAACCAAAAAGAATGAAAGAATTTCAAAGTATGTCGTCAACCAAAATGAATAACTTTGTTGTAGCAAATACGGTACATGTTCTATTTTCCACACAATAACCACCATAATTTGACATACCGTGGGATCGACATTTGTATGCTTGATTCGTACAAGTCTGCCGTCCGACATTGGTAACTAACCAATGCGACTCACTTCCACACAACGCAAGGGTACAAATGTTGATCTAATGGTACATATATCAAGTAACTTAATTCTGGAGGTGATTATGTGGAAAGAGAGTGCATCAACTGCTACAGCTACCACAATAACTTTTTCCATTAATTTATTTAATTAATTATTAATCTATGTCAATTTATGAACATCTATGGCCATTATCGGAAACTGTTGATTTACACCACAGATAAATTTTATGAAGTATAACAAACATAAATATTAAGTACAATATATTTTACAATTATTCAAATCATTTTATTAGGACCAGCAATATTAAGCTACCTTCAATTGAATTAAATATTTGATACACAGTAGAACCTCGCTATATTGAACCCCGCAAATCCTAAATTTCGGGTAATCAGAACATAATTCAGGATGGAGGAATAATAAACAAAATAACTAGTGTAAAAATAGTATTTTAATTACTGTAGAAAAAAACAACTAATCATTTAAAATTGTCCAAATGAAACGTTTAGTGCACTGGTAACTGCGATGTATATCTTATGTTTATGTAGCAGTACTTTTCACTTTGAGGAACTTAGAAATTTACCAAATAAAATACAAGTTCCTTGTTACAGTATCATGGATCTGGTGTACTCCAACGGTTCGGTTTTTTCGTGAATCTTCTTTTCCAGTAAGGAATTGAATATGCTTGATGATGTGATGCGATGCGATGCTATGCTACGTTGCATTGTCAGGCAACCCCATAATTGAATTTGTGTTTGTACGGTACATTTTTAGTGATAATCTGAGAATTTCCAAATCCGAACAGACCACACCCGCAATTAGTTTGGATTACTCGAGGGTTCTACTATACTGTATATCGTTTGTGATGCCAAGAGAGTTTCTTAGAATTTGTATCTCTTTTTTTTTGAACTAGAAAAAAATTTAGTCTCACATTTGTGAACAAAATGTATCCCGCCCACCTCGCCTCGTCTCCCCCTCCCATCTCGCGCCATACGTGCCTCTCGCAGCTCCCCCTCCCCCCCATTAATGCCCGGAAGAACGCATTTCAGCGACGGGTCGCGCTATTAAATTTCTCGCAAACGGCGCCGTACACTGCAACGCCATTTGGAGCGACGATAAACCCCTAACACGTCCCGCCCCCGGCCCGTCTCCCGTCTAACGCCCCCCGACCCCGG